>NW_017547179.1:245459-359662 GCF_001854935.1 Bemisia tabaci
TGACCCACGGAATCGTTATTGAATATTATTCAATTTTTTACTCTCTTGTATCTCTTCGTCTAACGATCGCAAGTACCCAGTTATCATCTCGCGGATCAGTTCCATAGCAAGGGTTCAACTTCAAAACATTATCTTCACTATCCCGTTCTCATGAACAATTAACGATCGAAGAACGAAGCAATAATTTTCGTAAAATTAAATCTTACTCAATGCGATCTAAACAAGCGAAAAGAAAAAATTACTCTCGACTGACATATAGGGACTTACTTTGTTCGTCACAACCACATCTTTTTCATCATTCTTTCCTTTCCTCGCTTTTGAAATATCTTTCGTTTTTTCATGAGCCTTTTCAGTGAGCGCTCGCTCAAGAACGCGTTTAGCTCACAGGGATTATTCGGGACTAAATGATTACCAACCCCCCTAAAAATAAAAAAACTTAAGTTGCATATTTTGAGCCGAGTATTACTCATTGCTGAGAAGGCGAAGATTTGTGAGTTTATATCTTTCAAAGGAAATATATTACCTAGAAAATAAACGAAGAATTAAAAAAAAAAATCCTGGAAAATTTCTGAACAAGCTCATTATATAATTGATTCTCAACGGTGGGTGCCTATCAAGCACGATTGAAGAGGTGAAAATTAAAAGCGAAGTCGCGTTTTAAGGGGGCGCGGCTGCGTGCTGCGCTCCAAAGGAAACGCGACTTGGGGCCTTGGGGTGAGTTTTATTTAAGGGGGCCCCTCGATGAAGTCGCGTTTTAAGGGGGCGCGGCTGCGTGCTGCGCTCCAAAGGAAACGCGACTTGGGGCCTTGGGGTGAGTTTTATTTAAGGGGGCCCCTCGATGAAATCGCGTTTTAAGGGGGCGCGGCTGCGTGCTGCGCTCCAAAGGAAACGCGACTTGGGGCCTTGGGGTGAGTTTTATTTAAGGGGGCCCCTCGATGAAGTCGCGTTTTAAGGGGGCGCGGCTGCGTGCTGCGCTCCAAAGGAAACGCGACTTGGGGCCTTGGGGTGAGCTCTCTTCAAGAGGGCCCCTCGATAGTTCCGCTGCCGCAGCGACTTGCTCTCACGGCCGTAGCGTACAACGACGATCAGCCGCCACCAGATCCGGTAAAAGTGCGCCCTCGTCGTCCATCGACGTTCGGGGGGACGTCTCGCCGGACGGTCCTTCGAGCACTCCGTGGAACAGCATTCCACCGACCGAACTTCGCTTCCGGGGGCTAGCAACCTCAGCCTGGAAGTGGAGGTAGGCCGGTGGCAGTGCCGTTCGACGGAATGCTCGACGGACCGTCCGGTGGGTCGTCCCAACCCGACCGTTGGTGGACGACGCGGTCGCACGAGTAGGGGCCGTCTGCGGACCGCCTCGACCCGCCGGCCCGTACCCGCCGACGGTGGCCATTGAAATTCCTCCGAATCGGCTTCTGCTACCTCGGGTAAAAATAGTGACACCGAGTGTCCCGAATTCGCGTGCACTCAGGATGGTTGGGTGGTCATCAAGCGTGGGTGCTTTGCTCATGCTTCATGAGCATGCAGCCAACCTGAGTGTGTGTATCCATTCGGTACTCTCAGTGTCACCATTTTTATCAGAGGATGGTTACCCGCCGCGGGAAAAAGCGAGTTTGTGTCTGCGACATAAGAGGGATGGTGAACGGCGTTCCCGAACCATTCCTGTGTCTTGTAGCTGCCATTCAGGGCTGTTTTCGGCCCTGAGCCGGCAGTAACGAGGCAGAGGAATGGCGCGGTAACTCCTTTTACCATTCTTGTGTCGCGGACCCCAACTCGTTTCAGCCCGTGGCCGACTGACTTTGACTGACTTGGGTTGGTGGTGGGTGCATGTGCTTTGGTGGCGGGTGGATGTACTTTAATTTTCCATTTGTATTTAATTGTTATGCACTAATAATTTTCTCTCCCTTTTATTCTTTCCCTCTCATTCTTTCTTTCTTATTCTTTATCTTTCATTCTTTCTTTCTCATTCCTTACCTCGCACTTTAAAATAAAATTATTTTACTACTACTACTACCTTCTTTCTTATTCCTTACCTCTCATTCTTTTTTTACTTATTCCTGAAAGGAATGATTCAACAGAAAGAAGTCCAAAGAAGTAATTACAACCTCTCGTTTCATAGCCATTTCATCTTGGTTCATTACTTTACATTTTAAAAGTAACTTATTTAGATGGTGAGTGGTGCACAATTCCACAACTAGATAAAAGAAGTATCTACCTATATTTTTCTTCAAATTCCCTCCGTGAAGAAAGAAATTAGAGGAGAATGTTGTAGGTAGCGTACTTAGGCGGAATATTCTGTCATTTCCTCATCGAAACCACAGTGCTTCTCTCTTTTTTTTTTACACGGAAGGAATTTGAAGAAAAATAAAGTTAGATACTTCTATTATCTAGTTGTGGAATCGTGCACCACTCAATATCTAAATAAGTTGCTTTTAAAATGTAAAGTAATGAACCAAGATGAAATGGCCATGAAACGAGAAGTTGTTATCACGAGTTGAGATGCAGAACTTCGGCTTTATTTCCCGACGAAAGAAATTAGGGAGCAAAATTAATTTCAGAGACTTAGATACGTCATCCAATCGTGCAATTAGGCAATAGAAAAAGCTTTGGAACCGAGTGCAATATTTATGATTTTCTTTTTTTAGTGTATTTTCCGAAGGAAAGATACACTATTGCGTTCTCCCTCATGGTGGGACCTAGACCTGGGACCATGTAAAGAGCACCGATCTCGAGTCCTAGATCACGAATATATATGTCATTCATTTTCTGTCATATATATGTATGTAAGAGAGGGTGTATGTATGTATGTATGTATTTCAGCTAGCGTGAGGATTTTTCAGTTTTCAGAGCGTTGAGTGGCAGTTAATTTTTTTCTTTTATCTCCGACGAGAGAGACAAGGAAGCAAAATTTAATTCAACGACTCAGATTCATTATTAGATGTGGCAGTGTGCATAGTTCACCATCCTAGATACATGATATCATCACTATGTAAAGTAATGAACTAGGACGAAAGTATCATGGAACGAAATGAAACATTGTATTTATGAGTGCGAGTTGAAGGAACTTTTATTTAGAATTTTGTGATGAGACGGACCAGAGAACAGTGGAACCAAGTTCAATATTTTTGAGTTGAGTTGGGAGAACTTTTATTTTCTTTCCCGATGAGAGATTAGCGAAAAAATTGCTCTGTGAGACTCAGATTCGCCATGAGATGTGGAAGTTGGCGCCATTTACTTTCTAAACAAGTTGCTCTTAGTAGTAAAATAATGAAATAGGACAAAAGTTTTATGGAACGAAATGGAATGAAATGTTTGCACTTATGAGTTCGAGTTGAAAGAACTTTTATTTATAATTTTATGATGGGACAGACCAGAAAACAGTGGAACTAAGTCCAATATTTTTGAGTTGAGTTGGGAGAGTTTTTATTTCCTTTTCCGATGAGAGAGACAAGAGAAAAAAATTGCTTTAAGACGTAGATTCGCCATCAGATGTGGAAGTTGGCGCCATTTGCTATCTAAACATGTTGTCCTCAGTAGTAAAATAATGAAATAGGACGAAAGTTGAATAGAACGAAAAGCTATTGAATTGAGTTGTCAGAACTGTCAAGTCATTTTGAAACTGAAAACTAACATTTTTGAATGAAATAAATTAGAGAACGCATAGATTTCAAAGACTCGGATTCACATCATCCGGTCGTAAAATTGTGCGCCATTCGCTATCTAAACATGTTCACTATCTAAACATGTTCACTATCATCACGTAAAATGATGGACTAGGAAGAATATGGTATGGAACAAATAAATTTATTGCAACGACTCAGATACTTCTGTGGTGTAATGATTAATTCAACAATGAATCATGTACTCCTCACCATCTAAAAATTTGTTCACCAGAAACTGCACTTATCTGTTAAGCCTAAATTATTTCTCAATTTTTTTTCCTCACGAGAAAGCGGAAAAATATTTCCACCAATGTACTAACGTGCCGTTCACCATTTATGAATTTGACAATTTTTGAAGATATTTAAGTAGCAAGGAAGAAATTAAAATTCCTAAGTATTTTTCGAAAGTCCGATAGACCTTTGTCGTAGGTTATTTCTATTTTGTCGAGCTTTCCGTTGAAGAATAGTATTTCATTTTCATATATTAAACTAAAATGTCTGTTAATTACAATATGCCGTAGATTTTGTATAGATTTAATTGTTTGTTTCAGCGCTCTGTGTATGTAACCATTTTAGGAGGTACACTTAACCCTACGCTCCTTGACCGCTTCACGGTCCAAACCCCATAGGCGCTTCGCGCTTCAAGCATTACGCGTTTAATTTACGCATTACTCTTATGAGTTCATATTATAAAGTAAGACACGATACATTCGCAACACCTAACATTGACAGAATTGAAATCAGCATAGAAAATCCAGACAATTTATTCACTTCACAATGAACCAGTTTCATTCTATATCAATAATATTTTAATATCTTAATTAATAGCCAAGTTTTTCAGTTTATTGTTAGTTTCAGTGACAGTGTTGTGAGTGCTTTCAGCCTGGCGTCGGGCAATCGGATAACCTACTGCTGGTACGTATTTAGCAACTTTTTCTTTCTTTTGATAAGATCTAAAATTTAGTGTTTTTTTTTAATGATATCTTCACAAAAACACTTGACTACCTAATTATGTATCTTCTAAAAAAATAAATAAGTAATAACTGCCTTACTGAACCCAACCAAAATGGCAGGTATTCAGTTTTCATAATCTAGAGGAAGTCTCAGCTCTATCGTTTTGGTATTACAAAATAGTTTTTTCTGAAATTGTATCAGTCCACACCATCAATATTCAAACAACAGTATTCTGGGTGATCTGGAAATTATCAGACCCTGTCGCGAATTTTTTGATGGTGCCTAAGAATTTGGGTAAGCCCAGATCAGACGTTCTTGAATCTTCAAATCATCATAATAATGAGAAGCTCTCAAGGACCAGAAAATGTAAACATAAGGAAGTTTTTGGAATTAAGAAATGAAATAAGAGCCAAATAATTTTCTGAAACATGAAAAAAGTTCGATACCCATCCCTGCAGGAACTCCGGAGAGTTATATAGTTTTTCCCTAAAAAAATCTTGGGAAAGTGGGAAGAAATTTCAGATTCTCCTCAGAAAATTAGCCTCTGAAGGTCAGGGAAAATTCAGGGAATGAGACACCACGAGTGTTTTTTTTCCGCCTAAATGGACCAGTAGACAAGGTATAGATTTAAGTATTCTGATACACATCTCTTCACCAAAATTTTACGTATAGAATAGGATTCGCGCAACGAAAATTACTAAAGTCAACTCATAACCAAAAAAGTACCCTTTTTACATCGGTCACGGGAAATCATTTGGATTGCCCGGACACAAGAAAAACAATACCTTACGTCAGTCAAATCGCACACCCACAACGCAGCGTTATCGGCAGACTCCCTAATAATCGAGAACTGTTCTTTCTCAATTCTGTGTTGTCCTTAGTGTTAACAACGAGCAACGGGTGAGTCGAAGCGCTAAGATTGAGCTCGTCGTATTTGCATGCTGCAGAGAATTTCACGGAAACGTTTAGTGCTGGATTCGACTCTGGTAGAGAATTGTGTTTTCTTGAGCAGAAAGCACGGTTTTTCATAATAAAGCGCGTCAAAAAACGTTGAATATCTCAATGAGGAGTTGACTAGAGGGGTACATAAAATCCGCAGTTTTCGTTTTTCGAATCGTTTTCTACGTGAAATTTTAACTTGGAAACATGTATCAGAATATCATAACTCGTGCCTTGTCTACAGGTCCATTCAGCGCTCGTGATGCAGCTATACGTCTATTTTCTGATCCGGTCGCACTTCTTTTCAAATTAAAATATTTTATTAATTTTACCGCGCAATAATTTTGCTATCGTACTTCTAAATCTTTTAACGATTCTTTCATTTTTTTCAGAATCGCCTGCTGCTAGCTGCTGATCCACTGCTGACTGGTATGTAACCATATTTTTCATTTTTTCGTATTTTCATTCGGAAATTATTTTTCAGTGTGTCATCGTATCAGGACAATGCCTTCGTACTCAAGGAAAGATGAATTTCCGATCCATAATATTTGTAACAATGAATTTAGGTTAGCCAGTCGTTGCAGGTGTGAACACTTGCAATGGAATTGAATTTGTTAGAGGCAAAGTGATGTGCAGGCGTTAAAACGCTTTCATTTATTTGGGTGTGCAATTATATTCCGTAACGCACGAATATTTCCATCGTACTTACAAGCCGTCCATCTTCAAACAGAGAGTGGGAAGGAAATTGGTTTAGATTGATTAAAAGGCTGAAATGACGAGTGAGGCCATATTTTTTAATGATGAATAGTGCGGCATAAGTACTCCGCGTTCATCAATCAGCTGAACATTCATTAAATTTAATTTATTCGCACTGTGCCTGTTTCTTATCCGGCAGCTTACAATACGCGCGACCAATTCGCGTTTTAAAACTCATGTTCTGTACTATCGATGGGGAAACGATTATGTATATTTTTGAGGTTGTCTTTTCGTCTCATTCGGAGGTTGATTTCCGGATTCCAAAAAGATAAAAACATTAATCAAATCACCACTTGTCTGGCTGCGCATAGCCATGTCAATGTTTCGGAACATGATGGAATTACAGTTTCAACCTGTTTCAATCAGGAATGTTTTTCGACACTAACGGAAATCGTATGCAAGAAGGAACCACTATCTCTGACTCTTCCATAAAGTCACCTTTCTGCACAAGGAAACCAATGGCATATATGTTGTTTGTAAAATGAGCCAGAAATAATAGTTCCTCTTGCAAAATGTGGTCCAATTAGTGTAATGGATATTACACGAATTTCATTACGACGTCTGGATGCAACTATTCGGGCTCCGTGGATGTCCGTGTTGCATAACGCACGAAAGTGAAGGCGTTTTGACTTCAGACACTGATTACCTCACCAGCGGCGCGGCGATTAGTAAAGGGAGTCTATGGGAGGAGTCGAGGAAAATGTGGAAACATTAAAAGCTCATTTTGATGTTAATACGGAACGCAGAGGTTTACGAAGTAGTTTCATTGATTTTATAGTAAGTTTTCTTTCAAGAGCCACCCTGTGCAATTTATAATTTGAAGAAATTATCATAAAAATTTGCAGTTCTAACCGAAAGTTTCATGTCTAACATCTGAAAGGCTTGTTTATAGTGGAGCGGACTTGATATAAGTGCCTTCAATTTTCCATTTATACTCCAAAGCCATTTCTTAAGGCACGAATAGTATTGCTCTTCAAATCACGCTCAGCACATCGCAATATCAAAACTGAAGCACCAAAGATACATCCCACACCTATATACAACTATTCGTACGCAGATTATACTGTAATAAAAACGAACAATTGAAAACGTGTTGCCATTTTGGATTCTCGTAGTATGCAGTAAAGCCCGCTGTTGTTTTGTTAGCGCCCTGCGCCACATCGCGTCGTCGCAGGTGTAGTTGGTGAGTGCTTGGTCAGTCAAAAGTCTCAAAACTCCTTCAACTCCGTGCGTATGCAACACGGATATTCATCGGGCCCGAATAGTTGGAGTTCAGAAAAGTTTTCGTCGCGTTGTATACTTTCAATTGAGGGCGCTTCCTTCTCTCTCTTCCACATGGCTTAATTTCAGCGTTGCCTATTGTGCCGATGAAGTAAACTATTACTGATTTTTATCGTGCCCTTGTCGATTTTCCAATTAATTTGATTAATTTAAAGAACGACAAATGCGGCAAAATCGTTTTAAGGCTACTTCAGAAAAATTCAAACGCGCGTGTCCATATATTAATATTTTTTTTTCGCCGAAAATTATGAGGTATTTAAAAGAAGCCGACTTAAAATTTTCGCATGAAATCTTAGGTAAGGCGTTGACAAAAACCGAGTAAATAATTCTTTCTTAAGTTTTATTTATTTGAATTTTTCCGTGGAAATTGGATAATTATTTCTCGCTTTTTTTTTACAAAATCGCTGAGAATGTCGCGTCACATGCAACACTGACATGTGCATATGCGTTATTTCTTATATTTTATTACAAAACCGCTATTAAGGTGAGAATCCCGGTGTTCCATTTGTTATCACAACCGCTGGAAAAATCGCGGATTTTTTGAAAATTCACTGAAATTATTATTAATTTTTTTTTTTTACGTATGTACCCAAGTAAAAGCAGAAACCAAGCGCGCAACTATTCAAACTCTGGAGTAGGTATGTGGTTTATCACGTGAAAATGAAGAAAATCTTTGCTTTTCGCTTATCTCAAATTACTGACGCGTCTAAATATTACGCTAGCATCGTTATCAAAATCGCGAATTTTTCGCGAATGAGAGGCAAAAATCGTTTCATCTTTGTGCTTTCTCAATATCGCTGAAAAATTCGCGTGTATTGGCCGCGATATTTACGTAAAAATCTCGTAGTAATTTCTCGCTTTTTTACCAAACCGCTGGAGACATCCCGTATTTCCCGCGCTATACAATGATGAAATTTGGAGAATTTCTCACTTTTTTTACAAAACCGTTGGAGGAAATCGCGTTTTTTCAAAATCGTGAAAACGGTGCATTACCGTTCCTAAAATGTAGGAATGACGCTTTTTTTCTAAGCACTTGGAGGAGGAGAGGGGGAGCTGTTCCTCCTTAAAATGCATTTTTGGAAATGATTTCATAAAGGAAGGAAGTCCTAATGTGACTCATAGAGCAGGTTTCTGAAGTCCGGCGATTTCACCCTGAACAGTGGCGATTTTTGCTGAAAATTGGCAACAGTTTTTCTTCTATTTAAATGCAAGTAAATCAATCGATTCTTAGTTACCTCTTACCACACGTAAAATCGATATTTTGAATGGATTTAAATGGAGGAAAAACAATATTGCCAACTTTCAAGAATCGGCACTGCCCCGGATCACATTGAAAACAAATGAATATCACCCACGGACATCTGCAATGGATCATATTCGATAGTAGTTCGATGTATCGTTTGTTTCAAAACAAGAGAACATAACCTTAAACAAAAATTTTCAGATTAATTTTTGAAAGCTGAAAATGAGAAAATTCTAAACNCACTTAGTAGGCCCAATTTAGGTGCGTCAGTAGACACCAAGATCAATGGAATCCGTGCCGTCGTTTGGGCTGCAGTCGAGTTCGAGTCGAATCAATTTTCAGAATAAGGGAGTTACGTGTGTCTATGGTTGGCTGCCACCTTTTTCGTTTGGAGGCTTTCCAGTGTTGTCGAGTTTAGACTTTGTCCGGAGGTGGCTACCGCCACCCATGAAACATCGACAAGAAAAAGTACTCTTGACTCAATCAGAATCTAGCTTAAATCAAAAACCAAGCCTCTTAATTTAAGCGGATTTCGTTTTGATTCAAGCAAAAATCCGATTGAATCAAGAGTATTTTTCCTTGTCAATGTTTTCAAGAGTGTGAACTCTAGATGAAATGCGTTTTTTTTCCAGTGAAAAGAATAAAAAATCAATCACAATAGACCCGTTCCCTCAAACTGAATTGACTTTCGGGGCTATGTTTACATGTTGGACCAATCGATATCGATACAATCTCACCTGTCTGATGTATCGATTACGATCTATTCCTCTGACGGTCATTCGGTCAGCATGGCAGAAAATATATAACCTACCGGTACGATAATGCGGATTTTTGATCAAACCGATAACTTCACCACTTCCATCCTACCCCTGCCCCTCCCTCGACCTCTCCAGAATCAAAAGCTCACCATGTACCTCCTAAAGGACCCTTTCTTAGTTTTCCTGCCGTCAATTCCTCCCTTGATTCCCCCTCTCGGATTCATAATCCGCTTTAATTCACAGACTAGGCTCCGTTCTTTTGTTTCACGGCTTGATTAGTCGATCCGCGGCGGAGGAGGGCCCCCACGTTTGCCATCTATGACAACCTTCCAGGGGGAGCCCCGGAGCACGACGTAATACTGCCCCGCTAAGTAAGAACGCCGTATGCATGTTCCAGTGTTGCCAATTTTCTTAACGTTAAAATTTTTATATCCGTGGAGAGTTATGAATATTTTTCTGTAACATTTTTGGGATGAAAAAATCAAAGTGGGATTTGAATTCGCCGAAATATTTAAAAAAAAAAACCTCATAACTTCTCGTTCTGAATTCTAATATTGCCAAGTATCTCCTCGCAGATTGAATCGTTACTTACTAGAAGAATCGTATTTCCGACTGATAATTCCACCGATTTTTCTTTTGAGCCCACGCAAAAACTAGAAAAAATTCGGACGAAAATTGCACAGGTTTATTCTTGCTAAAAATAGAATTTTTGAGTCGATTTTTCAACTTTGGAATAGAGTTACGCTCCTTCATCCAAGCAATGAAGAATGGAAAATTCGCATGAAAATTTTTTACTGCTTCGTCTCAAAGTGCTTAAAACTGATTTCACATAATTTTTTATGATTTTTTCTGATATGGGAAATAGTATAAAAATAGATTTAAAAGTGAAAAAATGCACCGCCTAGTGACGTCATCTGGTGGCTTTTCCCATTTAAACACACGTATTTTAGCAGATTAGATCATTTTGTCATATCTTCTCCAATAATGGTTCAATTCATGAACCAAGGGTGTCCTCGTGATCAGTTCACTCAGTAGTCTCCCTTTAGACACAAAATTCATCAAATTTCAGACACCTGCAAATTCTCTATTGCGGCAGGAAATTCGCGTTTTATTAGATGAAATTTGGCAACGCGCGGATATTCATACGGCGTTTTTACTTAGCACGACGCAGTATCACACGAGTCGGCCCCGGAGCAATACGACTCCATTATGCATTTTCAATGCAATTTCTCGTTTGATTTGCGAGCGTGCTGTCAGCTCTGGAGAGCGGTGACGCTTTGCAGAAAGTCCTTTGAAGCCTTCGAATCCGAGTGAAAAACGTCACTCGAGGCGTGGGACCCGAGAGCCCTTCAGATCCGACTCCACGAACCCGATGGTCCCATGTCCCTCTAATAACTACAAGGTCAAACTTTTGAAGGGCAGGCGCTATTGCCAAGCGTATGTTCACCCTGAAAATAGAGATGGGCATACTTCCTGTGGAAATGTCGCACATTGAACTAAATTAAAGGACGGGTGTCCATCAGGTTCATCTTTCGCTCTAAAAGTCAAAGTGATGAAAAAAATCTTGATTGAGAGATTGCATTTTACAAATCTTGATTGAGAGATGGCATTTTACAAATCTTGATTGAGAGATTGCATTTTACATCACTTATTAGTTAATTAGAGGAAAAATAATATATATTGCCAGTGATGCAGAAAAAGTGGAAAAAGTTTTACCTTAGCATCATTGACATTATTGGCATTGTTAATTGGCATTAAAGAATAAAGGTAAAACTTTTCCCACTTTTTCTGCATCACTTGCAATATATGTCATTTTTCTCTTAATGAAAAAATCATGTACGTGGCAAAGAGCCTCCCTAAAAGATGCCCTATTTTAGGCTCTTCCCTTAACTTTTCGGCTATCGAACCAATCGTCAAATGGAAGCTTTTGACGACAAAAAACAAGGAAAACATTTCAAATTAGCACAGGAATGGTTTTCAAGTTACGTGGAGAGTTGACGTCTTTAACTTCCAGTAAACTTAATGCATTTCTTCCTTTTTCATAACAATTTATGAAAGGATGAAACTGAAGAAATACAGTTCTGCAACGGTGTGGACTGAGACTTTAGACTGGTTATTTCACTCGCGAACACGGGTGCTAATTTTGCGTTTTTTTTTTTATTTTTGTGTCGTGAGTATTTATCATCCACCGATGGAAACTCCGACTTTTTGAAATTTAGCGCGGCTTCGTTTGATTTTTCTTCACCTCTTAAAGTTTTTGTCGGTTTAACGTCGGAAAATGAAAGTAGAAAGAAAATATTGAAACACCTTAATCGATGATGCGCCTGAAATACCACAGTTTACGTCGATTCATCGATCATATAGATCGCTGGGAAAGTAGGAAGATCGTTAATCAGAAGGTGCACTGATAAAAATATTTGTGTTCTTGTGTTACTTTTGGTTTAAATTGGAAGTGAGCCACAAACCCACGCAAATGTGTTGATTTTGGCACGGTGAATTTAGCGTAGAAAATAATGGAGAGGCTTGGAAAATGCATTCCTCCGACTGCGACGTTGGTATTCGCCACTCGTTTATTTATCAAATTTCTTCAAGGAAACTACACCGAGAAAAAAGATTGGTAGAATTTACCATTCCTTCGCGCTGTTTTTCACACAGCGTCAATTCAGAGTCAATTCTGCCAGAAGAAAGGTAAAAGTTACTATTTACTGGTACAGGTAACCATTCTTCTGGCAGAATCGACTTTAAATTCACGCTGTGCAAAATACAGCGTGAAGGAATGGTAAATTCTACCAATCTTTTTTCTCGGTGAGCATTTTCCCTTGAAATCGTCAATCGAATGTTAGGGTTATTTTGTGTTTTACTTCTCGTATTAACCAAACTTTCTGTTGAAATTTTTCCGTGTGACATCTACGCCATGGAGCCACAAGCGCAGGATGGGATGGCCGGGAGGAAACAAAAAATGAGCCCCTGCGAGGGGCATTATCTGCATTAAGAACTATTACGCAAATGGAAGCTGCGGCGTGGGGTTTGGCGCGGGGAAGGGGTGGGGCACAGGACTCCCCTGAAAACGTGACGCCGCGCCGCGCCGCGGCGAGGGAGGACAAAAACAACCGATTAACGAAACGCCGCGCCGCGCCGGCCGCTGGACTGTTGAAAATACGCTGTTAGCATATTAGCCCAAATCGCCGTGTTGCCGCCACGAAAATCCTCCATTCCTCTGAAATAACTAGAGTACTTATTTAGAAAGATCAGGGACTTGTTGAAATATGGAGATTTTAGGGCCCAAAACAAAGGCCAACCTTTGAAAGCGTAAAATGTCACTGCCAATCTTCAGATTCCAATATCAAATCATTATGGTCAAGAATATTTATTAACAAGCATTTTCCCGCAAAAATAAGTAAATGTATGCTAAAACTGAGTCAAATTCGTGCTTCATTAACGACGGACCGTAAAAATTGTATTAATAAATGACTCGGAATAGTTTGAATTCATAGATTATAGCTGCCTCTGGCTGATCATGGTTAAATCGTCCAATTTTGACCTATCCATGCTGAAAGGAATTATGTGCACAGGGATTGCATGAAACCTAGTTTCTTTAAGAATTAGGTCCAATTGAGTGTCGTTAAGTACTACGCAACAACTACATTGGACGTTTTGAATGAAGGCTTAATTGCAATGATCATTTAGGTCTGGTAACATGTGTTAGACAGAAAGGCTAATAAAGTTATTTTAACGCACTGAAGTATACTTCTTCCCTTACGCCAAATCAAGAGCAAAAAGCACTTAAGACTTAAATTAATCCCAAGGCTACAAGGCTGGTGCGTTCCGCCAAATTCCATACCCGTTCACAAACTAACGAGTCGAATGCACGACGTTTCATCCACTTAAGGCTGCTTAATAGGAAGGTATGTAACCGAAATGCTAAGTGCATTTGGGATACTATATTGGCTATTTTACGCATTTCGTCCTCAATTTGAACTGGACTTGATTGTGTCCTGATTCAAACTTATACGCTTGGTTGCGTTAAAATAACTTTATTAGCCTGACAGTCTAACATATGTTACCAGACCTAAATGATTATTGCAATTATGCCTTTTTTCAAGACTTCCAATTTAGATGTTTGCGTATTACCTACCGACACTCAATTGCGGACCAAATTATGCTAAAAGGAACTTTGTTACACGCAATGCCTGTGCACATAATTCCTTTCAGCATACTCAGTAATCCTTAAAATAGATAGGCTCTCTCTAAAAATGCCCATTGTAGATAGCTCCGTAATGCTTAGTTGGATTGCGGGGAATAGACACGTGCTTTATTACCGACACGAGTGAATAAATGTAATTTGCGTCAGTAACGGCTTTACACGGATTAAGTCAATCGATTTGCGAGCGCAGGGCTCGTTCTCCGAAGGGACAAAAAATATCGACAATGTGATGAGTACATAAAATGTCCTAAGTCGAAAGTTTAATGCGTATTACAATAATATATCGTCCGCTTGAGTCATACCCGCGCGAGGGGTGTATTTATTTGTATAGCTCCTCCCCCTTGATGGGGTGCTGAGGAGCGAGTACATTTTATCAATATTTATTGCTCCCACATGGTACCAGACTAAGGGTCGTCTTCGACGGGACATCCTTCTAGTGTCGTCAGAGGAGCAGAATATGACCCTGTGAATTGGATGCACCCGGACATTGACCCGTAGATATGGCAACGTCCTGCATCCCTTTTTGGTCGCAAAATCCCGTTGACGGGGATTATTCTTGATTAATTCATACTTTTATGTGCAACTGCGCACTAAAAAGAATTCGCCACTGCCCTGACCCACTTCGCCGATGATCTTTCTTTAATGGCGGAAAGTTGGTACTACCCAGTGCGGACGGCCAACATAATTCGCAGTTTCTCCTTGTGCTGAGGGACTACCAAGAATTCACCAAATTTTAACATTTTAAGGTATACCTAACTATCTTAATGACTGAGAAATGAGTCACGAGATCATGTCACTATGCCCCAGGGAACCTAGTAATTAATCACGTTGCTCTTCTTGCTTCTTAAAAGCCATTCAAAGTGTATATTCTCTTTTTTTGTTTATTTATTTATTTTTTTTTTCATAAAAATGAAAAGCTTCATTGTTGCATATCCGGCTTAGGGAAATTGCCCTTGTGGATCCCCGTAAGTTATGAGTAAGGATGGGCAAAATGTGGGGGGGGGGAGAAAGAAAAAAAGCAACACTTGATACATTCCGAAATTATTTTGCAACATTTTTAATATAAAATAAACTCGTTAAAACTTTTGAAATTGAAGGAGCCAAAGGCTTACGTGAAACTGTCGGACTTCGAATGAAATTTGAAACATATAATTTTGTTACAATTTTTACGAGGTTTTTAAGTTTTCAAAAAATCATAAAATAATCGTAAAACTATTCACTTCCTAATATTTGCAGTTTGAATACAGGGTTTTTCATGATGTGTCAACATTCGATTTTCGCTTTTTCAAACGTGCTTATCGTAAGAGAGTCGTATTTTTTGGAATATCTCGACAGACATCTTTTCTCCCCCACGAAAAATGTCTTCACTTTCCAAAAATAAAAAAAATAATGCCAACATGTTATCACTATCCTCGCATACAGAGAGCGCTTGTAATGTTAGACCTAGTTAATGATGGACTTGGTGAGATCGTGAAAAGTGAACGTTGAGTTTAGACCGGTAACCGTAACTGAAATACGCTCTGAACAATTTGATTCTCGTCAATACTTTACAGCAACACATCGATAGCGCATAATGTGTTTCATTCTGATGCACGCGGATCCAAGCGCAGCGGAAATGGAGGTGACGTCATGAACTCATGAGTCCCTCATCAATATTTCATGCGAGCATTCATCCCATTATGCCAATTCGGAAATATTACATCAAAATTCCCTCGCTTTGTGTCAGTTCTGTTGTCATTCGTATCATGCGATGACTTGTAGTAACTCAAAAAGTCATCTAGCTAATCGCGTTTTCTGTTCAGCCTTTTTATTTCCGTTTTGAATTTTAAGCTATCGGCTCAGAGAGAGCCAATAATGGTTTTGATCAAATAAGCTCCACACCACAGAATGAGGATAGTAGTCTATTTTTTGTGCACATTTGTGACTGTCAAAGGGAAAGGATATCTTAGTCCACGGAGGAACATTTTCCAGAGAGCTATTTTTATCAAGTTGGCCAAGGAAATCCGAATTCAAGTTTCAATTCACTAATATCCTATAGAATAATTCGAGCACTGGAAAAAAAACACATTGGATCTAGAGTCCAGACTCTTGAAAACATTGACAAGAAAAAGGACTCTTGATTTAATCAGATTTAAGCTTAAATCAAAAGGAATTCTGCTCAAATTAAGAGGCTTGGTTCTTGATTCAAGCTTAAATCTGATCGAATCAAGAGTATTTTTTCTTGTCGATGTTTTCAAGAGTCTTGGCTCTAGATCCAATGTGTTTTTTCCAGTGAGGGCGATTTCATTATTGCCAGATATAGTGCTGAAAATAAGAATTTTTTAAATAAGTTTTATGGAAATTATGCTGTTAGTTAGGGACGAATTTAGTGGACGTAAGTTGAGTTCAGATCGGCCAGGCAACTAAACTAACTCCTGAGTAAGGCGTAGAGTGTCATTTGGACATGAAGGCGCATAAACCCCAAAACTGCTTTGCAGAGTATTCCCTGGCAGTAGAATCTCGAAGGAAAAGAATTTTCCGTTCCTAGAAGACATCAATCCAAAAAAATTGGCAGAAATGCTATGCTGCCGGGGTAAGGAAGAACATTCGAATGTTGCCTTTCCTCCCAGAAAATATTTATTTCTAAGGAATATTTTTATTTTTATCTGAATATTTTTCCTGGACATTTTCACACGTTTCGGATCGATTACAGACAAAACTCTCCGAAAATTGGGAGAAAAATTTGCACGAATTTTCGGAAAATTAGTGATTTGTTTTAGGAAATTTTGCGATACCTGAAGGCTCATGCGTTTTTCCTCCAAAGGACGGCAGTATGAGGCCTTACACTGTCCATTCATTTCTCTGGGGCTTTCAATTGGACCGCGTTAAACAGAAAGGAACGAAACCACATCAGCTATTGCCAAATTTAGTTGGACGATTTAATTTTTTACATGAAAACGGTAGTGCGAATTTTTTGCAAAATTCTAGTGAATTTTCTGCCTGGTATGAAGCAAATTCCTTTAGAATTCCAAACCAATCCGCACAAGCATTTTCTTGTAAAAAATTGAATGGCTCTTTTACATTTTGCAATAGTTGATGTGGCTTGGTTCCTTTCTGCTTAACGCAGTCCAATTCATACGTCCTTTCATTCCGCTCCATCGAGTCAACGACTGATGAGACGAGCGCCAAACGCCCCCGAAAATTGATAACACTAAAACAATTACCAAGGAATGATTTCCCGTAAACGGCGCACGCACACGGACGCAGAGCGGACACGGAGCCGAGCGTGCGTGAGGGTGGCAATGTTTGTGTGTTTGTACACCGGCGAGGGAGTGAGGAGTGAGGTGACACTTAGTATTGAGCGTTCCGCCACCACCGCACCGCTCCACCATTGAGGAAGGGTGAAAAGAGCATCCCCGTCCCGGCCCCTGCACACGGGGTGCGCAGCCGTGTCCCTGCTCCCGTGTCCCTTGCACGGTGGCGCGCCCGGCGGCAGGAGCCCGCACTCCGCTAGTCGGCGCCCTTCCGCGGTTGCTCCCGTCTTATCAGTTGAGATTCGGTCCCGCTTCGCTTTGACACGCTCCGCGCTCCGCTTATCATGGATCTGATTTTGTGGTTATGTCCGGTCGCGAGTGATAGTAATTTCACGTTGTTCTCTATGAATTAGATATCCCGTTTGAGTGGTTGGATATGGTGCATTTTTATGGATAGTGGTGCGGGTTTAGTGAGTGGTATTTTTGTGGGTTCGTGCGTAGCAGGCTCATGACACTGGTGCTACTTTCGTCAAGGTTTTCCGCTGAGTTTGGAGTCCTTCGTCCATTCTGAAAGGTAATTTTCAGCGCGATCGTTCGTCCGAAAGTTCACCCAAAAAAAAGTGAAGTTGATTTTACATTCTGGATGTACTAAAAGTGTGCGAGAACTTAAAAAATTCTAAATTACCCGCCACAGCAGTTACTTTCACATCTTGGCATTGCTAAAGTAACTACTGTAGAGGATAATCCAGCATTTTATGAGTTCTCGCACAAAAACTTCACCTTTTTTCGGTGTTCTGACTGAATTTAGACATTTGAAGTCTGGAATTTTAAGTGATCGTTTGAATATGACGCTGCGAGAGTTGACTCCACTGTCCGAATAATTTCTCTGCACGGGGATACAGTCGAGTTTCGAATTGTATCGTAAAATTTTAATGTCAATGCGAGTACCTCCGAATTGTTCGTGTTACTCCATTATCTCTGTAGCATTGTTGCCAGCAGTGATGACATTTTGAGGTAGAAGATTCGGTAGTAAATGGACACTGGAAAAAAACACATTGTATATAGAGTCCAGACTCTTGCAAACATCGACAAGAAAAATTACTCTTGATTCAATCAGAATCTAGCTTAAATCAAGAACCAAGCCTTTTAATTTAAGCGGATTCCGTTTTGATTCAAGCAAAAATCCGATTGAATCAAGAGTATTTTTTCTTGTCAATGTTTTCAGGAGTCTGGACTCTAGATCTAATGTGGTTTTTTTTCCTGTGGAGTGTTTTTCTGGCAGCACATGAAACGGAAATATCGAGATTTGAAAAGCTCAGGACCCTATCAGTTTGTTAAATTGCAGTGTTTGCCCCGATTACGATCGTGATGGAGCCTGAAGATTTTTTTCTATCATTCTTTTTACCTTTTAAATGAGGATTTATCCTTAAATTACGTAGGTAATGTCTTTTTCATCCTCCTATTGTGATCATCCGTAATGCCACCATCAAACTTTGCCAGAATTCTTAATCTTGGCTTTGTGCATCCTCATTAAAGTAGACAAAACCGAAAAACTTTACTTCAGCAAATTAGTGAAGAGTTGAAAGTTTCTTAATCGGAAGTAAAATTCCCGGATGTTGACGCTAGGTCAAAATCTACCGTGAACTCTCTGTCGCGTATCTACTGTGGACCTTCCCGTGAATACCAAGAGGAAATACTCAGCTGATAATTTACGAGGTCCTTTAAAAAAATAACGAACCTACTCATGTCCACGTGGAGGGTATTTGGGAAACTCCTCGAGTGCTGATAAAAACGTCTTATCTATATGTGCCACACATTATTCATTCTTAATACAGAAGATGTTGCGGTTTACCATAAATTTCCGAAATGTATCAGAATCAAAGTCGTATGTAGCTCGTGCGTGTACTGTACGGTAGCCATGTAAATTTACTTACTTCTCAAAAACCACCACCAGCGGCCACCTACAATTCTTCGAAAACTAGCCGGACTAGTAATTTTCCCTCCTTATTTTTGTGTCTCAACCACGTGTTAGGCTCGTATATCCAGGGTGTCTACAAGTCCGGAATTTCCGGAAAGTCCAGGAATAGCACGGTTTCAATACGAGCGGTCCGGAAGTACTGGAAAAGTGCGGAGATTCCGCAAGAAGGTCCGGAATTTATTTCATTTTTTGTAATTTTTGTCGCATTTAAGCGAGAAATTCAATTTTTTTAAATTTGTCGAATTTCGTCAAATGGGGGTACTGAAAAAGTACTGCATTTCTCTGTTGAGGAGGTACTGCATTTCTTGGGAATGTACTGTAATGCATTGTATAAGTACTGATTTTTGACCAGCCTGTTTTAGTAGACACCCTGCACTGGAAAAAAAAAACACATTGGATCTTGAGTTCAGACTCTTAAAAACATCGACAAGAAAAAATACTCTTGATTCAATCAGATTTAAGCTTAAATCAAGAACCAAGCCTCTTAATTTGAGCGGATTTCCTTTTGATTTAAGCTTAAATCTGATTGAATCAAGAGTCCTTTTTCTTGTCAATGTTTTCAAGAGTCTGGACTCGAGATCCAATGTGTTTTTTTTTCCAGTGTGTAAACCGCTCCATACTCACGCGCATAATTTTTCTTGACCAAGTTTTTTACTTACTCGCTCGTGCGTCTTGTATGACTTCGCAGGGGTGCTGAAATCCTAATAGCGCGGCGAGGGGAAATAAATACTGCCTATAACGTGGTAATGACATGATAAGAGAAAATTAGTGGCGGAGAAACGGATGCAGAGAGGTACCAGAGGAGATTATAGGAGGGGTGCAGAAGTTGTGCTCCAATCTCTGATGTATAACCAGAGATATGATCGTAATTATTTCGGCCGGTTCTCGTGGGATCCGCTGAATCATCTGAGGACGCTGAAAGCTTGGTCGCTTTAGTAATACTCGAATGAATTTTATGATTACGAAGAGAACTTTGTCAACATACATCGTCCATCGGTCTTCGGAAGACCCCACTCTTAATGTATCGATAGACGATCAAATTCCCGAACCAATTACCATCAAAGTGTCGGGAGTCATCAGTCTTAAACTCATTAAATTGCTTAATTTTAAAATGAAAACTTGGCAAAAATGTTTCCTGCGGCAGGAAATTATGAATGGTGGCACTCCGTTCTGATCTTACTTTGGACAAAAAAGTGCGGCCCGTCAAAATTTGATGGTAGATGGTGACCACCAGTCATCAGCATGTCTACTGTGATCGGAATTTGATCGTCTATCCAGGGCTTTACAACTAATTTGAACGAATCGGAAAATGAAGACTGGTGTTCTTAAGTTCTTCAAACCTAAGTCATTAAAATTGACCTACCTATCCTTAAATTTTTTATTTTTTATTTTATTTCATTTTATTATTTTTTTTTAAATTTTTATGGAAACAGGCCATGGAAACATGGTCCCTGACCGCTTTGTCGTCCAACCCCCCGAAGTGCTTCGCACCTCAGCATTTTGCGTTACGTGTTACTCTCTGTGATTATATAATAGAGTATGATGATACGTTTAAAACAAAGTTACTTTCTAACTTTCAGTTTAACTACAACTACTAATACTCTTGCTGGTTATTATAAACTCTTAGATTAGGTTTTCCTTTTTTTAAAATATTTGAAGTTAATCAATAAATCAAAATTCATTTCAAAATAGACAATACTCTATTGCCTTTCGGTTTTCCTATACTAAATGGCATTCAATGTCTACGAGTAACTCTCTTTCCCAATAGATAAATGAACGCAAAATTGTCACTCTGTATTTTCAATACCTACTTTAAATAAAATAATTAAGGAGATTTTTCACAAAGCTTAGAAGACTCTTCATGTACCATAATAAACTTCTTATAGGAAAATTAGCGTAAACTACACCATTAGTGATAACGCCACAATACAGGGATTCTCCATCATAGCGTATTGGATCCAAACAATCGACACGACCTCTTCCAGTGCCACCAATGAGAATTAATCGATGCATTCATCGAATTTTCAGCATTGCAGCTCAAAATGTATGTTTTTACAGTCACGCGATCGAAATATGAGGCGCGGATGCTATCATAGACACTCAACCAGTCAATTTGTCGATTGCCGAAGTACGAAATCACGTATCTCCTTTTCGATTTTCAAATTTTTCATTTCTATCTTATTTTTTCGTAGAGAAACAAGCCGATTTCACGGCTTGTAATCACCTAAACAGAATATTTCGCCAACAGAAAGAGAAAATTCAAGGAAGTTTTCAAGAAATTACGTTGACTAGCCTTCCGAAGAAAAAGTAAAGTATTGCCAGGTAGTCTGCAACGTCGTAAACGAAGATACGTAGTTTCGCACTTTGCCCAAAGATTTACTACGATTCTCACACCAAAAAATTCAAGAATTTTACATTTTATTTCGGTTTTTGAAGGGAAATGTGTAGATTCTCGGCAACTCGGCAAAGACGCGAACGAGGGGGACCGAGAGGGTCCAATCAAGCGTGCAGCTCAAAGAAAACATTTATTTTGACTTTTCACATTTGCCTCCAAATTGGCGTCGAGAAACACATTCTCTTTGAAGGCTGGAGGAGGCGGAGGAGGTGGTTATTGGAAGGGGTCGGGGGTTATGTCGCTGTCACACTTTGACTTCTAACTAGAGCCCCGGAATTTTCAATAAACGATCAAAACCGTCCCCGTCCCGGGGTGCGTTTCTTCCGCGCGCTGCGAGTGAATTTGAATCGGGGAAAAATCCTAGAGCGATGCCTGTGTTTTTCTTGTTATGTCTCCTCCGTTACATATGCTATTATTTCCATCATATTTCTCGAGCATATCCGCGCAGAGAGAAGGAAAATATCAAATGCCTGAAAAAAGGGTAGAAGCGTTTCAAGGAAATGCTAGTTTCATGGCGAAACGTTTTTCTTCCTGCGTTTGACTCATGTGCAGACACACGGGAGAAGGATCGACAGACTGGACTAAATACAAGAAAAACCCCCCAATCAACACCCCTTTTTAGCGTTTTTACATCCAGAATTTTTCCCTTCCCTTTTTGTTAAAATTTCGATAGACACTTTCTCATCTCATGAAGTCAACCCAGAAAACGGTTGAAGTTCGCGTTGGATTGAAAGTAAAGTGAAATAATAAAAAGGTCCAATCAGGATAATAATACGATAATAATGAGATAATAAAAAGATAATAATAGACCAAGCTTTGCAAACTGAGTCTAAATTTTCTGGCTAGTCTCAGAAACGACTTTTCCGTCATTGATTCCACCATTGAAACGGATGCTTCAATATGAGTCCACATACTTGGGTTTCTTTCTACTATCCTTGACCTAATTCTTAGTCGGACCAAGTACTTTATTAGAATTACTAACCACAAAGAATCTGAAAATTGTTCTGTGTACCTGGGTACAGACAAAATGATCGATGATAGTCGGACCAAATTCAGGAAACAGGATCCATATTTTTTGGCTAATTTCAGGAACGATATATCCGTCATTGACACCATTCAAATGGTGCTTTTACATTAGTCCACATTTTTCGTCTCTTTTCGCTAACCTCGGTTGGACCAAACAGCTAATTAGAATTATTAACCACGAAGAATCTGAAAATTTTTCCATGTAGGCATAGACGAAACGATCGATGATAATCGGATCTAGTTTAGGAACCTGGATCTAAATTTTTTGGCTAATTTCAAGAACGACATATCCGTTATTCAAATTGGTGCTTTTGAGTCCATATTTTTCGTCTTTTTAGCCATCTTCGGTTGGACCAAACAGCTAATTAGAATCATTAACCAGAAAGAATCCGAAAATTTTTCCGCGTAGGGTAGGCATAGACGAAATGATCGATCATTCGACACGGTGTGTAGTCATGGGCGTAATTTGACTGTTTGCCTTCGATATTTATAATAACCGATTTGAATGATACGGCAAGGTGCCGTTGAGAGACAATGTGATTGCCGGACTATCTTCCCGGAAATGGGGAGGGGAGGTTCTCTCAGAGATTCGAAGTTGGCGCACGGCCTCGCGAAATTGTCATCATTGAGAACCTCCGAAAATGAATGATACGAGAAAACAAAATAATATGTACTTTCAACTGAAATATTCCTTAATTTAACAGAACCTAATCTTGTTTAAATTATTGCGGCAGTTGCCCCGTGCAGAAATGAGGAAGGGTNTTTTGGCCGTTCCTCCGACGGCAACGAGAACCATCCATTCGTCGCCACGGACACTACCAATGCTAAAAGAAATCGATCGCAAAGAGCTCTCCCGAGTGGGCGAGCTCAAAAAAGGTCCAATCAGGATAATAATGCGATAATAATAAGATAATAATAGACCAAGCTTTGCAAACAGAGTCTAAATTTTCTGGCTGGTCTCAGAAACGACTTATCCGTCATTGATTCCACCTCTGAAACGGATGCTTCTATATGAGTCCACATGGGTACCTGGGTTTCTTTCTGCTATCCTTGACCTAATTCTTAGTTGGACCAAGTACTTTATTACAATTACTAACCACAAAGAATCTGAAAATTGTTCTGTGTACCTGGGTACAGACAAAATGATCGAAGATAGTCGGACCAAATTTAGGAAACAGGATCCATATTTTTTGGCTAATTTCAGGAACGACATATCCGTCATTGACACCATTCAAATGGTGCTTTTACATTAGTCCACATTTTTCGTCTCTTTTCGCTAACCTCGGTTGGACCAAACAGCTAATTAGAATTATTAACCACGAAGAATCTGAAAATTTTTCCATGTAGGCATAGACGAAATGATCGATGATAATCGGACCTAGTTTAGGAACCTGGATGCAAATTTTTTGACTAATTTCAAGAACGACATATCCGTCATTGATACCACTATTCAAATTGGTACTTTTGATTCCATATTTTTCGTCTGTTTTTGCTATCTTCGGTTGGACCAAACAGCTAATTAGAATCATTAACCAGAAAGAATCTGAAAATTTTTCCGCGTATACGGTAGGCATAGACGAAATGATTGCTCATTCGACACGGTGTGTAGTCATGGGCGTAATTTGACTGCTTGCCTTCAATATTGATAAGAACCGATTTAAAATGGGAGAAGAGTCAAAATTTTGGCTGATAAAGAGACAGAAATCTGTCGATTTGAATCGAGCTGCATCACTTCACATTAGTGACGCCACGATTTGAGCACTCTTGCGATGACTAATAAAACACGACAAGTGATTAGCCCCGGGTCGGAACAAGTGGATCGGGAAGGTGGGGTGCGAATTATGATTGAGCGAAACAGATAAGGAGATTCCGGGGAGCATCAAACCACCCCTCGTGATTGATTGAGACTTGCCCCAGACAAAGGGGTGCGCCACTAGCGTCGACCCTAATTCCAAGACGCCGCGCCGCGTGAACGTAATGCGGATGACCTGTATCAACTTTCGAATCCATAACCCCCGACCAATCGCCGCTCAATAAAAATATTAGCCGGTTTGTTGTCCGTCCACTTCCTCTTATCGGGAAAATGACGTCTGTCCGCCAGATATAAGCCCATGAAAAGGCAGTGAAATGGTGAATGGGAACCATTACACTCTTTCTCAGCGTGACGGTTTTTGTCCTATCTTGTTCTAGTTTTGTAACATGTGTAGTAGTGATCCACCCCTCTGGAAGGAAAAGAAGACATAACATCTTAAATATTGATAACTTAAGACATATTTTCCTGGTTTTGGTAGGTTGATTTGGAGTCTTTGTCAGCAGGGATAAAGTAAATTGCGCAGTAAAGGCTAAGAGTGCGCCTTCGTTCGTGTGTCAGACAACACGGTCAACCATCGAGCAGGAATAGTCTTATCTTTGCCCCGTATTCAATTCTCTCGTCTCTTTTAGGAACGATGCAGTAAAGGCAAAGGGCGCGCCTTCATTTTTGTGTCAGGCAACACGATTAGCCATCGAGCAGGAATAGTCGTATCTTTGCGCCGTATTCAATGCCGTCTCTCGTCTCTTTTAGGAACGATGCAGTAAAGGCAAAGGGCGCGCCTTCATTTTTGTGTCAGGCAACACGGTTAGCCATCGAGTAGGAATAGTCGTATCCTTGCGCCGTATTCAATGCCGTCTCTCGTCTCTTTTAGGAACGATGCAGTAAAGGCAAAAGGCGCGCCTTCATTTTTGTGTGAGGCAACACGGTTAGCCATCGAGCAGGAATAGTCGTATGTTTGCGCCGCATTCAGTGCCATCATCGTTAGTTAGGCTGGAGCCAACATGTCGCTTGCAAATCATTTAATTACCACTAGATGGTATTTTATCTCCGTAAATTAGACGTATCTTCGTCTTACATTTTCGTCGGCAGGAGACCTCGCCATAAGTTTAGCTCATTTCAAACCCATCCTTCGTGTATGAAACTATCCGAACTGTTATGATAGCTGCATTTTTAGCATGCACTTTGTCGCCTTAAGGTGCATATTCACGAAGGAATATGGTATACAGTATCAATGAATGTAAACCTGGAACTAAATACCCCTCGATGGAAGCTCATCCCTTCGGCAGAAATTCGTATCATTTACCCAATTTTTGAATTGACCTTCCGAATTGAATTCAACACTTAATCGTTGCAATTTTTAATCCGTCTTAAAAGACATCCTAGTCTCACAGTGCTGTCATTTCCTGGAATTAATTCAGACTATCGGAACTTTTCCTGGAATCTCCGAAATTCCCAGAATTTTGGGGTTTTCGTCAGTTTGGCCAATTTTTGATCAAATTAAACGATCCTCGGAACTTAATCCGGGCGTATTCCGGAATTTTTCCCGGAACTTTTAAAAATCGGATGAATTCTCGGAACTTCAAGAAATTGGAATTTTTCCCGAAACTTCAGAAAATTGGAATTTTTCTCGGAGCTTTAGGAAATCGGGATCTTTCTTGGAACTTAAGAAAATAGGAAATCAATCCGGGAACCCCGCAATTTTTGACGTTATAAGATGACAGCACTGGGGGTTGTCGAAGTTAAGGCCGAAGCGCAATGCGATGTTTTCGCAAGGGTGCGATGCGTCGTCGGTCTCGGCCGAGGCCTAAGCATGGAAGGCTCAATTACAGGATGGTGGCTCCGGCCTCCGGAGCGCGGGGTCGGAATCCGAAGGGCCATTTGACCCATTACGACCATTATATAAATAGGAACAAGTGTTGTTTAGTCCCGTTAATTTCCTATCAATCGCCCATCGCACGACACGGCCCGCGTTCAACTTGCATCAACTCGCGTCCCTTTGTAAGACTCCGAGACCGCTCAAAATGACCCATCCCCCCATTCTGACGTGCTCAGGAAGAACGCAGTATGAACGTTCAAATGGTGCCGAATCTCCTCTCGGAAAATATTTATTTTCGGGGGAAGTTATGAATACATTTCCTTGAAATTTTCAGACACGTTAGATCAAATCACAAACCAAATTCTTTGACAAATTAGGTGTAAATGTGCACTAATTCCCTTTGAAATTCGCGATATGTCCAAGGAAATTTGGCAACGTCTGAGGGCTCATACTGCGTTTTTCCTTAGCACAGCAGCATGGCGCTGCCACGCTGGCTGCTATTAGTGTAGGATTGTGTAATTGAGCGAACTTTTTGGGGCGTTAACAACGACGCGTCAATGCAAGGGGTCAATAATGACATTGCGCAAGTTCCATTAAGTCGTCTGAGGACTATCTGCAATTCGGCAAGCGTGGTGCAATAAAAGTGCCTTTTCAGACACTTTAACTGATTGAAAGATTTTTTTTCTGTCTACCTCTCTATTTTGTTGGAAAGGTGGTAAGCTTTAGAGAAGAGATCGTAAAATATCGGGATTTGATTAAATCTGGAAAATTTAGGAAATGTGAGAAGATTTAAGAAATAAAACGGGTTGTACAAAATTCATCTCAAAACTTTTTAAATTATTTTCCACAAAATTCAAACCACGATCGATCATATAGTTAAACTATCATTTACACTCTTAGTCAAAAATCAACCAACAGGATCGCCCCATACTCTCTATGTCCTTTTTGTCTATCGCTTTGTCTATCATTTTCAACAGTTAGCCCGCTGACCTATGCTCTCAAGTCCAATCGTAAGTCTTCTTACGGAACATTTTCCATGGCAAACTAAAGGAATCAGTTGTGAGCTCTGTAAACAGGAATTTTAGCAGATCAACCAAGGGAAAAGCGTTTCGGTATAGGTTGTGCAGAGGACCGCGCCGGACGATGGAGCGACGCAACGTGGTGCACAGATGTGCCTCGCCGGTTGCCGCATGGTTGCGGTATCTCTTGGCTCCGTCTGGCGAGCTCTTTCTCCGCGTAATCGATATTCGGCAAATTCCACGCTCTGGCTCTGGGCTAGGTGCTTACTTTTCTCTCTCGCTCACCGTCTTTTCCCTCCTCGGCTCCCGGCCGCCGGGACCATCCTCCTCTTGTGTGCCACTTTTGAATTGTTCCTATCAATTTTGTTTCGCAGCGCCGGTCTCTTTCTTACAACAGATTGCAAAACCCTCCACCGTAGTTTATCGAGTCCTGCCCTTAATATTTTGTAATCCACGGAGGGATATATTCAGTTTTATCGCCGATTCCGCTGTGATAGCGAAGAGAGCCGTGACTCTCAAATTTTCGAAATCGAGTTTCTTTAAAAATTCCTCTAATCTAGTAATATCTTTTAGGCCTTGTCTCCACGGGACGTTTTCATGGGATTTGTCCCAAGTTCAAATCGCAGGAGTGAAACTGCTGGGATTTTTCCCATGTTACCGTCTCCACGGGACGGGGCTCATACAGTCCTGCGACTAGTTTGCGCGGGAAGATAAAGTAGTTAAAGTCGAGTATTTAACCGGGATTATAATAATAAATGCACTCAATTGACAATTAGACACATTATTTTAACTAAACAAACATTAACAATGTAGTAATGAATAAAATATCACACAATTCGTTTTCACTTCTTCTTCTTCTCTCAGTAGGTCCTAGGGGTACAAGTACCATACTTGGTACTGGGAAAAATATTGATTAACTCAATGTTTTTCCCAACTTCGTAAGTGGGATTTTTCCCTGGGACAAATCTCGTGAAACGGCTCGTGGAGACAAGGCCTTCGATGGAATCGCTGAAATAGCTAAAACAACGAAATTGGTCTTTTTGTATGAGAACGAGACGTATGAGAGAGCCGTAAGTGCGCGAAATATGACGGAGTTTCAGACAAAACAGCCGTAAGGAGCTTTATTCCTCCAATGAGCCACGGAGGACAGTTTTCTCGAGTAAAATGGCATCTTTCTCTGCCAATTCTAACCTGAAAATTGGTATGTTAAGTGTCCAAAACGTAACCGCGAAAGCCATCAGAATAGCAGAAGATAGGTTGCCTGTTGATTGGTCGAAAGTTGCCTTATTTCCTCTCGGAAAATATTTATTTTTGAAGAAAGTTATGAATATTTTTCCTTGAAATTCTCAAACTTTTTAAATCAAATTTTGATCGAAATCCTCCGAAAAATTTAAAGAGAAATATCTGTAAATTTTCCAGAACATTCGTGGATTGTCGAAGGAAATTTGGTAACGCCTGAAGGTTCATACGGCGCTTTTCCTCGGCACGGTAGTATGGGTGTAATCCGTGTTCCGCAGTGTTGATTCTGTGAGGAACACAAGCTTCGAAAGCTCCTGAATCGACTACGTGTCGGAAATTTACGAACTAGCAAGCAAGGATCAACTTAATCACGAATTAATCCAGAGATGGTAAATTTTGGGATTTGGGAATGCAAACAGCTGATCCAGCAGAAATGTATCGGAAAATTGACCGTAGCGTCTGAATGATCATTCTCGGAATGCAGACTGGAAAACACCTCATAAACTCGCAATAAACTGAAAATAATAATTATTCTTAAGGATAAACTGGTTATTTTTGAAATTCTGCAAGATGAAACCATATTTATATTTTCACAAAAAAGGGGAATATGATAGAAAGGGGCAAATGGGTGAAAGTCCGAGTCCGTGTTCTAGATAAAGTGTTTTCCTTGGTAAGAACTGATCGTACCGTGTATAAATTACTGATGATGAAAACCACACTTTTAAGGGAATTAAACCTGCGGAATTCGTTTCGAATTGGCATGCCTCCCCGTCTCTGACCGCCACCGATCATGTCCTCAAACATTATATTTTAGCAACTCGTAAAAGTCATAAACTCGAACACTGGAGAAAAACTCCGGCCGTGGAAGCCGTACGTAGGACTATATAGACATATCGTCAATGTTTCGGACTCAGAGGAGAGGCCGAAACTTCTGGGCGTAGCATCCTGAGCAATCAAAATTACGGCTCCAGCACCCGGACCTTTCGGCCTCTGAGTCCAGAATGGACGGTATGTCTATTCAGCCCGTAACTTTTTTTTTCGGTGACTGGATCAATGAATTAAAGACACAACAAAGAACAAACGGAGTAATAAGCGAAGAGACCGGAGACAGGAATTCGGGAAAGTCGATAAGAGATTTCGAAAAACTTTACGAACTGTGTAATCTTTCTGACAGTTTATGACATCGAAACCCGAGATTCACCCTAACGCTCTCCACAAAGGGATTCTAATAATCGAGCTTTCTCTCCGAAAAATAATTCAGAAGAACCCCCTCTCCCCCTCACCCCCTCCCCCTCCTCGATGCCAAGCGATGAAAGTTGCGATTCCTGTTTACGCGAGCCGTTTAACAACTCCATTTTCCTCGATGGCCGGAGCTCGCCCTCGACGGGGCAACTGCTATCATCGAAACTGAGAGGGCGACTTTTCGGGCGGGCGGGGGCGGCGCGCCGAGTTTTTTGGGTGCAGCGAAGGGCCGGGGGTCCGGACTTTCTCCCGGCCCGGAGAGATACCGGATATGACGTCATTAAGCGAATGATTTGTAGATTAGAGCAGAACGCGCAAAGTTTTTCGGACCATTGCTTTCGCTAGCGCCCGGAGGGGCGGGGACAGTAATGTTTGATGTTTGAATGGATGGCGAGGGGAAATGGGCCCCGCCCGGGGGAGGGGGACGGGGGAGGGTAGATTAGAAAGGGAAATATTATTGGGATGAGCCGCATCGCGCGGCGCGGCGGCCAACATCTTCGCGGGGTGCTCACGCCGCCCTTGCCGGATCGCGTCCAATTTTCGGTGGTTTCCACGATCGGGGCACGTTATTTTACGAGTGTGTTGGCAAGAGCGACGTTTGGTGAGGTACTTGCTCGATTCGAGGAGTTATTTAAGAAGTAGTTGCCTGTTTGGCGGTCGATCGAAAGTAATTAGCACGCGGTGAGTGGCTGTGGGCATAATCGGCCTTCCCTTTCCGCCCCCTGCCCCCCCCCCCCCCCCCNGGGGCGCCTATCTCAAAGCGGAGATCCTGAGAGCCCCTCTTAAACCCCTTCATCCCCCGTCTACGGCAAATACAGCTTACGCCCACTCGCAGATTTTCGGCTTACTGCTCATCTGCGTTGCTCTGAATAACGAGTGCGTCATCAAATAATCAACGCCGTGTAATGCATGTATTTATGCCGCCGATAATACCGCCCCGCTCAATCCTATTATGCAATATAATTGCACAGCCGAGCAATGGTGGCCGAATATCTCAGGAAATGGAGTCACGGGTGAAAATTGAGCATTTTCTCAGCTCGGTGCTCTTCCCAACTATTGGAAAAAGAGAGGAAAATGTATTTCAGAGGAAGGAGCCCCGCCCTGGATCTGCCTATGGAACAAGGAGCGATCCCATTGGTTGAAACGGGTGGTTGTTATAGACAAAATGGGAAAGTCATGGACTAACTAAAGGGTCTCTGGTGGGTTGCCGTCATAACGTACCTCCTTTGTCCGTTGCAACCACCCGCCTCCACCAATAGAATCGCTTCATTTTCAGTTTGTCTTCTTTGTCTATATCAATGTCAGTAATTTGCCCGCATGGCTGACGCTGAAACAGAGAATTTCCACGAAAAAATGTCATTGCTTCATTTGAGTCCGTCTAATGAGCTGAATTTGCGGTGTTTTTCATAATTTTTCTCTGATGTGGAAGATTGTGGAAAAGTAGCTTTTAAAGTGAGAAAGTGCGCCGACTTTTAACGTCATCTCGCGGCATTTCCCATTTGAACTCATGTATTTGGCAGATTCGGTTATTTTGTCACATTACCTTTAATCGCACACCAATCTTTATCGTGCTCAGATAGGTATCTCGATAGTTTCATCTTTAACATAAAATTCACTAAATTTTACATGCTACAAAGTCCCCATTCAGAATGAGATATAGGCCCTTTCGTTTTAGAGGCGACAATTCGAGGGCAGGGTGGCAAAACTTCATGAAAGATAAAATCTTGAAATTGCACCTGAATTATTTCACGGAATTTCAGAAATTTATGAACGATATTGAAAATATCGGTTCCTTTTCATGTTTCGCAAAATTTTAAAACTGGGCCTTTCTTCTATTTATGTGTGCTTGAGTGCGGGTTGCATACTATAGCTCCTGAAAAATATGAAATATTTCACTAAAATTTCCTATCTTTCATTTCTTTCTTACGAGCTATGCCACCCTGTTCGAGGGAAGCTGTAGAGGTAACGCTCGATCTGCCAGGAATGTTCGAGGAACTTTAAAAAGAGGTGGAAGCCGAAGTTTTTCACAGTTGGAGGAGGAGGTAACGACCGTCACTCTCGCTGTTTCTTTCATGCGCCATCATTGAAAATCTGATCCGATGCGCGAGACGCGACGGCAAGGGATGGCGAGGGAGGAGGGAAAGGGTTGGGGTTTTACCGCACGCGCGGGGGGAAATTTGATCTCATGTCGGAGTTGGGGGTGGCACGCTGGATACCAGAGAGGTTGGCTCCGCTTTATTTGACTTATGAGACAATTTGTCACACAAACTTATATCCACTTAAGCTCGATAAAAATGCGCCACTGGAGAATGCGTGAGTCCCGATTCGTTAGAACCTGATTTATGAGCGCGTAAACAGGAGTTTCGGGGGGTTCGATTTTGAATCTGAGCTTGGGTGCTTAATTTTTCACCTCCCGAGCGATGCCTCCCACCCATCGCGATGAGTGCTCTAATCCGATCGTTGCCGGGTTCCTGGAAAATTCCACGTGCAACGGTTAAATTAATCAATTGAGTATAAACTTAAAAGAGACCAATGGAGGGACTTGGAGGACAAGGTGCATTAGCTCAAATTTTTAAAAAATTGAGATATTAACGATTTCAAGTAAAACTAGTCTAAATGCATGTTCTGTGAAAAATTCGCACTCAAATTCCAATTTTTAAGCATCCAAAAGTCAGTTTGAACTTTCTTTCCGCCTTAAAGATCAATGTGCTTTCGAAACTTCAAACACGTATTTCGCGAAATAGCGAAAACTGCATTTATGCGCCTTATCCTCCGAGCCCCTCAATGAATCAGTTGCGCTGGTCTCGGAATCGCGTTTTGATGGTTGATTCTTGTCGATCAACTGAAAGTTTTAAGATCTGTCCTCACAGCAACTTTCTACGTTAAATAATAACCGAGATATCGCGCTTTAGAAAATTCGGTTCATGATGTCATCCACCGCGGGAGTGACACCCTTGATTTCTTTCACCTTGCTTTCATCAGTAAAGGAAAGGGAGACGCGCATTTGCACTGGTTACTCAACGTGTAACTTGGATGAAAGCAAGGTGGAAGAAACCAAGGGTGTCACTACCACACGGTGGATGACGTCGTTAACGGAATTTTTTAAAGCGTGATCTCTCGGGAAGTATTGAACGTAGGAAGTTGCTCTTTGAACAGATCTAATTATTTTTAGCTAGTAAACAAGAATCAAGCATCAAAACACAATTCTGTAACCAGCACAACTGACCTATTGCCAATGCCTTGTAGGAAATCATACCTAACCTAATGATTCTGATGCTATCTCTATTATTTTCCTTGTTCTTCTTGGACGAGATCATTAGACATGTGCAAATTCAAGCATTAACACCCCCTTTCTTATCACTTTTCTTCCTCTCGCTGAAAATAACATTTTCATCCCTAAGAAACGAGAAAAAGTATATCTTAGGGTCGCGCCCAGGTCCCTTCTCAAATGAATAAACAGGTGAGTAAATATATACATCAAATAGAATCGCGCGGTGGTTAAGCGCTTGTCATGCCGCCGCAGAAGAAGCGTTGAAACTTTTATCCGGACAGCGACGCGACGCGTTTTCCCGCCACTTCCTTTTCCAATTAGCAGCCGCGTTTGGACCATAAATTTCGGTCTTCGCACGTCGTCACGCTAGCTTCTAAATTTAACGTTGAAATTCTCAAACATTTTTTCTGATTTATGTCTTGTTTAGGTTATTTTCTAACTGTCCTCAATAAATTATATTTAAGGACCGTGCGACGATGAATAGGCACGCTGCTTTCTGCTCGATGAATTTATTTTCAAGATATCATCATGCAAACGGGCCCTATTTTTGACGATAGTTAAGCCGCTCTTCTCCTGTTGGCACTTTCCATTCTCCATAGGATTTTGTCGAGTACTTCTATCTCACGCGCTTTAATTTTGACAGTCTCAGCCTGCTCGAGTTTTGTCGGTAATAGCACTTCTTCTAATGAGATCAAGAAGGTTTTGAGTGAGAAACTTTTGTTTTGCACAGACAATACCAAAATTTTCTGGGGAGAACTTAAACTTTTCCTCGCTTTGATCATTTTGGAGGGATTTTACTTTTTTAATTGAAAAGAGTGGGTCAAATAGTTGAGTACACTCGCTCCTATCTACATAATATATTCCAGACAGAATTGACAAAGTCGATATCGTCTAATGAGATATCCTTTTTCGTTGTACCATCTGAATATTGACCTGGAGGTCACGGGTTCGAATCTCGACCAGATTGACAAGATTTGATGGTCTCAAATCTCGTCACCAGAGGGGCATGGATGTTCGCTATCTCTCCTTCTCAAAAGCATTTATCCTTCTTATTCTCTCTTAAATTTCGTCTGTTGGGGCCTTTTTGGTAAGGAAGACACTTAATTTAGCTTAAAAAAATCCCAGAAAAAAACTATTTGTAGAATTAAAAATATAATGAAAGACACTTTTTGAACTGTCTCAAAATTTAAGGTGAAGCGAGAATATGCTTAAGCTCTGTACCCCCTCCGTTTCAATCAATCGTTTCTTTTAAATTTTAGAACAGAAAGCGCCCCTGCTAGCCCAAGCCCAGCCTTTTTCGTCCAATCGCTCATCGATTCACTGAACCGTGATGAGAAATGCACTTCCCCGATAAGTTTAGACTTCAGTTTCTCAACTTTCTTTCTTCGTAGACAGGTGCCCCCGCTACGTGCTCGAAACGCCACGAAAACCGTCAGCATGCAGCGCGCGGACAAGGGGGTAGGCTCGGAATGAAAAATTAGGTGAAAAACTTTCCTCCTCTTTTTATATTTTTAGACACGGGCGGAGGCCCTCCCCCTCGCATCTAATTGAATTTTAAACCTCAATCTAACTTTTCCTCGCCGGGCGTGAACGGATTGGGGAATAAGCGAGGTGGGGGGGCTCGCCAAAACCCGCGAAAGTAAGCCCCGGCAGGCGAAGAGGAACAGAGAACAATATGGCACGAGTCGAAAAGTAATGCACCCAACATCAGCTGGATTTTTAATTATTCAATTATTTCCTCATTAATTCCTAAACGCGCTCCTGCCTTTTGAGCTGGCCTTTTTTCATGCGCCGAAGACAACGCCAGATTTCGAGGTGGGCCTTTGAAATATGCATCGTGGGTTAGAGCCTCGCCGGAAGTGGAAAGGCGGAGGAGGCCGGTACGTGACGTAAATTTTTCGTTCCCCGGACGAAAGAACGTAACTATATTTGAGCGTTGCAAGATTGCCACCCCCGTTTATAGTGTTTTCGCTCGAATACTGTCGGGCGATTCTCATTGAGAATTGCGCCGCTTTTCCCTCGGGCCACTAATAAAAAGCAGATGAACTATGGACATGCTTTGCCATTTTTTGAGAAAAAAATTGGGTCAGTTTTGCAACCCTGGAATGAGGTAAAGTCCCTCACCAGGAAATCGGCGAATTTTCTCCAACGCTAAGTTTAGATCGCGGAATTCCGGTCTTTTCTTATACCTGCGACTAAACTTGAAATAGTTCTAGTCGATCGACTGCTTTCCGGTTAGCCCTATCTACAGAACTGAATCTTCAGCCTGTAGTTTAATAAAAATTTCACGGCAAAGAAAGCATTTGGCATTTACATTAGATTTGGTTCTCACTATTTAGCTTTAAATTTCGTTTTTTTCTGTTTTTTAGTGAAATTATACCTAGGAAAATATCTGAAACATTGTATTTGAAGTAAACTACATTATCAGGATGCTGGAGCACCATCAAGATAATCTTGAAATAGCTATGTCTAAAATGCAGCAGTATATTACAGGCTAAGGAACAAAACCACCTAACTGACAATTTTGGCGAAAATGAGTCAGCGGCTAGGCCGCATTCTTCGGTATTAAATACGCAAGCAGACAGAAGCGGATCCAGAAATTTGGCAACACCGGATTTCCTCCATTTAAAACTATGCTAAATAATCGATTTTTGAGATAGCACCTGGCCCCTCCAAGAATCGATACATTTCCATAGGTTTAAATGGAGAAAATACAATGTTGCCAATTTGCTGGATCCGCCAATGCAAGCAGATGTTTTTAATTTACTCCGATTCTGCATGAGACCGTTGTAAAGACGCCGTACCGTATAACTAAAATTATAAACCCAACCTGAAGATTACAAAAATGGCGAAGTTCCTCTTTGTCCTGCATGATTGTCAGTCTGGAGATGGGCGATATTGTTTCCTAGCCATCGATGTCCAACGGACACTTTTTTCAAAATTATTTTCTCAAGGGAAATAATAAAAGAGGGAGATTTTCGAACTACAGTCTAGCATAAGGTGCAGGGAGGTTTAAATTTTTCTTTGTGCCGGCGTCTTCGTCATAATGTGCTTGAGCACTAATTATTACAGACAGTGGGAGGGAGATGCCTGAGTTTGACGGTTTAATCAGTTAAACCGAGAATTATTGCATTGGCTCAGCGTTGAAGCCAAAGAACACAAAAGGGAAAGAGTTGGGGGTCGTGAGGATATAAATACTCCCAGCGTCGCGCTGCTTCGCGCCCGGGATGTATGCAATGAAAATGACGTGACACTAAATTACTCTTTTGTTTTCTTTCCCGTCGATAATGAGACATTTGGAAGCTACCCCTCTCCATTCATTCCCGTGCGCACATAGATTTCAGTAATGTTGCTTTTGAACAAACACCTTTATAATGGCGCACACACTCACTCGAGACTGACATTTCACTGGGTTCAGTATTTCAGTCTTACCCTGTGAAGCCTTTTTCAACGAGGAACTGAAGGTAGTTCACAATATTACTTTAGGGTACTTCGTGTAATTTGCAGCCGTTAGAAAATTTAGATCACATACTATTTGGTTGTATGTATAATGACGCCAGGAACTTCTCGCTCATAGACATACCAACAACTCTTCAAATCTTAGAAAAAAAATATTATAAAAGAGCACATAACATCTCTGTTTCTATTTCTATCTACTGCAATAAAGATACATTTATTCATAATCAATGAATGAAATCAACTTCTAGTAATTTTTAGCAACGAAAACATGTATTTTTAAATATGCAATCTGCTGTTTATATTTTTGTAATTTTTAGAGTTTTAAATTCCTGATAACTTTTAAAATTTTCAATACCGAATGATATTGATATATAGATATATTTGACTTGAATTTGTGTTTTTGCAACTTTCAAAACCCGAAAGGGTAAAAGTAAAGGATGATTGCTACTTCAACTACCTCTAAATGGTACTTTAGGGTATGTTTTTAAATTCATACGGTTAAATAAGGTATAAGTGGAACAAGAAAAAGTGCGCACGTTTTCTTGCAAAAAAGAAAGTCTTAGACGAAAAATTGAAATGCTATAATTAACTTACGACGCCCTTGGTTAGGACGGCGGTAATGCACAATATGGGCTCCTCTCTTTCTTAGTCCGCACGATTTTTTCTTCCCCCCCTCTCTCTCTTTATTAGAATGTCTTTGACGCAAATGGATCGATCTCCATTCGACCTTCTTAAAATCAAAAGTAAAGAGTCATCTTGAATATTGTTCCTGCTTTGATGTCTTTACCTGATAAGTCGAAACAATTTTCCAATGAGGCCGTTTCCTGCGCGGGTGTAGCGAGCGTCGAGCAGCAGTTGCTCTTTGCCGACCAACAGTCCGCTCTACTCAGGAAAAACGTAGTATGCACAGCCAGATGTTGTCAAATCCTGATCATCTGTTCTAAATTGTCAGAAATTCATAGTTTGAGGACGAAAAATAGGGAATTCTAGTGTTGAACTGAACAGTTTGCGTTTCCACCCCTTCTTGCTAAAGAGAATCATGTTAGCGAGTGAAACATGCCTATTACCGATTTAATCGTATTGCCCAACAGTGACCAACATTGTTGCATATCGGGCCCAAATGTAGGGGCAAATACGGCACCAATACATGATACCTATTGTTTTGAACCAAACGATACATTGAACCACTATCAAATACGATCCAACTCGGTGATATCCTGATTTCTACTAGGTGCCAACAAGATCGTTTTTAGTAGAGTCCCTTTACAAAGAGAGTTAAGACAGCGCGGCTCATGGATGTCATAAGCGGGAATAAAGATTATACAAAGTGAACATTTTTCGTAATCTTTGATCAACTCATTCCCGAATTCCTGTCTTCGTTCCTTCTCTATTTCCGTTATGGTTCCTTACCGTGCCCCCAATTCCTCAGACCATTCAAATTTATAATCTTTGCAATCGGTGAAAATGTAATCTTTTTCCCGTTTGTGACACCGTGGAGCCCTGAAATACAGGACCCAATCAGAAATGGATTCTTACAAGGAGAAAAAAACTTCGTGTGTGGGACCCGAAGTTCAGGTCATATGGATCGCTGAAGTTTTCGGATTAAACATCTGAACACTTTAGGTCCAGCTGCTGAGGTTTGGATCACACATCTGAAACTTCAGTTCTTACATCTGAAGTACTTCGGATTTCCTATCCGAAAAACTTCGGTTCTCACATCTGAAGTACTTCAGATGTATGAACTGAAGTTTCAGATGTGTGATCCCAACCTCGACAGGTAGATCTAAAGTGTTCAGATGCTCAATCCGAAAACTTCAGAGATCCATATGACCTAAACTTCAGGTCCCACGCACAAGGTTTTTTTCTCTGTGTATTATCTTTACTCTCAGTAAAAAGGAACTCTAGCTCTTAGGAGAATGGGCGCATTTTCCCAAGTCCATCACCAACGCCCATAGCCATCCTGGATTTCGTCCAAAATTCGGCAATGCTCGATTATCGTTGGGAGGTTTTTCCATAAAGGCGGCCGAGGAGTTGCTTTTGACTCGCGATCTCGTTTCTTGTTTCATCGCGAAAATGACAGCGCCTCCTGCCGACTCCTCGACTCGACTACACCCCGGCCGGGCCCGAGGCACTATCAGCATTCAAATGGCGTCCCGTCAATTCAATTACCCGAATTGATTCCCGCCGCGCCTGATCCCTTCTCGCGCGCAAGTTCTTTGCAAGTGCATCGCCGCCTGCCGGGCCCCACCCTTGCCGGATCGCCCGCACTTCATCCGACAGCCACGGCTCCGTATCGGAGACTCGCGGCACGATTTGGCAGCGTTGCCGATGATTCACGTCCCTGGCCCGGCTCGCAGACAGCGGTACTCCGTCCCGTCAAGGGCCGCTCCAAGGGTCTGCGTCTCGGATGAATCAGTCGGTGCTGAAACGAGTGCTGCTACGTTTACAGGGTGATTCGGGATCAAGGAAGATTCCCGGAATCGATTCGTCGGGGTCAGAATAAGAGTGTTTGGTGATTTAAGATGAATGGACCGTATTCTATTGTACCGATATCGATTGGTTCAACGTGTAAACGTAGCCTCAAAAGTCGATTGAGTAATCTGAGGCGCTACGTTTACAGGGTGATTCGGGATGAAGGAAGATGCTCGAAATCGAGATCGAATTCCCCGGGTCGAAATAAGGCTGCTTGGTGGTGTTAGATCACTAGATCGTATGCGGTACATCAAATTGGTGCGATTGTATCCATATCGATTGTCTCAACATGTAAACATAGCCTCACAAGTTATTGAGTATAATCTGTGGGAACGGGTTCCTTGTGATGGAGTTTTGATTCTAATGGGTTTAAAATGGAAATGAAAAGTGAAATTAAAAGGACAGCCAACCTATGAATTCAGATTATCCAGAGTGATCGCTTATTACAATTGTTACCACTCGTCGTTTGACTTATTTTTTGCATAAATTCACTCATTTTCATGGAAGAATGCTCATTTATGAATATTCTTGGCCATCTTGGTTTGAAATTGGAAACTGAAAATTGGCAGTGCGATTTTTTGTGTCAGAAGCTTGGCTGCTCTTTGAGGCCCTGAGAGCTCCATATTTCGACAAGTCGGCACCCTCCCTGCAGGGATAGGTATAGACCCCCTCTCCCCCTGTATAGATTGGTATTATGCTGAAAAGCGGTCTGCAAATATAATTTGATGCGGTAAGGTCATTTAGTAACGTAAGGAAAATCGATATCTCGGTTAAAAGTTGGGTAACGGGAGGTCCTCAAAGTAGCACCTTCATAAGCCAAAAAAACTAAGTTATCGGCCTAAGTCTAAGACCCTTTCCCCCAAGATACCCCATTTTTAACTGACGTTTCGATTTTTTCATGTTACCATGTAGTCACCAAAATTCAAGGAAAACGATTTATTTCTAAAAAACTTGGAAATCAGAACTCTGAATCTTTCCTAGAAAACTCGCTCATGCATTTTGGCGATTTAACCATGGATCATTCTGGTATGACCAGCACTAGATTTTTGAAAGGTAATCATGCACCTGGCTAAGTTTCTAGCTGCGTGAAATTTGTCATCAGAAATCTAATATTGCCTAATAGATTTTCTACGGATCATACTTTATCCGGAATCCAGCATCCACTGATACTCTTATTTCCCTTGTTAGCAAAACTGGTAGGTACAGTGTCACTTGTGTAATCAAGTTTCAAGTGTGCTCACTGTAAACTATTTTCTATATTGGTCATTTCTATATTTATTATTTCCTTGGTTGAATTTCCTATATTCTATTTTCTATTATTTGTCGATATTTTAATCATTTTGAAGCATATAAATTTATGAATTTGTAATTTTATTTTGTTTCAGGTACGTAAACTTCAAGAATCAGATAGCTTCTTCTCCTCCCAATTTGGTGAACACCGAATTAGAAGTGTCAAGTGAGAGATTCGACACCCAAAAATGCCCATATTGTCGGGATTTTGTAGAGGTATTCGTTGAAAACCATTTGATTATTCACACTCATTATCTCAGCTAAAGAAATACTCTGCGTAAAAAACCAAGCTTAATGGTAGAATGGCCACTACGATATATTCTGCATGTGACTAAGCCTACACAAAGAGAAAAAGTAACCGACTTTTTGTGGTGAAATGGGAAGTAGAACACACAACTTGTTTCTCCAACCGTGGATTTTGATGATTGTATTGCTGAGCACGGTGATGTTACCGTGTTCACCGTAATATTACCGTGCTCACAAAAATTCTACCATGAGCATGATTGTAATTGTGACCAGAAAAGAGATAGGACAGGCGGACTGATTATTGAAATTGATAGACGAAGCAATAAACAGAGAAGACTTAGGGAGTAGGAAGCGATCCTGTTGGTTGAAATGTGTGGTTCCTAATAGACTAAGGGAGAAAATGATGGACCAACTATAGGGTCTATCATGGGTTGCCGTTAGTTGGTCTATTACCTACCCCATTCGTCCATATTGCAACCATCCGCTTCCACCAATAGGATACCTTCATATCCCGTTTGTCTTCTTTGTCCACAGCTTTGCCAATCAAAGTCAATAATCGGCCCGCCGGAATGAACTATAAAAGCTATAAGCATCGTTAGAGCAACGACTCCAATTTTCTCCGGGCTTCTGGTAAAGACTCACATTAAATGGATTACATTTTGCAATAAGGAACCACGATCTCTGGCTCTCTTCCATAAAATCACCTTTCTGCATGGCACTACCAATGGCATATATGGATTGCATTCTGCAAAAAGGAGCCAGGAGCATGTCCATGTTGCTAAAATTGCTCAACTTCAACCTTAGCTATAAAACTATTGTAATCATGCAGATGTACGGAGTACACATGGTAATCTTAGCCCTAAATTTACAGTGTTTAGCGTGTCAAATAGAAAATGTTTACAGATGATCAGGTTTCTCTTTCGAGGCAAAAGAAGTTGCACAATTTCAGCAACTTTGCAATGCTTTTGGTTCCTTTTTGCAAAATGCAATCCATATGTTGTTTCTAAAATGGATTGCATTTTGCAAAAAGAAACCAGGAGCTTTGACATGTTGCTAAGATTGTGCAACTTCTTTTATCCTAGAAGAAAAACCTGATTATCCACTGAAAATTTCAATTTTACTCCCTAAAAACTGTAAATCTAAGACAAAATTCCCATATAAATTTCATATTTATTCATGGTGTCAGTAATTTTATTGCCAAGGATGAAAATGCACAATCTTAGCATCATTGCAATCCTTCTAATTCCTTTTTGTAAAATGCAATCCAAATGAGCCAGGAATATCGGTTGGTTCCTTATTGCAAAATGCGGTCTAAATATGGCAACAACTTGGAGCTCCCTTGTTATTCATTTATTTGGCGGATTTTTGATATATTTTTCTCGGATAAGTGGAGGAAAGAACTTGAGCGAGTCGGATACTTTTCAACAGGGAGCTTTTGATTTATGGCGGGCAGGAGTAGGGAACCAGAAAATTTAATGTTGGCAGCCTCGCGCGCCCTCCCGTCTCCCGCTTCGCATTGTTTCGGGTGTCGATGTTCGACGTTCGACGTGCCACGTCGTCGCGTATTGATGGCGCACCCTCGCGGCGACGTACGCTACGTCAACCACGTCAGAGAGCATGGAGCTATGCAATATACGGCCGAATCCTCCTTCTCCTTTGACAGCTACCAAATCGTCCTCTTAAAAATTTCGCCGCGCTCAATCGTCAGTGCAAAGTCGGAAGATGGCTTACCACTCTTCTGCCGTTCCAAGGAAAAACGCCGTGTGAGCATTCGGATGTTGCCAAATTTCCTCTCAGAAAATATCTGTTTTTGAAGTAAATGATGCATATTTTTCATTGCAAGTTTTCGATATTATAGATCAAATTACCGATGATATCTGAGAACTCGGGAGGAAAATATTCATAAATTTTCTCGGAAAATTTTTGATTATTCAAAGGAAATTTGGCAGCGCCTAAAGGCTCATACGGCGTTTTTACTTAGCAAGGCATTCCTGATGGGAAGGGGAATTCATTCATTCATTGAAAAAAGAAGTCCTTTAAGGGGCCGTCCATATACTACGTAACGCTCTAAGAGGGAGGGGGGTCGAGAAGATGCTTATTACCCCCTTCTTGCCCTCTGTGAACTTAATGCCTAGTCAGTGTCGCCGCACGTGGGAAGTCGTAATCAGTCGCAATAATTCATATAAAGACAGTCTCAAACAATTTTTCTCATTTACTTTTTCTTTCCTTCATCTCTATCGTTTTTTAATCGATCCAATCTGCTCGCAAAAAATACGTCGATGGGTTTAGATGACACACAGCCCGTGAGCGTTAACACGAACAGCCACACACTCTATTTTAGAATATACTTTGTGCAATACTTCCGTGCTAAGGAAAAACGCCGTAATAACCTTCAGGCGTTGCCAAATTTCTTTTAGTAAATCACGAATTTTCGGGAAAATTTGTAAATATTTTTCTTCCATTTTTCAGATAATTTTGTTCGCAATTTGACCTACAGCTCCTGAACATTTCAAGGAAAAATATTCAAGACTCTCCTCGGAAATAAACATTTTATCGTAGGAAATTTGGCAACTCTCGAATGTTCATACGGTGTTTTTCCATAGCCTGGAAGAATATTCCTCTCAGAGCAATGCAATATAAAGTGGATGGCGCAAAAAAGTTTTAGTGCGTGGCAGCTGAATTTCTTATCGTAAGGGTATCGACTTTCAACACTATCCGCGAATGGGGCGTCGCATCCCCAGGAACCGGGAGGTGGGACTAAATCGCCTTCTTGTGCGGAAGTTTTTAATGAGCAATATTATTATGACGTCCTTTCCTCCCCCCTCCCCCCTCCCTCCGCCGCTCCGCCCTGTCTCCACGTTCCGCCGACATTCGACGTTCGAATCGGGCCCCTTCAAATTACCAGCCGGCATGCTACATGCCGCTGCAACTGATACGGCAAGGTTGCAATGCCGCATGAAAAAAAAAAAAGGAAGGAAAACTTGCTCAAAGTAACATTCTGTCATTCTAAGAAAAAACATCGTCTTCAAATTCGGATGTTGCGAATTTCTTCCGGTGTAATATAGAGTTTTAAAAAAAAGTTATGAATATTTCATTCCAAAATTTTCAGATTTTTTAGATTCAAATGCAAGTGCAACTCTCTGAAAATTGGAATAAAAATATTTACGAACATTCTTGGAAATTTGATTATATCAAAGGAAATATGGCTACGTCTGAAGGTTCATACAGCTTTCTTCTGTAGCAAGGCAGTATTGTTATCTTGCTGAAGAATTCCCCCAAATATTCAGCTGGCTTATTATATTGAAAGAACGATTTTCCGATTTTTTTCTCCATGATGAAAGGCGGTTGTCCGTTCTCAAGTGACAATAGGTCAATGTTTCAAAATACTTCTCAAAATCAGATAGTCTAGTGCTGGTTATCAGATTGTTTGACTATCAGGCCTAGCCTGGCATAATACTGCTGTGCTAAGGAAAAACGCCGTATGAGCCTTCAGGCGTTTTCAAACTTTCAGTAAATCGCGAATTTTCGGGAAAATTCTTTAATATTTTTCCTCCATTTTCTCCGATAATTTCGTCCGCAATTTCACATAGAGTGTTCCTGAAAATTTCAAGGATAAATATTCATAGCTTTCCTCAAAAATAAACAATTTATAGACGGAAATTTGGCAACTCTCGAATGTTCATACGCCGTTTTTCCGTAGCCTGACAGAATAGTAGTCAGCACCATGTTTTTCTCGTCTAGCACGTGTTATCTTTCTTCTATATTCTACGCTTGCAGCGGGCTGATTATTGAAATTTATAGACAAAGCGATGGACAAAGAAGACGTAGGGAGTATGGAGCGATCGTATTGGCTGAAATGGGTGGTTCTTATAGACTAAGGGAGAAAACGATGAACTAACAATCGGGTCTCTCGTGGGTTGCCGTTATTTTGTCTATTACCTACGTTCTTTGCCCATTGCAACCACCCGCTTCTATCAATAGGATGCCTCCATATCCCTGTTGTCTTCTTTGTCTATAGCTTTGTCTATCAATTTCAATAATCGGCTTGCTGGTGCTGCTTCCAATCGTCTGAAACTGACGGTGCGCGTTTCTCTACAGCCTAAGTTAGTCCAAGACGGCGTCGTTGCAAACTGGCAACTGGAAGGTCCAATTTGCATGTGACGAATTGCATTGTTCGCATGAGGCAGGCCCAGGCCCGGGCTTCGACAAACTTGGGACGCGTTCCTCGGCGTGCTCCCCTAACTCGACTTTTATTTGTACTTTAAATTCACGTGATGCAGACCTCATCCCTACACATAGTTCACTACTCCTTAGCTGACTTAACGAGCCACCTATTAAAAAGCACTCTCATCCTAATGTATTTCTTCCGTCGTCGTGTGCTTACAGTTTGATGTCGCGCCGAGCCGAAAGAAGCCTCGAAATTTTTGGCCATAGCCGTTTAATGTCAGCAGCATCAAGACTTACTTTTACGCCTCCGGCGGCACACCGTGCAACGGGCTAATAGAAGAGGGCGAACATGTAATTTTCGACAAAAACTGCAAATTTTGATGTTTATCTCGTCACATTTTATATTTCGAGGGGTGCCCCTAGAAGAAAATTGAACAAGGGAATCAATGGAACCACTTTAAGAACCTCAAAGTTTTGTATAAACGGAGTTATTAGCTTTTAAAGTTTCCAAATGTTGTCCGACCTTCCCCATTAACTCGATCCACTGTGGCAGATTCAAACTCATACCAAACAAAAGCATAGCGAGGATATCCATCTGCATGGAGTATACTGGAGATGGGTCGTATTTGAACTAAGAGATTCAGTTATGTCAGACGGATATTAGAAACTAAATCTTCCAAAAAATCCTTAAAATTTAGAGAATTTGTAATTAGGTTCATAATTGAGAATTTATAAATGTCCGTGGTGCTATCGATTGGAGAGGGACGACAGACGAAGGTCCAGTTATCACCAATCTCTATAGACTCTCATAAGCCCTGTCCTCCCCAATACTCCTCCAAGAGAGGAATCTTATCCTAACAATGTATACTGCCAAGTATTTAGATCCGACATAGATTCAATGATTCAAACTTCATTCAATATTACAATGGAGTAATTTTAGTCGCTTAAAAACAGATTGCGAAGATACGCTTACTTGGTCAGGAGATGTTTGGAGAACGAAGCCCGTCCTAACCTGCTTTCATCCAACAAAGGACTCAGCCGGAAACATTTCGTTGAATATCGATCTTAGACTTCCTCTCCATTTTCTCGGGTTCCGTTTGAGCATCTTATCATTCATTCTCACCCAATTATTACACAATTAACGGATCAGCCACGCAGCACCAAAGGACCTTAATCCGTTGTCGGAACAAGCGTGTAGTCAGTGAGGTGGCGTGCTTTGCGATATATCGATTGTTATGCCATTTAAACGTATGGAAAAGGATCGATAAACAGGGTGTTCGCAGCGAACATATTGATAATCGATTCTTTACCATAGGTTTAAATGGCATAACAATCGATACATCGCAATTCACGCCACGTCACTGCGTGTAGCTATCCTCGGTCCGCACAGCAAGGAGGAATCTCTCAGATTTTATTGCTGAGCGAATCATGTTTTTCTAGCCATTAAGGCCAAAGGATCTTAAAGTCATCGTTCGTTCCCTTTTTAATCACGTCATTTCGGACGTGAACCTAGTGAATTTTTAACCCTACAGTTTTCTGGAGATATTATCCTCCTCTGTAATGAAAAACTGGTCGATTGATTTTTATTTCTACTTGAGCATTGTGATAATTATCATCACGATTACACCAATAAATGTTGTGTGGGAATTTATGTGAATCATAAGGCGCCATTATGCTAAGGTGTTATAAGAATACACTTTCTGCAGAGACCCGAAGCTCTTCGATCATTCCGATCATTTTCAAGGCAAAAGAAAGAGGTACTAAACCATGCAACAAAAACTACAGAGCGAGATAAAGAATAGAAGATATAGCAAAGTATGAAAAAATCTTTCAACATTGTCAAATCTAATAACACTTTCTATTTCCCCAGTAGTTAAAAGAATTCTGGCATTCCAGCTATCCATATGATGAGGGCGAACAGTTGAAGAGCACTAAATGATTGATGAAGCATCATCTCTCAACAAGTTGTTACACCAGTTTAAAACTACAATGATCAGTTCCCTTGAAATCCTGTCATCCTTAATGAGACTCACGAGCGTAATGAAATGAAACATTTGAAATACTGGCTTAGGTATTCGGTATTCTCTTCCGAAGTGTAACTTTCAGTGCTAAGAATAGAGAGATAGATATGATTCTTCACTGTTAGAAAGAAAGAAAATATGAAAATGCTCAGTTAATTAATCAAATAAAGTTAGCCAGTATCTTTAGAAATGAGAAGACAAACACTAAAACCGAACGAATGCTTGAGGGTCTCGGAGGAGAGTAGAGGGTTACCTGACATTCGACTAACAAACATATTGCCCCCCGGACAATTAAAATTACACCTTTTTACCTACCAAAATTTTTACCTACAGTATTTTTGACCTAAAAGCGATTGGAGTACAAGGAATTTGACAAAAATGAATCTGAAGGTGACCCTAAGGAGACAGAATGATTTGAGCAGAAGTGTCCTAATGGTTGAAAGTTCAATGAAAGTGAGCATGTTTGTCATTGAATAGGTTGTTAACTTTAGTGGACCAAATGTAATTATGTAATTATGTAATTTATTGTAATTATTATACTGCCGTGCTAAGGAGAAACGCCGTATGAACACTCGAGAGTTGCAAAATTTTCTCCGATAAAATGTTTATTTTTGAGGAAATTTATGAATATTTTCCCTTGAAATTTTCAGGAGCTTTAGGTGAAATTGCGTACAAAATTATCTGAAAAATAGAAAGGAAAATATTCATAATTTTACCGGGATATTCGTGTTTTATCGAAGGAAATTTGGCGACGCCTGGAGGTTCATACGGCGTTTTTCCTTAGCACGGCAGTGTAGGTCGAATCGGTCGGAAGTACGGTCGGCAGGTCAAAAGTACGGTCGGTAGGTCAAAAGTACGGTCGGTAGGTCAAAAGTATCGTAGGTAAAAATTAGTGTAGGTCAAATTTATTAGATCAAATGTATGTATGCCAAAAGTTGTAGTTCAAATGTCCTGTAGGTAAAACGTGATACTGAAGAGAGGAGTCCAGATTTCCTAAGCCGCCCTTTTCTCTCGCCGATGGTAATAATTTCGGAACACCCTTTATATCCTTTTGTTGCCTTTGGTCGGATCGATACACAAGCACGGTTTTTTCCTCATTGTACCTTCGCCATTCTGCTTTAATGCTCCGAAAGTTTGATCATTTCACCCGCCATAACCTGCCCTTCCACGGCGCGTAATAACTCGGCCAAGCCACCGCCGCGCCGGGGCGGCTGATAAGCGACATCTAGCATTCTCATTTGTCACCGGTCCCGATTCACGTTGCGCCCCCGAAATAAAGCGTCGTCACCTCGACGTCGACACAAACACCAAGAGCAATACTGCCGTGCTAAGGAAAAACGCCGTATGAAACTTCAAGCGATGCCAAATTTTCTGCGATAAAACACGAATTTTTCGGTAAACTTATGAATGTTCTCCTTCCAATTTTTCAGAGAACATTGTTTGTATTTTGATCTGAAGTTCCTGAAAATTTCTAGGAAATATATTCATAATTTTTCTCAAAAATAAACATTTTATCAAAGGAAATTTGGCAACTCTCGAATGTTCATACGGCGTTCTTCCTTAGCTCGGCGGAATACCTCCGCCGCCGCGCCGCACACTGGACCGGGCCAATTGGAGAGGTCGGACAAAATCTGGAAACTTCGAAAGGTCATATTTTCGAAAATATAAAACAATAAAGTTCAAAAGTGGCTCCATTGGTTTTTTCGTGGAATTCTCTTTCAGAAACATCCTTTAAAACTGAATTCTTGACCAAATAAACATCAAAATTGGAAATTTCAGCCAAAAATTTCATGTCCGACCTCTTCTCTAAGTTGGTTTCACTGTGCGCCGCCGAAGGAGGAATTGAGATTTATGGTCGGAATTAGGTCGCTGACGGAGGATCGCGGGGTCGCGAGCCGTGAAAGAACACTTTTCAAATTAAGCCAGATTTTATTCAAACGAAGCGGAGCGCCTTCGGCTCGCGGTGCCGGCAACCTGCAACGCAGTGGTAACGATTTGTTTTCACCCACCCGGGAACGTGAGTAGGAATATTTAACGCCTTTTCTCCCGACGCCATCGTCTGCCCCGTCAACGGCCTCGAATCTTCATCTGCGAATGCTCGAGTTTCAGGGAGCATAGCTCAATGGAGATTTCCTTTAACGCCCTCCAAGAGTTGAAGAGGGAAACAACGAAAAAGACAACAGAAATAAAACAAACAAAATACCTGTATTGATCCAAAAATGAACATTATAACGTATAACGTCTTTGCATTGCTCCTATGTAGATCTCCTGAATTTTCCTCTTGCAAGTTGTCATTATATGGATTTTCGTACATACAGGGTGTGATTTCCGATTTCTATTCTATTCTATTCTATTCTACTCTGTTCTATTTAAAAGTCTCGCACCACTTGCACTAAGTCACCCTTATATATTTTGAACCAATTGTGTTAGAGACTTAACATTTTGTGAGTGCTCTGAGATCAAAGGAAACGACTTTTGGGAGCCCCCAAAAGTTTTAAGGGACCCTTCTGAAAAGGGGAAAGATCAGGTCAATTTAATCGGTTTCTGTCAGACGGGCGTAAATCCGAAAACTCACGAGTCTAGGGAATTCGGAGGAAAAGTCAGGGAATTTCCGTCAAATATACTGATCACCAAAATTTATCACTGATCTACCAACTGTTTATCTTTCTGGTCATTTTTAAGGCTTGTCATTTTTCACCCTGCAACTCAATGCCTTTATCTGTCGTTTGATCATTAAACAAGGAAACTTCGTCCAAAGTTTAGCGACAGTTCGCGTATATTAAGAAAAACAGGTGGAAATTTTGTTCCCTACTATTTCCCTTAAGTTAGGGAATTAAAAAAATTTGGGATGAGGGAAAAGCAAAAATAGTTAGGGAAAAATCAGGGGAAGTCAGGGAACCTGATGATAAATAAACTTAAAAAAAAAACCCTGAAATAAACATTCCGCTACGGCCACAGTCCCTTTCGTTGGAGCCGTCCAACCGGACCCGCCACGCGGCGAGTGATTTGTTTGCGCGGCGGCAACCTGTAAGACGCAGGTGATGGGGTTGATGGCGGCGGGGGGGGGGGTGCATATTTCGAAGGTGAAAAGACGCGAGGGCGCTTAATTAAAGTGATTACGCGGGCGCGTCGTGGAGGGGAGCGGGGGCGGCGGGCCCCCCGGAGGGTCGAGGGGGCACGAGGGGGGCCGTCGCGTCAGTTTCCGCTCGGGTTTTGGCTTTAAGTGGTAAATTGTTTCTCTGCCGAAATATATTACCTTCATTGTTCCCTCCGCGCAGCTTCGCTCCTTTTCGCCGAGCTCCGAGCTTTCCGCGCGCTGCCGGATTGCCCCCGCTCCGTTCTTTCACTCTGTAAACGCTATCGGTGCCGCGTCACAGAATATATATATATATGTATATATATATATATATATCGATTTCCGCGCTATTGAAAGAGGTCATGTCATTGTGATTGCTAGGATCCAGTTCGATACACTGAGAAATAAGTTAGGGCTGTATACACATACTGTCCGTTCCCGGCTCAGAGGCCGAAAGTTCCGGGTGCTGGAGCCGTAACATTCGATTGCTACGGGTTCTACGCCTGGAACTTTCGGCCTCTGAGCCCGGAACGCGGACGGTGTAAGTACGGCTTCCATGGCCGAAGTTTTTCTTTTTCCGTGTACAATGGAGAATCCCTATGGTGAAACCTTTTTTCTTTCAGCCAAAACGTAGCATTTTGTCAATCTCAAACGACTTGGCGGCTAATAGTTTTCATGATAAAGAATTTTATGACAAATTTGCCCCCCCCCACCGTACTAAAAAAAAAAAACATTACAAAATCGTAGAATTTTGAAATCCATTTATACCGTCCTCCTGATGAGTATCTTCCATACATTTCTAAAAAGAAAAGCGAAAATCGGATACAATGTTACGTGACTTTAACCGGCTAGTGTTCGCAAGTTTCTGACACCATCCTCCGCGCCAAAGTGATGCGGGGGAACGTCCGCGCGTCGATGCCTTTGTTCTGTGCAAAAGTTTCCATTGTAGTGAGGATGACAACAAGGGTTGAGGGCTAAGCACGGATAAAGCGAAGAAATTCAGAGGGGGGATAGTTGGGAGTGCAGGGTAGTAAGTTTGGGGCTCTCCCCAACCGGTGACTGGGTAACTCGCATGATCTTGTTTACTCGCTGCTGGAGCAGCCTCACCGCGTCGCAGCAGGGTTGGCACCCTGTCTCATTGCCACCGGCACGAACTCCTCAAGAAACAATACCCCATTGCCACATGGTCAAACACCCGCCGCAAATTTCGTTGCAATGAATGCACCAGCGCGTAGAGGAAAAAAAAGTAAATGTTTTCATCTTGAGGATTGTTTACCCTATGAAGTAGGTCGGTACAATATGGCGTCGCTATTCCAGCAAAATCCGGAACTCAAAATATGGAAAACGGACCATAGCGTCCGATTTTTTTGCTTACATTAACTCATGATATAATTTCAAACACTTTATATAGAATGACTTTTTCCACAAACTACACCATTTCCAAGAAAATTTATGATAAAAGTTGTCCGTACCGACCTACGCCACCAAAAAGTGCCCGAAATGCGAACTAGCGGACATTTGAAAAATACTGTCTTCATCGCCGGCACTCTCGGGCCAAAAAGTGCACACAGAGACAAAGCGAAGCCCATGGTATTTTAGCACTTGTGAAAGCTTCTACTTTTGGGACTCCAATATTCAACTGTTGATCTACCTTCTAGGTGGATGTTTAATAACGTGTCGACTACTTTTCTTGGCAAAAGAACCGAAGTTCAGTATAAACGTGTTTGACTCATTACGTCACCTAGTAGGTAGGTCGAAAGCCGAAAAAAACGTGATACTGGAAGGAGGAGTCGCATCCCATAAATTAAAAGTTTCAACCTGTCGCCAAGAGGTTCGTGAAGGGTCTCTCTTTGCTTATATGTAGTATACCTCTAGAATGGCTGCCGCCTTTTTTTAAATCGGTAAAATTCTCTAATATGACGTCATGAGACATCGTCACTTCGACGGCAACAGCGTTGCATCTTATGAAGTAGAGGTTCATACCCGTTGCTAAGAGGTTCGTAAAGGGTCTCTTTGCCTCTGAGTATACCTCTAGAATAGCTACCGCACTGACAATGGACAACCGCACTGAAAACACGATTTGTAATGCTTCTTGTGATGCTATCAGCTAGCTGCGTGCAGTAAAATGAGTAAACTAACAATGAGTTGCGTTCAGTTGGGTCACGCAACTAAACTAACCTCTCGGCAAAGCGGGAGGTATCGCCAGATTTGAAGGCGTTCAAAGCGTTCGGTTGGGTCACGCAACTAAACTAACCTCTCGGCAAAGCGGGAGGTATCGCCAGATTTGAAGGCGTTCTAAGCGTTCGGTTGGGTCACGCAACTAAACTAACCTCTCGGCAAAACGGGAAGTATGGCCAGATTTGAAGGCGTTTTAAGCGTTCGGTTGGGTCACGCAACTAAACTAACCTCTCGGCAAAGCGGGAGGTATTGCCAGATTTGAAGGCGTTGTAAGCGTTCGGTTGGGCAGTTGCGCTGGTCGTAAAATCGTTTTAAATGCTTGACTCTTGTAGATAAGCCAAAAATAATCAGATCTGTCCAAACCGCAACTTTCTACATTCAATATTAACCGAGTTATCGCCCTTTTGAAAAGTCGGGTTTTTGACGTCATCCACCGCGGCAGTGACACCCTTGGTTTCCTCCACCTTGGTTTTATCAGTCAGGGATACACACATTAGCACTGGTTACTCGTCGTGAGATGCGGATCAGACAAGGTGGAAGAGACCAAGGGTGTCACTACCGCTGTGGATGACGTCAAAAACCTGACTTTTCAAAGGGCGATGTATCGATTGATATTGAACGTAGAAAGTTGAGGTTTGGACCGATTTTAATATTTTTAGCTAATCTACAAGAATCTCGCATCAAAATACAATTCTGTGACCAGCGCAACTGACCCCCTTAGAGAAATTTCTTAAGCACCTCTTTTTAAATTTGGCAAAATTTTCTAATATGACGTCATGAAACAACGTCACTTGGACGGCAACAGCGCAGGAAGCCGTATCGCGGAGACAACACGTACTACGCCGCCCGCTGTTCGACGCTCTGAGTCCTTAGTTTTGGCTTTCGTTTGGCTTTCCAGATCCTGAAATCATTTATCCCCTCCTCCCCCGTCTAGCTCGCGTCCTTCGCCGCTATCATCCCCATCTTCGGTGCAGTTTATTTGCCGTCGCCTCCTGTTTTCAGCTTTCTAGAGGGAGCAGCGCCCCCTCCTACAAGAGTGCTGACGGGGCATTCGCCACCTGTCCTCCGCGATTTACGACCGCGCAGAAAATTCCCGCATCTTGATTTTTCTTCGCCGAGAACACTCTGCACAGCTATCGTATGGTCGTTACCCCACAGAAGGTTGCTCTCATGTGTAATGGAATGCTCATTTGAATGATGGAATGCACGCAAGTAGAGATGGAATGTGAGATTTCACAAAATTTGAAATTTGTTAAATTTTTTTCGGAATTGACGCGCTGGGTGCAAAAAAGGCATTTCTTAGTCGCGGGGTTTCAGGATCTCCGTTAAGGTTTCATCTACTAAATTTAATGCAAATGCATGGAATATGTTATAACTCTTACTGAATTTTTTTTTGTGATTTTATAATGCTGAAAACTAAAATTTTCAGAAAAAATTCAGAAACTAAAATTCTCTCTAAAATATGAATTAGCAGTGGAGATTCTGAAACACTGCAACCGAGAAATGCCCTTTCTGCACCAAACGCAATCATTCATTAACCCTCTGAAGTCCGGAAAGCTGTTCAGGTGGTGTTTCTGTTGATGTGGCAGTATATGGAACCTCAATGGAGTGCTGCACGCAAAGGAGGGCGTAAAGGGGCATTTAAAGAGGACTTTAGAGAGGCAGAAAAGAATCAATTCACATTAGCTATTCCCAAATGTAATTGGGCAGTTTAATTTCTTACATGAAAGCAGTCGTGCGGATTTTTGTGCAAATTCCAGTGACAACTCCGCATAGTACGAAGCAAATTATTTGCGAAGGAATCTGCACATGCGTTCTCTTGTAAAACATTAAAAATTACCAAGTTAAATTTGGAAATAGCTGTCGTGGCTTGGTTCCTTTCTACTAAACGTGGTGCAAATAACGCATGATTCAGTATTTCAGGAAATAAGTCTTGGCTCTTATATCCTACACGCTAAACTCCGTTCAATTATATTACATTTTGCAGTTAGGAACCGCTATCTTTGGCTCCTCCATAAAAGCACCTCCCTGCGTAAGGAAATCAATAGCATGTATGTTGTTTCTGAAATGAGCCAGAAAAAGTGGTTCCTTATTAATTGCACAATGTGCTCGAATTTATCTACAAACAGGTCCGCCGACAACGAGATCAAGAAACGCGGAGAGGCGCGGTCGATATTCAATCGCGCCTTCAAAGACGAGAGCCGCAAAAAGCACAACGAGCGAGTTAAGAAAACGACCGAGGGTGGGAGCCGCGAACTTTTTAAAAGCCGTTTTCGCGAAGCCTGCTCGGCTACGATAATTACAAGCCGCCGAGTGGCGCGGAGCTTCCGGGCGGCAAGGGGGTGGGAGGGGGGGCGCTCGGAGGGGAATGTGAGGAACCGCGAAAAACAGCGCGAACACGGTCGACCGTCGCCGGCTCCAAAAAACATTAACGAGTTTAACGTCCGCGGTGACACTGAAACGGGGTCAAAAGCACATGTCCCTTCGCACGGTGGTCCCGGCCCCGTCCCCGTTCGAGGGATTATCCCCGACTCAATAGTCCGCTCTTATCGGCTTACGAGTGCTTCCGCACGATGGCAATGGCGGTTTTGGACACTAACAGTAAGATTTGGCCCCGGTCGGCCAGACTCGAGTCTTGCGACTTCAATCGTATGGCAGTTGAGAACGCATACATGATCGGAAAAAGAGAAGCAAGAGGAGGAATGGAAAGATCAGAATAAGGAAAACAAAAAGGGAAAGATAGAGAAGTACACAGTGCTCCTATTCCATGACCAAAGTTCCGGGATTCGGAACTTTTTTGTTCCAATTTCTCCCACCAAAAATTCGAGGATTCCTCATAAATTTTTCAAATGTTCCGAAAAAGTTCCGGAAAATGCGAAAGATCCGGAACAATTCGGGAATTCCAAAAGTTCCGGGAACAATCAAGGAAAATCTCAAAAGTTCCGGAATTCGGAACTAGTTCCGGGAAATGGGAGCACTGGAAGTACATGGAGGAGAGGGTGAATAGGAATAAGAAGACGAAAAAAACAAAAGAAAAAGGAGGAGGAAGAGGATAAGGAAAAAGAGGGAAAGATGCAAAAGAAGAAAGAAGGGTAAAAGTAGAGGTGGAAGAAGAAAGGAAAGAAGAAGTAGAGAATGAAGAAGAAGAGAAGTTTGTTTGCCTCATTTCGATAGTTAGTTTGGTAAATACATATGTGGGTAATAAGATGCTTCAAATGCTAGTTGAAAGAAAATTATACTTCTTAGAGTATGCTAAACAAATCTAATGAAAAGCAATTATAGTGAACGGAATTAACAAACATCCTAATTATTTTAAATGCAATCATTTCGGGGGAAAAAAAAACTATTTTCCTGGTAAAAACGGGTTTGCGAAAGTTATCGAAAGATACTTGTGATTTCATAAAGTTCGATTGTACCCCGGAGTAAATGCGGAAGGAGTTTCCTAAGTGGTAAATTAAAAATCTGGCTGTTTTAAAATTTAAATTAAAATTCAAAAATTTTAAGTGACTAAAATAGGAAATTCGAGTCCACTGCCTTCCTCCCTTATTATGCAGGTGGGCATCGGCAACGGCAACCACCTGCACTTTGGCCGATTAATAAATGGACCGTGTCCGGCTTGTTTGCGCAAGACTGCGTCAAAATACGCTCCGATTTGCTGAATTACAATTCCGTGAATAGCTTTCAGACGCTCCGCAGCCACTGATAAATAACACCAGCGCTGAAAAGAAAAATCCTCATCGATTCCTTTGTTTATTTTTTATTATGTTTATTTGTCTTTTTATTTCCCTTTTTTCGCGCCTCTGGATACGATCCTCTCTCGTCACGGGAAAGCGCTTTGCACGGAAACCCGCGGTGTCAAGTGTCCCGCAAAATCCTGCAATACTCGGATTGGAATCAGCATTGATCATACTTACCATTAATCATCAATTTCCTTGAGTTTTAACAGGATACTGTAACTATCGTTTTTATTGTTGTTTTGTCCCAAAATTATTTTGAGTATTATAAGCATAGCATTGAGCTATATTTTTCTCATCAATGGTCACGCAACTTAAAAAACTACTTTATATGGAAACGAGCTTCGAATTGAAAACTTAGGCGGATCCAGATACCTCGAATAGGATGGGCGGATTGTTTCCTAGACTGCATAATTTTGGGGGGGGGGGGGCTTTAAGAAATGGCGGAATTTTGAAGCATTTGATACGCAGTTTTAGTCTATTTCTTCACGAATAATTACCAAATGTAAGCGTTCTTCTTACGCTCGTTTCGTTTTCTCTCTTCCTTCTTTTCTTCTTCCTCCCTTATTTCAGGGGGTGCTTGCCCTTTATTTACTGGGGGTAGGGGGGAGGTCATAAGAAATTTCAGAATTTTTAAGCATTTGATTTGCAGTTTTAGTCGATTTTGACTTTAATAATTACCAAATAAGCGTTTTTCCTTCCTCTCACCTCCGTTTCTTCTTTTCTCGCTTCCTCCTTTTCTTCAGCCTCCTTTTTGCGGACCAAAGGGGGGGGGGATATGCCCCTTACGCCCCCATTTTGGTCCACCCATGATTGAACAAGGGATATTCATCAATATCGAAATTATTGCAGACGCAGGATGTAGCGTGGAAATAGAAGATGCCCCTTACAGGTCCGCAACCGGCAACACCTCCGACTGAAGCTTGCCTACTTCGCCATTTATCACTGCCAGACCTCCACGGAGCGGATAAATAACGAAAACAAATGAATAAATAAATAAATGCATAATAAGAAGATTAAGCGCTTGATGGTTTATGGATCCCGGTCACATTTACATAAGTTCACTTTTTTCCCGTGGCTCCATAATTTTTTCCTTTTTTTTCGCGCCGCTCGAAAATTTCTCCATTGTCCCGCCACCACACCGAGCTCCTTTCAAAAGAGCCATTTAGGGGGAAAAGCTGCAACGCAAGTAAAACAAAAGATAAGCGCATCTTCAAGGCTTGGCTGCCGACGGTTTGTTTTGAAAAAAGTATCCTTTATCCTCGAGAAGAAGGATAAAGTTTAAATACAATGAAAGATAAAAGTGTGGGGAGAGGTAAAGCAAGGAGGAAAAATATTGAGGGTTGTCTGTCTTTTCAGATCTGAAAAGTGCGACTGATTTGGACCGGTAAATCCAACTCCAATATGCGCAATGATCAAAGTTCCCACTGCTCAGTGTAGCGCCTTCAATCGAGAATGATACAATCAGCTCGACAGTGAGTTTTCAAATCTAAAAGGTGTGACTGATTTGGACGGGTGAAACAAACTCCCGTGTGCCCAATAGTAAAAGTTCCCGTTGCTTAGTGTAGCGCCTTCAATCGAGAATGATCCAACCAGCTCAACAGTGAAGAAACGAAGCACGGTCAACGTGTTCAAATATGAATTTAGGAGGCCAAACGTTGTATTGCGGTTATCTGCATACTTTTGCTCTTTTGAATGAGAGACCAATCAGCACCTCTCCATGAAAACTTTCCGTGAAGTGGATATTATTCGAAAACTTCAACTGGTCGCTTTGCTCGTTTATATCCATTAAAAATAAAATAAGAGCGTCGGTTTTAAGGCATCAAAGCTCGCCTAATTATTTTCAAAGTCTGACTATCGTATTTTGCTTATAATTGAGCCAAATTTTACAACTGTGATTCAGAAGAGTTTCCAATCTTTAAGCGTTAAAACTACACTAAAATCAGCCGTTTGCCTAAAATTTTGAACAATTATACTCATCACGCGTTACAAGATGCGCATGCGGTAACTTAAAATACTCCTATGAATCTTATTTGAAGTTGGTGATTTTTAATTTTTCGTAAAACGCCAACCCTTTGCACTCTCAGGTATTTAAATGACTTATGAACACAAGCCCTGTGCTCGTATGACGTTTTAGTTTTGAGATTGACACAAACTTTTTGACTGGACGATACGTTGGATTATGCTCAGAAACACACGATTGGTAGCAAAAAATGACTCACTTTCTGCAGAAACTTTATATACCTAATGTCGAAAATTTACGTTAACTCGGGAACATACACAGATCACCTAAAGTCCCTCTTTAGGTCCTGTAGACCCGTAAGCTAGGCGAGTAAGGCGAGTTATGTCATCTGAAATACATTTCTAATTGGCTTTCGTTTTTAGGCTCTATAGATTCCACAAGCGGCGATATTTTAAATGTTCACCAGTTGCATAGATGGTAAACTTGAATGGATCTCGCTTAGGTCATGCCAGGGAACGGACAGAATGAGAGAAGGGATATAGGAAAAGGACTTTAGAAATGATTCGACCGATGTTAGTAGAAAATATTACCAACCGTATAGTCATCCTGTCCGTGGGTGACATCCAAGATCCGAGATGGTGTACACTGATAAAAATGTCTGTGTTCTCTGTTACTTTCGGTTAGTATAGGAAGTGAAACACAAACCAACACAAATTTTTTGTTGATTTTGGTACAGTTTTCGGTGAATTAGCGCAAAAAATAGTGGAGAGACCGGTAAAATGCATTCCTTCGATCGCAACGTTTGTATTCACCACTCATTCTTTATTGAATTCCTTCAAGAAAACTAGCTGGAACTAGCTCTTGAAATGATCAATCGAAGGCTAGGGTTATTTTGTATTTTACTTCCCGTATTAACCAAACTTTTGTATTGCACTGGAAAAAAAAAAACACATTGAATCTAGAGTCCAGACTCTTAAAAACATCGACAAGAAAAAATACTCTTGATTCAATCAGATTTAAGCTTAAATCAAGAACCAAGCCTCTCAATTTGAGCGGATTTCCTTTTGATTTAAGCTTAAATCTGATTGAATCAAGAGTCCTTTTTCTTGTTAATGTTTTCAAGAGTCTGGACTCTAGATCCAATTTGTTTTTTTTTTTCCAGCGTGTAATTTCTCTTTGTGTGACTCAAAGACTCAAAGATCAACTTGAAACCAATCACCATGAGTGGCGCGGCGTGCTCTATACGATACATAGATTGATCCACCTTTTAAACCAATGGAAGAGGATCGATAAAGGGTTTTCGCGACGAATACCTTAATAATCGATTCTTTACCATAGCTGTAGTAGGAGAAATATCGATAATCGATTATTCGCGTCGATCACCATGTGGTTGGTTTCCGCAAAAATTTGGCAAAGGCGGGGGCGCGTTATTTCAATCGTGAAAAATCAATTTAAAACCAAATGCAAACGGAGGTGGCGGGAAAGCAGCGAGAAAAATGAAAACAAATACGAGGAAAAGGGGACAACGAACCGGATGGATGGAAGGAGGGAGGTAGAAGGAGGAGGAGGAGGAGGAGGAGAGGCGAGAATTAAGAAATTCTCTCACGCCACTATCGAGCACTCGTATCTGACGGAATATATTGACATGACTCGGAGAAAAAGAGCTTAAGCATACAAATTATGTTCACAAGAGATATAGTTAAGGGTTTCCTGGGAGGCTCCTCCAGCCTCCTCCCTCCACCGCTTTTCCAAACACACCCGTTTTCCTTGCCCCCCCCTCACCACCCTCAACATCGCCGCGCACCCCTTTCTGTCGTCTCTGCAGCGTCGTTCATGACTGCAACTAGGTTCACTGTTGTCGGTTGGCTTCCTGCATTGGGTTTTCAAAGTTGTCCGATTCAAAGAGAGTCGTAAGTTAGACAGCCAACTCCTCTACTGATTGTTTCCTTGATTGGGGAATGAACAACCCGGACAGATTTAAATAAAATCGAGCTTTCTGTACGAATGGGGTTGTCTTCTCACCTTCATTAAAACTTACAACGCAGGAATTCGTGAAGAATCCCTTCGGGTACAACGTGGGATGAAGAGGTTGCCTCTAGCTCAGAACAGCCGAATCCAGACAGTTATCTATCAATGAAAGGGAAACGCGTACTCTTTCGGGAGCAGTATCATTAAAAAATGCCAAATTCTTGATAACCATACATCAGTGGCTCTTTGTCTCACTTCAAAAATAGTATCCACAACTATGTGACCATCGCATTGACTCATTCTTTCACCCACATATCTCCGCATAAGCCTAGTTTGGTTATATCGTTGGGTGGGGCGGGGGTACAGTCGGGAGGTTCGGACACATTTTGAGACTTCCGCGTCGTAAATCTTAGAAAATACTGATAATCGAATGAGGGTGGGGTTTTCATTGAAAACCCTACATTAAAAGAGATAATTATCATCGACGAAGGGTTTTCTCCACCATCCAGAATTTCTGCGGAGCCAGACGATACTATTTTCAATGGGTCAGTTACGCTGGTAACAGAATCGTGTTTTGATGCTTGATTCTTGTAGATCAGCTATATAGACCTGTCCAAACAGTAAACAACATTCAATCAGTCAATCACGGAACAACACTTTGAAAAATTCGGTCAATGACTTAATTCACCGAGGTAGTAACGCCCTCGGTTTCTTCCACCTTCCTCTCATTAGTCAGGGAGACACATTTTCAATGGTTACTCAACGCGGAACTCTGATGAAAGCAAGGTGGAAGAAACCAAGAATGCCACTACCGCGGTGAGTGACGTCACTAACCGAATTTTTCAAACTGCGATATTTTGGTTAATACTGAACGTAGAAAGTTGATGTTTGAACAGATCTCATTATTTCTAGTTGATCTCCAAGAATCAAGCATCTAAACACGATTCTGTGACCAGTGACTGACCCAATCTGGGGGACCAGGTCCTCCTATAGCCACGCCTATGTATCCCTTCTATCCGATAAACTGGTAAATTATGTTCTCCCGAATGGTGTGAACCCAGCACCATTTCACCACCTCGTTACGTACAGTTCAGGCCATTTCTTAAGGTTTTTTCTCGTCTCATACATTTGTTTTCAAAATTTGAAATGCCATTTCTGAAACAAGCAAAGAAGTCGATCCCTGTTTCTTTACTTTTCTGGCCCAGTCGTGCTGTTCAGAAGCCCCTGACCTTGCATTTCAACGGATTTAGTCGGGCGCGGCATCAGCGCGCCGCGGGCCGGCCGTGCAATAATTATGACTCACGTCTGCGTCGTGGCGGCGGGCCCAGCGGGGAGGGGGAGGGGGGTTCAACCCCTTCGCATCATTCCGCGGTGGCTCGGTGGCGAGTAGGTATCGCGACGCGCCCCCAACCGACCGAGGGAGGCGGCCGGCGCCGCGGGGGGCGGGGAGGGGAGGGGGGCGAGGGGGTGCGGGTTCGCAACAGAATTAAATCAGAACCGAAATCCATTATAGATTACCGCAGGGCATTCCGATGTTGCTCGGTCCCCCGATGTTGCCAATTAAAATCGGCGCAATGACACGGGGCCGGAGGAATCCCGCTCGGGGATTTTGCAACCGAGTTCATATTCCGCCGGGAAATTGAACGGGAAACTTAACCTCACCTTGATGAGTTTGATCGCCCCGTGCAAAAACTAATGGGGCCGTCGCAGTTCATCCAGTATGGAAATGGACGCCCGGGAAACGTTTGAAAAGTTGATGGGTCGGATCCGACGCGCCTATCGCGGGATCGGATTGGCGGTGGAGTTTTTAGCTCGGCAAAAAAAAAAAGGTCCTCGCGGAAACATGTTTCTGCGTTTAATGTTGACGAATTGTTATCGCCTGCGGGCTGATTATTGAAATTGATAGACAAAAACGATAGACAAAGAAGACGTATAGGGAACATGAAGCGATCCTATCGGTTGAACCCAAGGTAGATTTACACAGGTATGGACAGAACTTAACAACTGGCCTCTGATTGGCTCTCCAGCAGCCCCTTAACGTCAGCCATTTTGAATGTTTTGATTATTTTGATTTATTATGTTCGGTTTATCGTTTGTCAAAATTTTGTGGGATCTTTTGCACAATTTTGATAATGCGATATTAATTTTAACGTTTAAGCGCACAAACGTTTGAATGTTAATTTGATTGTAATTTAATTAAAAAACGGGCCCCTTAACCCACGTCACGTAGTCATGTGACACTTACTGAGGCTCATGGGAAATTTTCAACTTTTCCATACCTGTGTAAATCTACCTTGGGTTGAACCGGGAGTTTGTTATAGACTAAAGGGGAAAATAACGGACGAAGGTTCTCTCGTGCGTTTCCGATAGTTTGTCCGTTACTTACCTCCTTTGTCCATTGCAACCACCCAATTTCCACCAATAGGATCGCTTTGTTTCCCCTTTGTCTTCTTTGTCTATCGGTTTGTCTATCAATTTCAATAATCAGCTCGGTTGCCGCTCCCGCGGATGAATAGTTATCGATCAAATGGCAACACATGAGGTGTAAAGCGTATTGAACAATGTCCGACTTATGCTCTCCGGAAATTATTTACACAACTGGCAGCTCAGAGTTCAGCTTCAAGCAATGTATGAGGAAATATCTTAAGCGTTGGAGCAACTAAGAAACCGCGCATTTCGGTCCCTAACACTGTGGATTTTTGTGCTAAATTTTTACTATTTCAAGGAGGATTAATCATTATTCCACAAATAAAGTGTGATTTTATTTAGCTCTTTCAAATATATTAACCAACCAACAATTTCCTGTAAACTACGTATTAATATTTTTTTAACAATGATACCTTCTTTTTCTCTATAAGCAAGATGAAATTTTGAAACAGCGCAGTCAAAGCACGTCGTAATCTCATCGTCTAAGTGAGAGTATCTGTCACAGATTAGTTTTTAATAAGTAAATTAATGGATTGTGATACTTATCCTCCATCTGGTCGATTTTGCGAGCACATACGTTTTGAAATTAAACTATCAACTGTAGATTGATAATCGAAAATAAATTATCAACTGCGTATGGGAATGAATCATACTTTTCTGGATCAAAATTTTCTCTTAAAATGAACATGTAAACAATTTCAAAAGTAGGTATACGGAGTTCTTTGATTTGACTTTTTTTTTTTACTGATTTATTATCTACATTTTTCGTTTCCTTTTTCTCATAATGAGATACCCATGCCATCTAGGCTTGAAATGGATAACCGGTCTTTCCTAAGCCTTATCGTAGGAAGTTGTGAAGTTTCTAAAATCACTAAATAATACGCGCATACTGTAAACCCAGACATTTAATTGAGTTGGTTGCAAATCGATGAGAGAAAAAACACAATAATTGTATTAGCTCGTGTAATCCGACTCTCAATTTATATACTTGCATCATTGCTCTGATTCATTCCCTTCTACCCCACTCATCCATTCCACCCTCTTCACCCTTTTTTTCTTCTCGTACGTGTCCGTCTAACATATTACTCTCTGCAAACTTTTCCAATTAAACATGCAGTTAACGGCTGAATCGTAATTTTTTTAAAGTTTGTCAGTGTCACATAATGCGAGTTTTTTTTCCATTTTTCCGCACCCTCTACAATTGAAAGTCTCTCAAATTTTTCGAAAGTTCCTGATTTCATCAATAAGAACTCATTGATAAGTCAAAAAAGTCTTCAGTTTTGGTTTCTAGGAGCTGTCTTGAACCATTAATTCCGCAGTGCTGATCTCCAACATTAATTTTTGCCACATTTGAATTGCATCTTGGGTGTCGCTATAATTGTCGCATTATATTTATCTGCTTGAGACGCATTCATGTTGATTTTGAAACTAATGCTGAATTGGTGTTTTTTCACGCAATTGGCCAGAAGAGTTCGCTGTATAGCTGGCCATTTCAAGTCAAAAGGATTTTCCTTCATTTTGTAGATAGGCAAAAACGATCACACTGGAGCAGCGGTAGTGGTATCCTTCAAGGAAGCGAAAAAGAGTTTCCTGGCCACACATAAGGAGTAAGAAGGGTACTCAGAATAAATCGAGCTAAACAGAAATAAACCGAATTTTTTTCCAATACAATTAAGAGGGCTGCTTCTTGCAGAATTTTTTCCTCCTTTCTCATAAAAATAATTTTACGTTTCAAAATTTTAAAATTAATATAATGCAGGAGCATTGTACCATCATACTTGAGCAATGATCATGTAACCGTTGTAGGGCCCTATTTGACTCATTCAAGTTGACTTGTTCTTCTTGCGAGAAGGGAATTCAAAATTTTCGTAAGTAATACCAAGGAGAGCCAGCGGTAAGTCGGCCCCCGGTGGTGTAGTGGTTTTAGCGCATGCTTAATGATCGGCAGGTCTCGGGTTCGATTCTCGACCAGGTAACCCAAGTTTGATGGTCTCAAACAACGGTCATCTGGGGCTGGCTTGATTAGGAACGAAGGGGGATGGGACTTCAGTGACGGTGAAGCGCAGGATTATCCCTCGTGGGTTATTTGAAGTGAAAATAAAGAAGGAGAAAAATATGTTATCAGAGTGCACGCCAAATAAGTTTATGCACACCTAGACTGCGGCAGAAGATCGTCTGAAGTTACTTTCACAAGTAAAGTAAATGGAGGAATAAAGAGTGCGGAGCTTCTGTCGCAGTCTAAAAGTGCGTAAACTTTTTTGACGTGGACTCTTTTTTATTTTAAGTCAATATCAGTTATTTTCGTTGCTCACACCGTGGTTTACGTGACATTTTGAGGAGGATACGTCCATTAGAATACACAAACTGATTGCGGTGGACGCGCGGGTCGTAAGACGGTATGTTGTAGTTTTTTAGCCAACGTGCGTTAAATTCAGCATAAAACTGATATCTCACTATAGAGGAAAAAAGCTCACACACAAACACAATTTTCCCTCTAAGAGATACGCTGTTTAGAACAGTTAGAACAGAGCTGTTTATACAGCTTTTAGAAAATTCAGGAGGCTGCGCTGCACTTAGGATTGGCCCAACAAGGCCGAAATGCGTCCTGTTACTAGTGATGCACCAAACAGCGTATCTCTTTGGGGGAAAATTGTGCTTGTGTGTTAGCAAGTTCCCTCTGTAGTGAGATATCAGCTTTATGCTGAATTGAACGCACGTTGGATAAAAAACTTCAACATATCGTCTATTAGAATGCTTAAATTTGTACCTCGTGTAATGGTCTATTTTCGGCAATTATTTAATATTAAAGTTAACTCGTCGAAAGTTTTGGTTGGAGAAGTGCCTCGACTCACTCAAGGGGAATCGAGTTGGGCAAAAGAAGGACGGCCGAAAAGGCGGCGGCGAATGAGCACTGGGTCAGGATGTCAAGCCGCTTGCACTTTATATTTCGCTCCGTTTTTCGCGGGCAACTTTGCCCGACGCTCAGTGGATCAGAGTTTTAATAACAGGAAGCTCCAACGCATTCGCGTCGGAAAGCGGCTCTGGTGACGGTAGGTAGTTGTTACGCGTTTACGGTTTCCTTGGTAACCTTTGTTTGCTATCAGCTGATGTCGAGTAGTATGACTAGGAAGCTCCAACTACGGCATTCTTCGAAAAAAGCGCGAAAACTTATAGATTTGAATTTTCAAATTTTAAACGTAAAGTACATTTTTTCCAGTGCGAGATTAAAGCACAGACCCGTTTTGAATTTTTGACCCTATCACCATGATTCCAAAAATACACTACACAACACAGCATTCGCTCACAGGAAAAAGATATCAATTAAAATAAGAACAGTCCCCCCTAAACAGCAGAAAATGGCGCCGATTCCCATCAACCAACACGCGGTCTCTCCAATGTAACATGGTCCGTTGATACTCCCCAGCTGGGACCGTCCGGAATAGCAGCTCTAGTGCAAGCACCAGAGCCGCTAATAACAGTTCGAAAGGGAGTTGCTGACGAGCGACTTGAGCTCCAGACAAATCGTAGAGTAGTTAACTACAGCTATGTTTCCAGCAGTTTTAGTGTATTCTCCGCAGGAAATACACTATTGCGTTCTCCCTCATGGTGGGACATGGACCTGGGACCATTTGAAGACTGAAGAGCACTGATCTCGAGTCGTAGATCACGAATATACAGGGTGTCCCAGAATTAAGTACGAATATTGAAGGAGTCAATTCTTTGGGTCAAAAAAAGACGTTTTTGTAGTATAACTTTTTTTGACCCAAAAAATCGACTCCTTCAATATTCGTACTTAATCCTGGGACACCCTGTATATGACTTTCATTTTATGTGGTGCCGGGATTTGAGTATTGATAACTGGTGCCAATGGCAAATTTCATAAAATGAACGATGACACGTTTTTAAAATCTTGAAATCACCTCCCAAACTCAAAAAGAGCTGTTTTAGGAACCGACTCATTCAAAACGGTCTTCTTTACGCACTGAGAAAAAGCTATGGTTTATAAACCTATTAGTGGTAAATATGGAACACCTATAATAGTCGTAAATAAACTAATGATTCTCGGTCTGTGAACCATACTAAGGTCTCTGTACCTAATTAAGGTACAGAGACCATAACTAAGGTATATGTGCTATTATTATATGTAGAGGTACTACTATTAGTGGTGTTCCATATTTACCTCTAATAGGTTTATAAGCCATAGTTTTTTCTCAGTGCGCGGGAACGGATCCGATACACTCATGACGTCTCAGTACATGTCAAATCTGGTCTCTTCATCAAGCGACTGCCAATCTCTTATAGGGATACACATCATAAACGATGAAGAGACCAGGTTTGTCATGTGCTGTGATGGCACGAAAGCACCGGACCCGTTCCCGCGTGAAAGTTACCGTTTTGAAAATCCGAATTTTGAGGCGTTTTTAAGTTGATTATTTGGGGGTTTCCAGTGATCAAAACACTCCGGGATAATTCCTGTGACATCAGGATCACAGTTATTTCGATACAAGTAATATAAACAACTGTACAACAGGCCCATTTCACTAAGCATGGCACGAAACCAGGGTGGCAAAATTTCATGAAAAATAAAATCTTTAAATTTCTCGCGTATTATTTCATGATATTTCAGAAATTTTTGAAAGATATTGAAAAAATACTGGCTCCCTTTCATATTTCGCAAAATGTAAAAATTGTGATATTCTTCTATTTTTGTGTATTTAAGTGCGGGTTGCAAACTCATAGCCCCTGAAAAATATGAAATATTTCACAGCCTCTTGAAATTTCCAATGTTTCGTTTCTGTCTTACGTTTCATGCCACCCTGCACGAAAGCGAATAAACAATAAACGTTCTTCTTTAAGAGAGATGAGGATTGCGAGAAAGTCTTTTACCCACCGGTTTGAGATATTGGCCTCGAGTGCGGTGCGGCGTAAGTTTTGCCGACTAGNAATGGTATTTATGTAATAGTCATTTATGTAAAATAATACATTGAAATAACCGCTTGTTTAATATGACTTACACGTAAATGGTTGCAGGGCGGTAGGATTGCAGGGTGTTAAGTATCCAATGCCGCAAGATCGATATCTCCCGCTGCCTTCTTCGCGCTCCCATTCTCGCGATTTTCACGTTAAGTGTACATATGTATATACCAATCTCTTGCAAATTTTATCGTCTTTCGACTGAAGTGGCGGGATTTTCGATATTTTGAACAGAAAAAAAGTTATGAGCGAAAAATGGGGAAAAACCGTAAATTTTAGTCGCTTTTTTCAACATGGCGGCCGAGGGGAGGGTCGGATCTGTCAGGCAAGTCTAAATTCGGATTCTACGACCCAAAAAACTTAAAGTTAGCCCATAATTGCTAGTTCGACTAAACTTTCCCTCAAACCTCCTATTTTGAGCTCTATTGCCTGGACTACTAAGCATGGCACGAAACCAGGGTGGCAAAATTTCATGAAAAATAAAATCTTTAAATTTCTCGCGTATTATTTCATGATATTTCAGAAATTTTTGAAAGATATTGAAAAAATACTGGCTCCCTTTCATATTTCGCAAAATGTAAAAATTGTGATATTCTTCTATTTTTGTGTATTTAAGTGCGGGTTGCAAACTCATAGCCCCTGAAAAATATGAAATATTTCACAGCCTCTTGAAATTTCCAATGTTTCGTTTCTGTCTTACGTTTCATGCCACCCTGCACGAAAGCGAATAAACAATAAACGTTCTTCTTTAAGAGAGATGAGGATTGCGAGAAAGTCTTTTACCCACCGGTTTGAGATATTGGCCTCGAGTGCGGTGCGGCGTAAGTTTTGCCGACTAGGTCGGGCGTCGAAAGGCTCTTCATGGGCCCTCTTGAAGTGTTCAAGGCTAAAAAAAATGTCGAATGTCTCTCTATCTCAACCGCACCGCGCGCGTCGCCTTTTATCCACCCACCGTTCGCGTTTCCCCTCCCCATTTCTGCCACCTCCGCATCTCGAGTCATCGAAATTTAAACGTTGTTTTTTCCCGGCTGTTCCGCCTTCTCTTCGCCCTTTTGCCTGCATCTTGTGCAGTTGTGCACTTTGTTTGCTTTTCAATTTCGCGCGTAACTCACGCTTACCTTGCCTCCGCTCTTTTTTCCAACACCCCTGCCAAGTCACACGGTAAAGTCAGGAAAGCTCGCAAGAGGTACTAGGCTATTTAACCTAAACTTTTTTCTTCCTACAACACTTCTTCTTCCCCTTCTACTGCGATTGACTAAGGCATAGCCCTGTTTGTCAGATCATCCAGTATCGAGCATAATAAATTTTAAAATTAAAAATCCAATAATCACTAAAATTAAAGGTCTCGTTAAATCAATCAAAACAGCATTAAAATCTACAATCATCCTCAGGAGAAGAGAGCCAGCTTTGTGTCTATCTCCAACCTAAATCGACGGTGTAAGTCGACAATCACATAACTCGTTTGCGGTGTCTGAAAATCTCCGCATCTATGTTATTTTGTTAAAGGAGATCAAATTGACATCATTCCTTGAAGTTTTTGCAGAATTTTCTTCGCACAGAGAAAAAAAATCACGGCAGTTTTAAAGAATTGCCGTTGAGTCGTTTTCCGTTTACAAATTAAAGTATGGCAGGAATTCTGCGACGTCGCAAACCGAGTTATGTGATTGCCGACTTACACCGTCGAAATGCATCTCCCTACAAGACGTTTTCCTCATACTTTTTGCTAGTTTTTGTTCCACTACAGTGATTCTTACGAATGAGATGTCCTGCTGAATTGTTTCCGAAGGATTATTGTCTTATTTGTGATTGAAATTTGAACATGAGTGGAGCATAGAGAAAAATTTTCGACTAAACCTCGTAGCTTATATTGATTTTGAAGAGGCAATCTCATTTTTTTGACCTATCTCTTAAACTTATAAGGTACGTTATTTTTGAAATTGAAATTAGGACGAATTTCTGTAGGAAAAAGTCAATAGTTCTAATAGTCAATCCTCTTGCAGGACTAACTGCAGTGGGACAGAACACGATACGGAGCTAGTATTGGGAAAATTTGTAGCCGGATACAATGCTTTATTTGGAAAAATGACTTGCCACCCTCGCAAGGACAGTGCCATATCTGCTCACATCTTATTGAGTGCTTCACGTGAAAAAATTAAGTACCATGGAACTGGCGATATAACCATACAGCAAAAAAATGTCCGTGTTTATGGTTACTTTGGCTTACTTTAAGTTACTTTTCGTTCGGTTATATCAACCAAAAAGACATGGTTGATCAACGAAATTTTTGGTCAGATCGACCGAGGCCATTAGTAAATCTGAGACATCTGCGGATGAGTAAAGTGTCCTGTTGAACTGATGTACTCTCCTTTCTCTCGATTTCCTTAAGAAGTTGTGACTTGCCTAGTGCTAAGCGCATTATGAACTGTCACCTATGCGATCTAGGTTCGATTCTGGTTACTCGCGCCTGATTTTTAACCCAATAAAGTGGTCAATGTGACCCTAAGAAATTAAACAAACAAAAAATATTAACAGTACGATTAGTTTACTTTGCGTTTTACATCCCACATGAACACAAAATGTCGGTTATTTTTTCTGAAGTGCATCTTTGCTCGGTAAGAGTAGCGCCTTCGGAATCTCGAAGTTCAAGCCAACTGTCAATTTTAGAACTGTTCGAGTCAAACTTCAAATGAAGGAAATGCGGTTGGGTACTTAAATGCAAAGCAGAAGAAATGTACATTTTTTGAAAGCAAAAGGGAGGTGAAAGTCTGTCCGGAACTGAGCGTAAAACTTATCCGTACTATCTCTTCCTTTCGCCAGACTTTTGATTCTAGAATGGATATTTGAAAAATATGTTCTCTCTTGCTTCTATTAATTTCCGTTTATCTTTGTTTCAGGTGAGTTCCCAAATTCCGAATTCCGAAAAGGCGTCGCGCCCTCCGTCGATGGCGCCGAGACCGAAAGTTGGACTTCCACGAGGAGCAAACGAGGAGTTTCTGGGGCTGAGTGCCTGAGGAGTAATCGGGTGAAAGATAAACACTTTTGTTACGTTTTCTTTTAATTGAACTTTGACTCGTAGCGTCCTTCCGCTCTGCTCATCTAGCCGTCATTTTAAACTGTAAATTAGTTTCCGAGCCAGGGAGCCTCCGAGTCTCCACCGATAGACTGCGTTGCCAACGATTCCTGGGAAACTTTCGTTCCCTACATCAGTGCTCCCATTTCCCGGAGCTAGTTCCGAATTCCGGAACTTTTGAGATTTTTCTTGATTTTTCCCGGAACTTTTGGAATTCCCGCATTGTTCCAGATCTTTCGCATTTTTCGGAACTTTCTCGGAACATTTGAAAAATCTTTAAGGAATCTCCGAACTTCTGACGGTCATGGTGTGGGAGAAATTGGAACAAAAAAGTTCCAAATCCCGGAACTTTTGAGATTTTCCTTGATTTTTCCCGGAATTTTTTTTTTGTTTTTTTTTTGAGAGTTTTGTGGCTTCTATTCCTTTTGTTATGAATCTTTAGGAATCTACAGCCATCTATAGACGCTATTTATTGTCCTTAGACATCAGGGAGTTTGGTAGACATGCATGCTCGGGCTTACAAATTTTCACGGATTAAGGCCGAGTGAATTCCACTTGCAGATCCACTCTTCCGGAACTTTTAAAATTCCCTATTTGTTCCGGAGCTTTTGCATTTTCCGGAACTTTCTCGGAACATTTAAAAAATCTATAAGGAGTCCCCAAAATTTTAACGGTCATGGTGTGGGAGAAATTGGAACAAAAAAGTTCCGAATCCCGGAACTTTTGGCGGTCATGGAATAGGAGCTGCCTCACATTAACTCTTATCCAGTGGTGTGGCGTGCTTTGCGATATATCGATTGATCTGCCGTTTAAACCCATGGAAGATGATCGAAAAATAGGGTGTTGCAACGAACACCTTAATAATCGATTTTTTTCCATAGGTTTCAATGGTAGATCAATCGTTATATCGTAAAATACGCTACGCCGCCGGTTTTATCCATACTGGGGTCTCCTAACTGAGCTGACAAAGCTATGTCAGACTGTTGCTCGATTTTTTTTTTAAAAAAAATTAAAATATGAGGAGAAATATGGCATTGTCTGATTTAGTTATGCTGACTCCGGTTAAATTCTCCGGAGTATTCGGATAAATTATGTAAAACCAGAGGAATTAGCTATTTAAGAATGAAAGGATTATACGTAGAATTTTGTTGTTAGTGCCCTTCCCGCACTATTTATCTTACTAAAATTTGGAAAAGTCATCCTCTATTCAGAGGAAATTTGTATTTGATTCCGACGCGACTCGGTGTGACTCATTGATGACCAGTGTGGGTCGAAACGTGTCGGACTTAAATACAAATTTCCTCTGACCAGTGAGTGACTTTTTAATATTTTAATAATATTCTATTGTTTGACCGTGCTCAAGTCTGGTAACTTCAACTAATTTTTAACTTGATTTATCTTGAATGTATGTATAAAGTCGCTTTTATAGCGTTTTTTGGCGCTCTGCGACCCCTAGCCGCCAAAGTCTCCTATCCCCCCAAAGCCCTTCAGGGAGTTGACTTGATCTATCTTACTATTTTTATTTTTTGATGATGGCTATTCATATCGAAACAAATTTGATAATGTCGAGATAGTGCTTCCTGTTTCCTAACGAGTACATATAAACTTAAAGAGACCTCGTGCTGTTCACGGGAATTTTCCAGAATAGGGGGCATTAGAGGGTAAAGGGGTGAATAAGGTCATTGTTATTTTAAAGGCCATTAAACGTCACTTGAATAATTGAGGAGAACGGCAGTGGTGGCAGTGTCGGTGGCGGAAAGGATCGCGAGACCTTTAATCTGCCGGAGAGTTTTGCGCGGTAAAATATTCATGGAGACCTGGCTCCGGCCTCGTTAAAAGTGGTCTGGTCTCTTTGCGGGAGCCGGAACCGGCCGAAGGTGCACGAGGCCGTCTTAATTCATTGCCTCTAATTTGTATCCTTTCATACTTAAAACCCTAGTTTTCCCGGTGTTCAGCTCCGGGGACTGTATGCACGGTACCCGAAACCCTCCGAGTCAGCAGAGTGCACGTATGACCAGCAAAAAGCCTAGTAAGGCTGAACTTCCATAGCGTGGAAGTGCAAAATATTATCATTATCTCAACTCCTCCACAACACGACGCACAGTTTATCGAGTCAATCGGAGAAGTCGGACAAAATTTGGAAACTTCAAACGCCCATAATTCCGTTTATACAAAACTTTGATGTTCTCAAAGTGGTGCCATTGGTTTCGCCGTGAAATTTTCTGCCAGAAGCACCCCTTAAAATTGAAAATATGACGAAGTAAACATCAAAATTTGCAGTTTTAGTAAACAATAATGAATATTAATATCGCCAATCGCGTGTTTTTCGCGGTATTAAGCTAGAAATTGTGTGATCTTTTTTGATCGTTAAGTATCACTTGTTAGAAAATTTGTGAATATGCCTCGATGCTCATGTGAAAAATGCGTTATTTGTAATGATTTTACCAAACCGAGTATTTGCCGCGGTATTATCGCGTAAATTCTCATTTCTTTTACAAAATCTCCAGAAAGATCGTGTATTTCCCCCAATACCGCGAGATGAAAAGCGCGTAATTTCTCATACGTCTTGCGAGTGGCTAGCGCATGATAATCATCAATGCAATCCAGGTTCGATCCTGGAGGCTGGTTACAATTGTTTAACAAGGTCGCAGATTTTCAAAATAAAGTCACAAAAAAATTTTGGGTGATCCCAACCCAAAGATTTGGTCGATTTGACATAGGAAAAAACTTTTTCGGAAAAACTAACATAAAAAAAAAAAAATAATCAACCAACAGCTTGTGTTACCTCGCGTTTTACTTCCTATATTAACACAAGGTTTCGGTTACTTTTTCCTACTGCGGCGAATTCAACGAATTCCCTGGAAACATAGCGTACTTCCCGCGACTTAAAATGAAAGTGTAACTTCTCACTTTTTCACACGCGGAATTTAAGCGAGCAACTATTCGAACTCTGGAGTAGATTTGTGGTATCACGCGGTATTGAAGGAGAATATATGCTTTGCGTCTATATCAACTTCAAGTACTTCATTTTTTTCAATCAAACTGTCCTCCATGCTCTAAAACCCCATTAAGAATCGTATAGTTATTTGCCGTATTGGTCTGAAATAATCAATACATGAGATGTATAGTTTTCTATTCCGAAGAGTGCGAGTCTCTAGACGAGTGCCGAGTTGGAAAAAAAGTCAATTATACTTTCTTCAAAGTTTTACGTAGAAAGGGAATCACACTGTCAGAAGCTCGGAAAGCAACCTATGAACGAGATATTAACACGTATTTTGAAAACAGATCAAATGGAAGTTAGATTATCTGTGCACATTTGTATTTTTGCCAATCAACAAAAATGTTGATTTTAAACATTCACATCTTGTTTAGTGGTTGATTTCCAGATTCGTGATGTTCGATTCGTTTTTCTCGTAAAATTTTGAGAAGTAATATTTTGCTTTAATCAGACCACATTTTGCAATTAGGAACTACTATTTCTAGCTCATATGTTAAAACACCTATCTGCATAGGGAAACCAATGACATATATGTCGTTTCTCAAATGAGCCAAATATTTTAGTCCTTAATTGCAAAATAAGTCTAACTTTTACTTACTCGAGAGGCTCATATTGCAAAGACTTGATTGAGACGCGTGATTGTGCTTCTTTGCAAAGAAAGTGAATGTTTTTTCAAGTGGCGAAAGGGAAAGTCTTAATCTCAGTACTTTAAGTCCTCGTTAGGACGTTCTTATCGCAGGATAAATCTGAGCATCGTTTGAATTGTTAAATATCACGGGGATAGAATTTAAACCTGGGAAGTGGGTCACGCGCTTACCCATTCCGCGCCACACCCGCCGAAGGATTTTACGCATCAATGCTTTGCGATATATCGATTGATTCGCCATTTTAACCAATGAAAAAGGATCGATAAACAGGGTGTTCGCAACAAACACCTTGATAATCGATTCTACACCACAGCTTCAAATGAGGAAATATCGATAATCGATTCACGTCTCGCCACTGTCGGTTCGTTCCGGACTCGTCGAGTTGCGAGGCCATAAATTAGCGGATTAGCTGCGCCCGGATTTTTCCCGCTTTTCCCCTGTTTTTGAATTTTAGGGGCCCTTAATTTCCAAACGTCATATTCGTTGCGGGATAAATGCTATCGCGCTTGCACGGGTGCTCGCCCCGGAAATATATTCACGGAGCCCGACTGCAACGGTCCGCGGGCCCCGCGGGGTGGTGAAAAATGTGAAATGTAGTCTTGGGCTCGTGGGAGACGGCCAGGCGTCCGCCCGACTCCTCCGCAATTGCCAAATTCACGGACGGACGAGGACCTAGATAACAACTACTAGAGCGTACGGACATGTCTGCAGTAATTTTGGAGGCTAGGTCGTGGAGCTCTTAGAGCCCAAAAGGGCAGCTAACATAGGACCGTTTAAGTATTACCAGGGTGTCTGCAATTCCGGAATTTCCGGAAAGTCTGGAAATAGTACTGATTTTTTAAGGGCGGTCCGGAAGTATTGAAAACTACGGAAATTCCGTAAGAAGGTCCGGAATTTTTAAAAAATTTTTTGTCCTTTTTGTCGCAGTTTAAGCGAGAAATTTAAATGTTTAAAATTTTTCGAATTATGTCAAATGGAGGTACTGAAAAAGTAATTTTTCTGTTAAAGAGTTACTGAATTTCTTGGGAATGTTTTGAAGAAGCACAGTGAAAGTTCTGATTTTTGGCCAGCCTGTTTTAGTTGGCACCCTGATTACGTAACGCACTTAGTGATTTTTGATCACCCCTCTATCTTGTAACGCACCCGTAACGCATCCTTACACCCCCCTTTGAAGCACGTGACTGGTCTGGAACCCCCCTCCCCTCCCGGTTTTCAAAACAAAAAAACGAGGAACACTGATCATAGGAGAGACTGAAATAGACATTATTTTCCATACACCCTCAGTGAGCCTTTTGAAAAATGATAACAAGTAAAGAAGAAACTCAATTAAAACTTAAAACTTAACTGTTTTGAAAAATGTCTCGTTGTTTGCGTCCATGAAATTCCTATGAAAGATGCTAGATTAAAATATGGTTACTATGATATCATATTAACTAATGAGTAAATTTCTATGACGAGCCAAGTCTAAACACTTCTGCTAGTTGACGAAGCCTGACTTAAAGCAAATTTTCGATGAAGCCTGACTTAAAGTAAATGTTTGATGACGAAACAATTCTAAAAACTTCTGCTAGTTTTTGGTGCAGGGATTTTGTTTCGCGGTGTGACTTATTCAATTATTCATTCCTTCCCGGAAACTAGAAGGAGCAACCATTCACTGGATATTAAGGGAATTTAACTTTCGCAAAACGTGGCAAGCGTGATCTTGTTGTCCAGAGAGGGGACAAAGGCAGCTCTAATGTAATTTAAAAACATATACTTTTATCATTTTCAGCCGTTCTTTCTCTCCTGACTTTCTTACATGTGCCTTTGTGTTCCCCGTTTTGATGCAAAGACTTGTAGTCTTGTGTAACTTGACACAAATAACACGGTAACACCATTCTACAAATACATTTCGCGCGCTGAGTGCACTAGCACCAAATGACAGGCAATGGAAAGAACGTATATCAGTCTTAGGGTTTCGAGGGTCTGGTTAATGTCGTACATTAATATTATGCCTTGTTCCAAATCATGATATTAGCCATTAGATTTAAAAAAAACCAATTCAGTATAGCCAAGATTTTCTAATCCAACAAGCAGAAGAAGTCAAGTCGTCAAGAAGCCAGCCATTCAATCAATCAGGTGTATAAACAGAATTGATTCTGATGTCGTGCGATTGAATCGGTCATTCTCAAAAATACTTAAGCGCCAGAAATGAGAATCAAAGAAATACGGCAAAAACTGTTTTAATCGGCCCGTTTTTAAAATCGGAGGTTAGAAATGCAAATGTGTGAGAAGATTGCAATTTAAAATCTGATTAAGGTTGTTCCAGAGATTCGCTTACAATTTTAACGGAAATAGAGAAAGAAGCCGAATTGGAGCTTGGGTTCTGGGAATAAGCGGGAAACCAAATTCGTGCTCAGAAAAATGTTTTCCACAATCCTCTATGGCATGGTTTTTCTTATTCGTAACAACGCATGTTTTGGTTCCCCCCCCCCCCCCCAATGAAGCTATACTTCTCTGTTGAGATGTTGAACATTTTTATCAACGTTTTCTTTTCTAAGGAAATAATAATCAAAATTTTGAAATTTTGTGGAAAGGATTTTGTACTCATTGTTATTACGGAAGTTACAGCATTAAAGAAGTTTTAGTCGGATTTCACTAATGCTGAGCTTTTGTTACTTAAACTGTAAGACCTTAGTATCAAAATATCTCCGGACAGTTTTGCTCCAACTGAAAAATTCACATCGGTTCAAACGAAAGCAGCAAACAACAGTATTTGCTCCTGAAAGCCTCCAAATACATCATTAGCTCCGCACATCTGCGAGCGTTGTCAGAATCCTAGAATTTCCTGAAACCACATTATCTCTCGTAGACTGCCGTGCTAAAGAAGAACGCCGTATGAACATTCGAATGATGCCAAATTTCCTCCCAGGAAAGTTTTAATTTTGGAGAAAATTATGAATATTTGTCGTCGCATTCTTAGATTTTTTAGATCAAATTACGAACAAAATTCCCTGGAAAATTGGAAGAAAAATATCCACAAATTTTCCTGAAATTTATGATCTATCAAAGGAGATTCGGCGTGGACCTGAGGGCTCATACGATGTTTTTTCCGTAGCACGGCAGTTGAGAAGATCTGGGGGAGGGGGATCCTTGACGAGCCGACAACTCGGGATGTGGTGATGCACATCGATCAGTGGCTTATCAAGCTTTCTCGGTGGTTTTGTCGACTGAGAATGGGCGGGAAGTTTTAGCAAAGCCGCCGAAAACCCAAGCGCCCCCCTCCCCCCGAGCCCCGCCCGTTGCGGAAATTGAATTTCGGAACTGAGGCACGCAACGCCCACTGCTGAAGCCCTTCTTAATCCGCTTAAAATTTTCTTTCAAACTTTGGCCTCCGTGCAGCGCCTCCCAACTCTTCTAGTCTCTCCGCTGCCACCCCGTCAAATTTCTTCCCGACGGAAACAACAACGGGCATTTTCCATCTGCATTGCTTTCTGAAAAGGGGTTGTCTAATAATTACATAATGCCATTTTGTCAATTTTTTGACACCCACTCATCCCTTGTACACTGAAAAAAAGGATGCTGATTTCACATTCTGAATTTGAAAAAGTGTGCGACAACTCACAGAACGTTAAATTAACCGCTACAGCAGGTACTTTAGCAATGTCAAGTTATAAAACTACCCGCCGTGGTGGCGAGCCGGTCGGCCATCGCTTAATACGTTGGAGCGCCTTCAATTTCGTATGATACTGTGCAACACGTCTGTGATGAAATAGTTGCTTGAGACGTCGTGGCACGCTGCGGCGCGGCGAGCGACTGGCCAGCACATCGGCGCCTACAAACCTAAGTGGATACTTCAATCATTGCGCAATGCGTGAAGTATGCCTTTAGGTTTGTAGGCGCCATTGCGCGTTAAGCGCCGCCGCCGCGGCGGTTAATGCAGCGTTTTTTAAGTTGTCGTACGCTTTTTTACATCCAGGATGTTAAATCAGAATCCTTTTTTTCCGGTGATGCGATCGTGACCGCTGCTCTAGATATCCAAAATAATTACTGAACACTTGCCGAAAGCCGCCCCCCCCCTCCCGTTTTTACGAGAAGAAACTCGAAAGAAGTTAACGTTCGTATGGCCTTCATGAATTAACAAGGCTAATAATATAAATTTAAATATTATATGAAAAACTAATATTCGAAGCATTAATTTAAGATATATAATTATTTAAGGGAACAATAGTGGAAACGAAATGTTGTGAAAAATACAGGAGACAAAATGAGTACTGAGGACGGTAAATGTATTGAGAATGGGCATTTCCAGTCCAAAGATGTCCTCTTAAATTGACATTTTTTCAAATTACGTTTAATTTACCATCTAACTAGAGAAATTTTTCAATAATGGTCTCAATTTCTCACTGAAAAAGGGGAAAGGCGTAACTCTGTTAATTAGAAGGATGTGTGTTTCAAAAATCCAGAAGGAATGAGACAACAGAACCAGCATACACAGTTTAAAAAAATTTGTTAAAATCCAGTGTGCGGACTGTTACATGACACTCTGTTTGACACCCCCTTTATCCCGTGTCACTATTGGTCACAAAAGTATGAAGATTCATCCAACACCAAGATCGTAACGTAATTTATGGATAGCCTCCCACCTGCCCTCATGTGACTGCTGAAATGTGGTTGAGATAAGAATCTCACGCACCATAAGAAGCTGGTTTTCGATACAGTGAATATCCTAATGTAAATCGAGAGACCCATAGTGTTTTTAGATTTTAAGGGTCTCTATTTATGCAAGTTATACCTGTCATTTTCAGGGTTGCCCTAGTCAGAGAATACCGATAAAACGGGAAAATATCAGGGAATTTTCACACGTAAGGGATTAATCGGAAATATCAGAGAAAATGACGAAAGTGTTAGGGAAAAACAGTTAGGTCACCCTTATTTGCTCTTTATAGTGGGTTTAACGTCTTGAACAAGTAATTTTGCCTGAAAACTGTTCAAAATTATGTATATTTAAACATTTGGCATATCTTCAACTGTCAGGGAATTTCATCAAAATGTGTCAGAGAAAACAGGGAAATTCAGTTTCTAAATTCTGTGGCAATCCTGCATTTGGCAACAAGTTGGCTGTCGAGGTGATCATCCCGCTGAGGGTAAATTGAATCACATTTTGCAACAAGGAACCACTATTTCTGGCCCATTTTAGAAACAACATACATGCCATTGGTTTCTCTATGCATGTATATGCTTTTATGGGAGAGCCAACGATGGTGGTTCCTTATTGGAAAACGTAATCCAATTCAAACTCAGTCCTTGCGTCTAGGACCTTTTGAGCCTATTGTTCGGAGAGAAGTGGACACTGTCCAGGCAAGTCTTCATAATTTCTGCAACCGATTCGCTGGGCACAAGTGCATTCGTGCAAAGTGAAGATTTTGAGCCCGGCAATTCGGGATAGAGGGTCTCTAATCCGTATACATATTCAAATTTCAGCCGGGCAGGGGAGGAAAAATGAAATGAACGCCATCCTGTCCAGATCGGACGACGAAGCAAATCGAATTTGGACGTATCTCTGCCAAACGGAATTATGTGCATTATGACCTGAGCCCTGTTATGCACATATTCTTATGGGTCCCAGGGCTCATGTCTTAATGCACATAGTTTCGTTTGACAGAAATTCGTCCAATTTGTCCGTCAGTTTCAAAACTGCTTTATCACTGAATTGAATTTCAAACAGTCCTTGCGGCTATCTCTTGTACAGAAGTGCCAAGTAGGTTTTGAAACTTTCAATTTTTGAGAGCAGCTGTGCATGGCGGGGTTTTACTTGGTTAAACCCGATCATTCCGTCAACAAAGCTGAGTTCATTTCTCCCACCCTTAACTAGTTTACCAATACCTGCCCTGCACCACCTGTCATCAACAAGCTTTGATACTTTCCCTGCAGTTAAAAAATGTTGTAGTTGGGATCACTCAATTACGCCCAGAGTTAACCAGTGCACTATGGCGTGCAGTGCATAATTCATTCGGTTAATATCACTAAACGTTGTTATTTTCACCATATTTACCGCGTGTTGAATACTAAGACTTAATGTTTAAACGTGATGATGTTCTGCGTTTATATCTAACTTGGAGCACTGAAGTATTTACTTTGGAACATGGATCTTTGTATGTTTTAACCGTGTACGTAATGGGTTCGACCTTAAATTTTTTTTTTTTTATGACACGCCTATTAGATTTTTTGTTTCTCCTTCTCTCTTTCTAGAGACGTCTATCGGTAACACAAGAGACTGTCATAGGATGAGCTGAGAAAAACTCAAATGATCACTCAGTGTCTAAACACTGGTTCGGAGACTCCTTCTGCTCAACAACGGGGAAATGATATTAACCCACAATATTAGGCAGGCTCTGTACGTAGACTGAACGCAGGGGTTTTGATGGGGAAATGATTAAAAGGGACAGTGAATGTTTATTTAGTCAACGTGCGTGTAAAGTTTTAATTGAATCCCGGAATGCAAATGAAAGAAAGAGTACCTAATGATACTTTAAAGGGCTGGCAGATAGGTTGATTTGGAAATAATCAATATACCTACTCTAATTATAAATATCATCTAATCAAATTTCCCAGGATTTTTTGTTGAGAATTGATAAGTATATACGTATCCTGTGTTTAGTCAAAGCAGAGTATAAACAAAAGACCTTCCAAAATAATACTACGAGCAATTTCAGTGGTTCAACTCTATTTCTCCTTCAAATTCAAATTAATATTTGTTTTATTGCGGAGTGCAAATAAAATACGGTTGCGGTGATATATTTTGATTGATCCTTTCTCTTTCGCTCCGATGCAATTTTACTGTTTGCTATGCAGCCACCACCTTCGGCGTGGCGCGTTGTCGCGATGAAGAGGGCTAGGACACAAAAAGCAGTGAAGATAGAAGAGAGGAAAAGTAATTTTGAATTTAATATTTTTGTGTACCATGGCACTAGAATTTTTTTCAAGAATTCTTATGGATAAAGTGACAGACCAAGATATAGACAAAGAAGACCTAAGGATTATGGAGGGATCCTACTAACAAGCGGGATCCTTGTAAGGGAAGCGGGTGATTGCAGTGGGGAAAGGAGGGAGGCAAAGATCAACTTTTTTGTTTAAGAAAAACACACTTTTTTTTTTTTTTCAAACCACAACAATTATTTTTGAGAAAACGCACTGACTTGCATAATAAACTAACTAACGGCAACCCACGTAAGAATCTGTAGTTAGTCCATCATTTTCCCCCTTAGGAACCACCCATTTCAACAGACAGGATCGCTCCATACTCCCTATGTCTTCTTTGTCTATCGATTCCAATAATCAGCCCGCTGGAGAGCTTAAGGTTCTACGGGCTCACGTGGAAATTGTTCTCGTAACGTAAGGGCGTATCTCGATTTCAAAATGAGCTCCGGAAAGCATAAAGTTAAACAGAAAACAGGGCTCAGGTTGTAATAGACGTCGGAGTAGCGACGAAATGTCTGAGAGTGCATTCCCGGTAGCGCGTGACGTTATTTATGAACTACCCCTGTATCCGTGGCGCTAGCTTCCCGAAGCAGGGCAGTGATGAAAGCCCGGACTGAAAACGGGAACAAACTAGAACGAACACGTCGGAGATTTAGGTAGGCGACGAAGCAGCGCCAAAGCTGAACCGGTTGCGTTTCTCGCCGGGAAGGAGTCGAAAACAAAACAATTTTTAATGCGCAGAGAAAACGCCCAACACCCGCGAGCAGCTAAAGGACTCGGGCCAACCGGAAGCGCTCACCAATAAATCATATCCGCAGTTGCCACTGCAGTCAAAATTCGGCGTTTGGAGGTGAAACCCAAGAGATTTTGTTTGAATTCGTCGTTTCTTTCACGAAAGAACATAACTACACTTCAATGTTGCCGCAATTACCCTCGAAAAAATAATTTTTAACCGGAAAATACCAACTAATCTAACTGAAAATTTTGCCAACTTTTCCTCTGATTTTAGGCAAAACTCGGAAAATTTCTGAACGAACATTGAACAGTTCACCATTGTGAAAAAATTGAATCGTTTTTTGTCACTTTTTCGACCTTGGGAGGGAGTTACGTTATTCTCCGCTCGGGAAACGAGGAATTATTAACGTTCGTTTCGCTCTTTAAGGTCTACCCTCTAAACCGAATTACGGAATTTAACATTTTTGACCTGACTAATTTTCATATAATGCGGATGGATATCCCATTTGTCTTGAAAAGCTCCTCTTAAGTACAAAATGGTGTCTTTCTTGAAAGTTTTTACGACTGCGTAGGGTCCTAATTTGATATGTGCGTTTTTTTAAAGCGTTTGGAAAAATAATCAGATAGGTAATCTCAGGTGCCATCTGCGTAGCGTAGAAAAAAATTCAGGCATATGTGTATTTCTGACATCTTTGAGCAGCCAATGACGTTTTAAAGTTACAAACGGACCTGATTTTTTTTTTTTTTGTATGAACGCAGATGGCATCTTCCATCTAGCAAGTTTCAAACCCAACTGGAAAAATTCACAGATTAAATTAGGACTATAAAAAATTGCATTAAAGACGCCATTTTGTGCTAAGAGTCTTCAAGGCAGACGGGATCGCAATCATAAATGGATGTATTTCTGTCAAACGGAACAATGTGCATTAAGACATAAGCTCTGAGACCCACAAGAATGCATGCGTAATAGGGCTCACGTCATAATGCACATAGCTCCGTTCGGCAGAAATACGTCCAAATAATGAAGAAAATACTGATAAAATCTAGAAATTCTCCTCCTTGTTACACACATTCTTAAAATTTAAACCTCTAAAATCCCACGGCTTTAATCGTCTTTTCAATTCATTCACTTTATTTTTAGAAATTTCAATAAGGACAAAAAAAAAAAAAAAAACAGAGTTAAAAGATTACCTTTACAAGCAATAAATCTGGAAGTGGAAAATGGGCGCATTTCGGTATGTTCGGCGGCAGGGCGCTCGGCTCCATAAAATCTAGTTATGTGCTTGTTCTGCTTGTGCGAAATTATTTATGAAGCGGGGTGCACTGCGCCGCGCCGGTATCATGCGAAAAGTTAGGTGTGGACGGAAAAACAAAAACGAGGGAAAAAATAAGCCCCAGGGTCTGGGACGAGTCGCGGGGGGCGGGTGGGGGAGACTCAGAGATAAAAAGAAAGAACATGCTCCCGTAGATTTATTTCGCGAATTCCGCCGTGATAGCGAAGAGCGCCTTAAGTGCATTTCTGTATGAGCCGTGATTAGCACATGCTTTTATGTGTCTCGCGGTTCATTTCAGCATGTATTTACTGCTCTCTTCGCCATCACGGCAGAATTACCCGGGGTTTTCGCCGCCGGAAGAATGGCTGCGCGTTGGCCGTGCGTTAATCTTATTCGAATGCGCAAGAAAACGCGATCCTGCGGAGTGCGGTTCCGTCCCGGTGCGTAAGAACGCGGTTTTGTTCTCTGTTTCCCGAGTGCGGATTCCGAAAGGAGTTTAGTTGTTCCTCAATTAAAATGGTCCCAACTTCAACGCTGCTGTGCTAAGTGAAAACGCCGTATGAACATTCAAATGTTACCAAATTTCCTCTCAGAAAATGCCAAATTCTGAAGAAAGTCATGAATGATTTTCCCTTAAATTTTCAGATTTTTTAGATCTGATAACGAATTAAATTCTCTGAATAATCGGAGAAGGCGTGTTCGCAAATTTTCCTGAAAAGTCCCGATTTGTCGAAGGAAATTTGGCAACGCCTGATGGCTTATACGGCGTTGTTCCGTAGCACGGCAGAGCGGGTGTCGTGATATTTGGTGAAACGGTGCCGACTCAAACGAATTCTTTCTTTCAAGGTGTTTTTTTCTTCTTTTTTTTTTGGTGAGACACCCCAATTAGACAACCTAATTTGCCTCGTAAACCCTTGAGCCTTTCAAAGACACCAAGCGCACTCTGCCGTCGTATCACGTAATATAAATTCAATTCCACCAGGAGTCATTTTTCCCTCGTATTTAATGACGGTGTAAATCGACGGTGAAACTGCAGAAACGCGTATCTCGGTTTGCGACGTTGCAGACTTCCTGGCATACTTTATTTCCTTCATGGATAACTACTGAACGTAATAAAATTTCTTTTAAATACGAGCACTTTTCCTTCTCCAAATTAAAGGTATTCTGTGAAACCTTCAAATCATGGTGTTGGTTCGGTGTCCTTTCTTGCCTGGTTACACGATCAAATTCCCGTCAAATTCCGATCAAAACGATGACCAAGATGGCGGTCGAGAGTTATCTAGATTGATGAGTAAAATTAATTAAAACAGCGTGTTGATTGAAATAAGCATGAAATAAGCACGGTTGTGTGGAAATCATATGAAGGATGAGCCCCACAGCTCCATCATCTACCATCAAATTTTTGCAGGCCGCAGAAATTTGATGGTAGATGGTGCGCACCAGTCACCATTTGATCGGAATTTGACGGAAATTTGATCGTGTAACCAGGCCATTCAAGAAATGAAATAGTAGCGGAGATTTCGAAACACCCGCAACCGAGATACGCACTTTAGCACTGCCGTGCTAAGGAAAAACGCCGCATGAATCTCCAGGCGTTGCCAAATTTTCTATGATAAAACACGAATTTCGTGGTAAATTTACGAATATTTTCTTTCCAATTTTTCAGATACTTTTGCTTGCAATTTCACCTAAAGTTCCTGAAAATTTCAAGGAAAAATATTCGTAACTTCCCTCAAAAATGAACATTTTATCGAAGGAAGTTTGGCAACTCTCGGATGCTCATATGTCGTTCTTCCTTAGCGAGGTAGAGCAGTAATCGTCTAAATGTTTGAATTTTTCTCTTCAAACGGGCCGAAGACTATTGTGCGGCAAAGCCTCTCTAATTTAGTGAAAAATGTCGTCTCACCGTCGATGACTTAAAGTTAATTTGTTTTTTCCACCAGACCATTGAACCACTTTGTATGACGCTTTGAAATGAAGAATTGGATCGATGGGTAATTTAATTAAAATCGCGGGCCATTGAAGGGGGCTTTAATTTTTTTCTCCGTGGACGAGGGGAAGGAAGAGATAGGGAGCGTGAGGGTGGATTGTTTTGCTAAATTACATTCTGGATCCCACTCACAGCAACGAATTCGATCTCCTGATGACTGTCGTAGGACGATCGAGAATTGAAATTATAAGATGGGGTGAGCGTTCGGTGAACGGTTGAATGTCTACTCGTAAGATGTAGTGATCCATTGTACAAAAACACCATTCTTACAATGGTTTTTGAGTAGTAAAATTTAATTTTGTAAACAATTTTTTGAGATGGACCTAAATGTCTCCCGTTATTTTCATGGACGGAATCTTATAGTTCAAATCAACACTTAATGCCTGCTCGCACCTAAATTTAGGTTACAGTGGAAAAAAAAACACATTGGATCTAGAGTCCAGACTCTTAAAAAGATCGACAAGAAAAAATACTCTTGATTCAATCGGATTTTTGCTTGGATCAAGAACCAAGCCTCTTAATTTGAGCGGATTTCCTTTCGATTTAAGCAAAAATCGGATTGAATCAAGAGTATTTTTTCTTGTTGATGTTTTCAAGAGTCTGGACTCGAGATCCAATGTGTTTTTTTTTACTTTTTTCCAGTGTAAGAAACGCGTATTAGAATGCGTAACTTTGTACCTTGCTTAATAGTCCATTGAAAGAAAACACCGTTCTTACAATGGTTTTCGAGTAGTAAAATTTAATTGTGGAATTAATTTTTTGAGATGGACCTAAATGTTTTCCGTTGTTTTCATCGACGGAATCTTTTAGTTCAATCAACACGTAATGCCTGCTTGCACCTAGATTCAGGTTAAGAAACACGTATTAGAATGTTGTACCTCGCTTAGTAGTTGATTGAACAAGGGGACCGCGGGGAATGTCGCATGTATTCCTATTAATTCTTAGATCCACGGGTCACCGCCGGTCTTGAACATTCCCTGTCTGCGTCCTGCGACCGCACTGAATTGGAAGTTTATCGGGACCACTCTGCTCGAGTGTGTTTGTCGTCCGATGGGGGTCTAATTAATAACCCCGAATAAATCCCCCCTCATTCGCCCGGTCAGTCCTCAATTTGTATCCAATCAGCCGCTGATAAAGGGCCAGGGGAGGAAGGGGGGGGGGTCTTCGATTGACTTGTCACCGACAGAGTTTTACCGGTCGTGGACTCGTGGTCTATCCCGCGCCGTGACGTCCCTGCAACCCGCACTGCTTCAGACTCATCCGTTCACACAGTGTTGTCAGGTACTGAAAAAATGAGGACGTTCACCACATGATTGTTCAACGCATCATGAGCATGGTTTTAAAATGAATGATGCTTGTTTCTGTTGAGCCTCATGCAGTTAATAAATGGATAAAATTTAATGAAAGTTTAACTCATTGAAAAAATCTTACTAAAGAAACGACTCACTATGGCAAGTTAACTTTTAGTTCTACTGTGAGAGTTGTGAAAATGAGGAAGCCTCGGCTGCTACAAGGGCACATTCGTTGTCACAATTAGAATTGGCCTTGATGCAACAAGTCGCTTCCTAGATGCAACAAGTGTTTTTCCTAGAGCAACGAAAAATCCTGAAGGAAAAGGTTTCCGTCGTCGAGTTTCCTTAAGTTTGCCGGATCTTAAATTGTTTTGCTCGAGTGTACACTGGAAAAAAAACACATTGGATCTAGTGTCCAGACTCTAAAAAATATCGACAAGAAAAAATACTCTTGATTCAATCGGATTTTTACTTAAATCAAGAACCAAGCCTCTTAATTTGAGCGGATTCCCTTTTGATTTAAGCAAAAATCTGACTGAATCATTTTTTCTTGTCAATGTTTTCAAGAGTCTGGACTCTAGACATAATGTGTTTTTTTCCCCCAGTGTAAGATACATCGGTATTCCATGGTACGCCTTTCATTGGGTGGTGCTTCGGCACCCCATCTTTTGGGTGGCACCTACAGCGAATTTTTCCCATCACCATCATNGGGGGGGGGGGGGCGGAACAGTGAAAGATTCCATCATTTGAACCCAATTTTGCGGCACAGATCAGAGTTTGTCTTATTTTTGGTTTTAATTTTTCTACGGTTCGATGTTTTATTTTATGTGCTCAAGTAGGCACATGTAAGAATCAGAACATGCGAGTTTAGGCGTGCATGATTTTCGGCCGGTTTGGCAGTCTCGTATGAGTCGGCGGTGGAACTTGAGGGAGCGGAAAAGGGGAGGGTAGCTTAGTTTGCGGTGGGTTTTCGGCGGTGGTTTTTGCGGCTTGTTCCAGCTCTTGCCAAAATGAAANGGCCGGGCGCTCCCGGATCAATTGGCGTTTTTCGTGTTGGCTCCGTTGTTGCGGTTCCCCGTAAATCTGTCCACTCGTCATTCTCTCCGGGCCGAAGAAGTGAATCGGGAACAAGTTACCTGTTGGGCCCTCTGTGCGACGCAAGATAATAGATGCATGAAATACATGTATTTTCTGCTGTGGAAGAACGTCGTATGAGAATTCGAGAGTCGTCAAATCTCCCTCGATAAAATGTTTATTTTGAGGAAAATTATGAATAGTTTTCCGTAAAATTTTCAGAAGTTTTAGATCAGTTATAGTCACAAACAAAATTATCTGAGAAATTGGTAGACAAATATTCAAAAAATTTCCTGGCAATTAGTGACTTGCCAGGGGAAATTAGGCAACGTCTGGAGGCTCATACGGCGTTTTCCCTTTAAATCATCCGGCATATCCATAATTGGATTGCATTTTGCAAAAAGGAACCACTAGCATTGCAATGATGCTAAGATTGTGCAACTTCATCTTTTGCAATAAAATTGCGGAAATCGTGAAAAACTATGAAATTTAGATGGTAATTTTTGTCTTAAATTTACAGTTTTTAGCGAGTAAAATAGAAACTATTAATGGATAATCGGGTTTTTCCTCCAAGACAAAAGAAGGTGCACATACTAGCAACATTGCAATGCTAGTGGTTCCTTTTTGCAAAATGCAATCCATGTATTTTCTGCTGTGGAAGAACGTCGTATGAGAATTCGAGAGTTGTCAAATCTCTCTCGATAAAATGTTTATTTTGAGGAAAATTGTGAATAGTTTTCCTTAAAATTTTCAGAAGTTTTCGATCAGTTTTAGTCACAAACAAAATTATCTGAGAAATTGGTAGAGAAATATTCAAACAATTTCCTGGAAATTAGTGATTTGCTACGGGAAATTTGGCAACGTCTGAAGGGTCATACGGCGTTTCTGCTTCAAATCATGTGGCATATCTACAATTGTCTAGGAATCATACCAAAAATCGCCAGGGAAATCAGGGAATTTTGTGAATTTTCAGAATTCTTTGGTTCAAAGAAGCATCTTGATTTGTAGCGATCCACTCTTCTATGGACCGCGTTAAACAGAAAGGAACCAAGCCACATCAGCTATTGCCAAATTTAATCTGGCAATTCAATTTTTTATATGAAAACGGCTGTGCAGATTTTCGTGCAAATTTCGGCGGTTTCTCCATAGTACGAAGCAAATTCCTTAAAATTTTCAAAGGAATCAACAGAAACGTTCTCTCGTAAAAAATTAAATTGCCCGGTTAAATTTGGCAATAGCTGATGTGTCGTGGTTCCTTTCTGTTAAACTCGGTCCATATCTTACACATCTCTACAGTCTTACATTCTATCCTTCCTTTTTTTCCACGGATTAAACGTGAATTTCGACAGGTTTAAAAATGCACTGCAAGACTCATTGTCGACCGTTCACTAAATCCGTCACACGTCCCTGAGGAAAGACATCAACGCCCTCTTGATGAGTCGAGCACTCCATAACGCGAGAGGACCCGAGGATCCAAGTCGTCGAATCGCGTGACATCAAGCCCATCTTAATAATTTTTTTCTTACGCGCAAAAAAACCCCTCGACTCCGAATTTACCGCGAGGCGGCTCAAAAGCAAGGCGCCTCGTTAAGACGTGAATAACTCACACTCCACTTAAATCAGTCTATTTTTATTTTCATTTATTTCGTTCAGTGCATCATCATTTTAAATGCAAATTTTCGTTGATTTAATATTTCCAGCCGCGCCCTCCCCCTCCTCCCTCGGTTTACTTCCCTCTCATTTCCTCGCCTCTTACTTGTATGGTCTCGGTGCTCGCTGAAATGAAGCTATCTTTCTTCAAGTTCACACCCTTTCTTCCCGCCCCCCCCTTCCCCGTTCACTTTTCCCCGCAATTTTTCTCCGCCGGCCCCCAAGACCGTTCCGTTTCATTAAATGTAGAAGATGTCTAGTTCATTTAACTTGATTTTTTACTGTCACTCTTATTCGGGAAATGACAATAAATTTAAGTTCTCTTTCGCTCCTCCTTCTTCCTCCCGTTTCAGACTCTCCTTCCCTCCGTTCCTCCTTTGAAGTTTCTCTCTCTTTCGCTCCTTTTAATGCCCCATTTTATGGCTCCTTTTAATTTCGAATTGCCGGTGAAAAACGAGTGCCGAGGAATTCCGTCCTCCTCTCCAAGTCCCTCCTTCTTCCCCTCCGCTGTAGTTATGTTTGATTAAAGCGTATAATTTTTTGGATAAATACCTGTTTGGATTTCAAATTTACCGAAAAACATCCCGCCTCATGCGAAATGCTGGATGTCCCCTCGGAGAAAAAGATGCAATAGTTCTGTCACTCCTCGGAGGAATAAATAATCTCTCGTGGAAGTGGTGTTTCCCAGCAAAGACTAAAACAGGGGTAAATATTTGCATTGTGGTCTTATTTGCTTTTCTCAACCTCAAATTTAATGAACGATTTTGGCTCTTGTTCTGCATTCGCAGGGGGCAGTATTCCAATGCATTTTTAAATTTTTGGTTTTCTATTTTGAAGACCTTCCAAGTCGTTTCCCGCGTTCGAAGGCTATCATTTTTTTCTTTAATACCTCATATCTCCTAGTTTCCATTTTTAAAAAGCTTTGTCCGAAAGCTAGACGATATTAAGTGACAAAATCGTGACACAAGTTTCGACCACTTAAATCTGCACTGACAAGGAAAATGATTGCTTGCCACGTATTGGCACACGCTAAAACGTGGTAGACGACCACTTTTCCTGTTAGTGCATGTAAGGCTATCGATTTAAGTGGCCAAAACTTGTGTCATGAGTTCGTCACTATATGCAGGATTTTCTTTAAAATTAGAAAATGAAATTCCCTGACATTTCCCCGATACATTCCGGTGAAATTTCCCGACAATTTGACGTATGCCAGAAAGTCAAAAAGACATAATTAAATTTAGTTTTTGGGCAAAATTTGGTGTTCGAAACGATGATTGTGATGATGATGATTTTACCTACTTACAAATTTTAAGAAATATTGGTTTAACTTAACTAATATTTGTTCAACTTACTTTATTTATATATATATTTATTAAAAAAAAATTTAAAAAATTCATCCGATTTAAATTCTCCAGTGAGCTTTTTGAGACAAATCGAAAGTCTCCTTGAAAGTGACCTAAAAAGAACAGGCGGACACCCAAAGATGAGAGGGTTCCAGAAAAAAGGTACCTTAATTACATTCTATAAAATACACCTGCTTTAAGCACAGGCATTGCACACAACTGCGTAGGCCTCAGCCTCGCGGTGAAGTGGTGAAATGAAACGATAAAACGTAGGGTTGCGATATAAAGAGAACTCCATTTAAGAAAAAGCTTAAGACGGCCAAAGGCATTCTGAGAAAAATCCGAGGGCTGGTAAGTTTTAAACTCAACGATAGCATACAAAGCTTATCTTAATCTAAAAAAGGGTAATTTTCAGGATCTGAGCTTCCTCCAGCAACTGCAGCGCTGCTTTCTTCAGGTGGATTTCCTCCTCGTTTTAAAATGCTTTTCGCATGAATTCTATTTCTACCACTATCGTGCGTGCTTTCAAGTTGAAAAGGGTACGCCCACTGACCGCCTCGCGGTCAAACCTCCCGAGGCGCTTCGTGCCCCAGGCGTTGAACGTCATACGCGTTACACTGAAAAAAAAACTCCGGCCGTGGAAGCTGTACTTACGGGCTATACAGACATACCGTCCGCGTTCCGGGCTCAGAGGCCAAAAGTTCTAGGCGTCGTAACTGGAGCAATCGAAGTTACAGCTCTAGCACCCGGGACTTTCGGCCGCTGTGCCCTGAACGGACGGTATGCCTTTATAGCCCACTGGAAAAAAAAAAAAAAAAAAAAAAAAAAAAAAAAAAAAAAAAAAAAAAAAAAAAAAAAAAAANAAAAAAAAAAAAAAAAAAACACATTGGATCTAGAGTCCAGACTCTTAAAAACATCGACAAGGAAAAGCACTCTTGATTCAATCAGAATCTAGTTTAAACGAAGAACCAAGCCTCTTAATTTAAGCGGATTTCGTTTTGATTCAAGCAAAAATCCAATTGAATCAAGAGTATTTTTTCTTGTCAATGTTTTTAAGAGTCTGGACTCTAGATCCAATGTGTTTTTTTTCCAGTGCCCGTAACTTTTTTTCAGTATATTTTATGATTCCTTACATCTCTCTTCAGGCAAACTTAATTGCCAGCGACTGAGAAAAAAGTTACCGACGTAAATTCGAAAAGCTGTGATTCAAAGGACGCAAATTGTGCGTGAATGAGTAGATTGTAGGCATTTCTGTTCTGCTGGACGTGATCTCAGTATGATTTTACAATTCAAAGGTTTCCTATGTTGATTAATTATGTCATGGGTGAGGTGTGAAAATCGACTTTTAATATTTTCCCATTTGAAGCTTTGGTAAAGAATCGATTATTACTTATGATGTTCGTTGCGAATGCCCTGATGATCGATCTTTTTCATCGGTTTGAAGGGCATATCAATCGAAACATTGCAAAGCGCGCCACTCCACTGAACTGTATCTTTCGTGCGCAAGAGGCCTATTCGAACTGTATATTTACTGTTTACTCCTAACTATAACCTGTATCTATAAAAACAATATTAAATCTGTTAAAATTTTGACTCTGCTGACAACGATGGCGAATCGCGGTGGCTCGCACGATGTCCTTTTTACGGTGCCGCGTGAAGGAAAAACACCGTATGAGCCTCCAGAAGTTGCCAAATTTTCCTTGAAAAATCAGGAATTTTCGAGAGACCATTTGAATTTCCTTTCATTTTTCAGGAAATTTTGCTCAGAATTTGAACTGCATTTTGCAATTTGGAACTATAAATTCTGGCCCGGTTTAAAAACAACGTATGTGCCATTGGTTTCCCTATGCACATAAGTGTTTTTTCAGATGAGCCAGAATCTTTAGTTCCAAGTTGCAAAATGCAGTCCATTTGATCTAGGTTGTTTGAAAATTTCAAGCAAATATACATAGGTTCCTTTAGGAATGAAAATCCTCCGAGAGCAGATTAGGCAACATCGTAATGCTCATACGGTGTTTTTCCTTTGTACGGTGGTACGCGGGTGCTCGGTGCACTCGAAGCGTGCTCGCACGGATGAACGGATACGATTTCTGGATCATTAAGCCTGCGATTTAATTCCGGAGTGCGTCGCTGGCCGCGCTGCCGCCGCCGGCGTCAGTTGCTCGTGACTTGGCGGTCGCTGGTGGCGCGCTCTGGGTCGCGGAAAGCTCCCGCCATTCCATGCTCCATGCCCCATGCCACCCCAGTGGTCGCGGGCCCGGGTGTCTCCCCCCCAGCCATCCCCGATTATGAAGCTCACCGCGAATAAACATGTATGCGTAATTGTTTACTCTTAAATGCGATTATGACGGATCTTTTGTAGCAGCGCCCAACGAGCCCACAGAGTTGTCCTCTTATGCCGGTATGGAAAATATTTTCATGGAAATTGCTGGGGGCTGGAAACGATCGTTTTCAAAAAAGAGCTTTGCGAGTTTATACAGCACCAACTCTGCCGTGCTAAGGAAAAGCGCCGTATGAACATCCGAGAATTACCAAATTTCCCCTTTTAAAATATTAATTTTTGAGATGAATAATGCATTTTTATTCTTGAAATCCTCTGATACTTGAAATCACAGTGCGAAGAAAAGTCTCTGGAAAATGGGACGGAAAATTTTCATAGTTTTCATGAAAATTCGTCTTTTACCAAAAGATATTTGGCAACGCACGAAGGTTCATACGGCGTTTTTCCTTAGTACGGCAGAACTTCCGTACCTGGATATTTGAAAAAACCTACGAATGTGTGAGTGCGTCTTCCGAGCCCCTCTTCACCCCTCTCCCATGCATACGTAAGGCGGGTTGCATTCTTCTTCCCGTGTGTGGCTCCACTTTTACTTTTAAATATTTTTTCCTCAATTGAATACGTGATTCAGCCGCATATATTCACTTGCGGTTTATTGTGCAGAACTTGGGTTTAAAGTTTAATGCTTTGTGTAAGAATAAAGTAGCAGATAAAGGAACCTTATGCCATATGGCAGATAAAGTAACCTAGGGTTAGCTGACTATGCAGAATTTTCGAACTGATGGTGAGCTGCAGCAGCAAAGGCACAGTAAATTCTCTGCTGAGCTGAAAATATTGACTGTAATTTGGCAACGTTAATGAGGATTTAGAGGTGTGCAACAGACCAGACTCGTAAATGTGCCTCTGTATCCGCTTTTGTTTTGACCGTAATTATTGCGCACATGAACAAACTCGTTCTCACTTTATTTTAAATATATATTTTTTTATCAAGATTATGACTTACTTTCATTTATCGGTCCTGATTGTTAAATTGGTGTATTTCAGACGATAATAATTTCGTACTTTTCAGTCCATAATCAGGTCGATACAACCATAGCGATCGCGAACGCGAATTTGTTGAAGAATCAAATGATAAAAACACGTAATATTTTTTTCGTCATCATCAATTACTTTATTCACTTTTTAATTTTTATTTTTATGGTTTATTAGAAACGCCACTCTCTTCTCTTCTCTTCTTTTTCTCCAGGGAGTATCTCTAGATAAAATTATATTTAACTCTCAAAAGAGTAGAAGAAGCTGGAAATGCGCCGATTCCCTAAAAACACATATTCACCTATTCGAAATTCATAGGTTTTGTTTAAGCTCTCTCACCATAGATTTGGTCCTCTATGAAAATTTTGAATGGAATTGAACGAATAGATTTTGAGATATGGCTGTACACAGATTTGAGGGACGCCTGACGGACGGACACACATTTCACATTTTTTCAAATTTGGTTTTTTTTTACACTTAAGGCACCTTCAGACGCCTAAAAACGATGAAATTTCACTTTTTTTTTTTTTTTGATGACAATACTTCCTCCACCCGCGAGGGGAGCGAGAAACTAAAAATATTGTTATACTGCCATCGATTATAGATTTAGTCATGTTTGGTTCCACAAAAGTGATCAAAGCAACGAAATCACATATCTTTCACTTAACTACTGTGACAATCTAGAGGAGTAGAACCCAGAGAGTATTGTCGTCATCGATACGCAAAAAAGGTACAAGAAAGGACATGAAATTAGTTTGTCGTTCTTTTTAATTTCCCCGTCGCTCCGCCGAGAACCCGCGGCTTAAATGAGAAAAACGAGGGGCTGGAAGTACAATTGGTCGTTCCTCCGACGTAAGGGTGTATCTTCATCTTTACATGAGCCCCGGAAATCATAGAGCTATACGGAGATCAAGGCTCATGTGGAAATGGAGGTATGCCCTTACGTCAAAGGAACGACGAATGAAAATATCGATGGCGGAAAATCGGCCGCGAGCCGAGGACGGGTTCCGATCCTCTTTCGTCGGGCGTCTTGCATTGTGCCTCGCCGAGGAAAAACGCCGTATGAGCCTTTCGACGTTGCCATATTTCCATCAATATAAAATAAATTAACAGGGGAAATATGTGAATAATTTGTCTCAAATTTTCAGACAATCTTGTTCGCTGTTCCATCTATAATGTCTGAAAATCGCAAGGAAAAATACACGCATAACTTTCCTCCGAGATACATGTTCTATCCGGGTGAATTTGGCAACTCCCAAATGTTCATACGCCGTTCTTCCTCGGCGCAGGAGCGTTATTGTCTGTTGATTTTGAATTTACCACTTGCGACGAGACGTGCATATTTTAAATCGAGTGTTTGACGAAAAAATATCAGAGCGGTGAATAAATATTTGAATCTCGTATCAAGGAACGGCCCCGGTGAGGGGGNGAGGGGGGAAAAGGGAAACGCGACTCGTCAACTTTCGAGTGACTTTCGGCGAAAAAGGGCCGATGAACGGGGTCCCGCTGTTGCAACCCTTTCGAAAGTGTTAATTTCCCGGATTTCAACGGTAGGGGCCCAAGAAAAAATTGTGGAGACACTATGAGCATTATGATTCTTGAATTTGCCGCCAAGAATTTTTTTCTTTTGTTTTAAGTTGAATTTTTCTTGATACAAGGAAAATAAGGCTCGGGTTAAGCAAAAGAGTAGTATACATTAAGCAGTAACATTCTTGATTTAAGAAAAAAAAACACCTCTTGGCGGCAAATTTAAGATTATATTTTTTTTCAGTTTAATGTCGTAAACACGCTGGGCAATACCTTAAACATGATTTATGGTTGAGGTTTTAGAGTAGCCAGTGCTATGATAATCAAGTAAAAACTCACATTAAAAGTTATTCATATGATTAATGAGTCAATTTCGGCTACGCGCTATCGTCAGGATTGAACGAAAAAATTAAGTAAGATTTACATTCCACTCAAAGGAGCTACAGCTTAGCTGTAATGAGCTCTTATTAAACAGCTTAATCTATTAATTATCACTGCAATATCATTTTACTTTCATAGTACTGGCTACCCGAAAACCTCAATTTTACAAAGTGCTACTGTCAACATGTGCTATCTTAACAACTTAAAAAAAGAAATTATTTATTGGGATCGAAAGTTCAATAAGAAGCGTAACTCAGAAAGTTCTATTTTGAAAGGGGGATGAATACTAAGGAATAACGCCGTAAGCGTCTTTAGATGTTGCCAAATTACCTTCAATAAAATACGAATTTTCAGGGCAATTGCCGAATATTTTCCCACCAATTTTTCAGAGAATTTGATTAGCAATCAGATTTAAATTTTTTTGAATATTTTATGAGAAAATATTCATAACTCTCCATTAAGATAAAGAGTCTACTTGGGAAAATATGGCAACTCGCAAATGTACATACGCCGTTTTTGATTAGCGCGGCATAATAGTTGCCGGTCTAAAATTTAGGAAAATCGTCAGGACCGACAACATCGGGAGGGACTCGTCTGGGAACGCGCGCTATCGTTAAATCAAGACCGCTAAGAACTTAATCCCTGTTCGAGAAAGACCCACTTTTAAATTCAATTATTTTCCCGCCTCCCCGCCCTCCACCCCTGCCGACCGTAAAAAAGGGGTACTTTCGAAATATTTCATGGATAAGCTGAAATTAATACCGTCGTGTATTTACTTTGCGACAAGACCTCCGGAGCTGTGCTTTTGTTTTAGCAAACACATATAAACCGGATGGGGGATTATTCTCCGCTTGAAGTTGCATTCGGGTGCGCGAGACTAGACGTGCATACTCGTAAAAAATGAAAAATCAACAAACCCAGGCTCTCTAATCAAGAATTTGTCGAGAATCTTCAAAGTTCACGGTTGAGACAGCAAATGCCAATCTTTCACTTCACTGTCCGTTATATTAAAATGCAAAAAAAGGCCCCAAGTTCTTTGTAAGCGAAGACCTCACATGACTTTAAAAATGATCATCCGCACAGTTTAACAGTCCTGTGTTTATGGTTACTTTGGGTTTATGAGTTCTTGATTTAACTAAAGGATTCGGTTGATAGACGAATTTTTGGTTGAATAGACCGAAACCGTTGAGGTTACTCTCAGACATCCTGCAGGAGGAAGGAGAGTGTCATGCTGAACTAATACATACTCGGGTTTCCCTCCATGTCATTAGAAGTTCCGACTGCGGAGTGGCTAGCGCAATAGACTGTCACCCAGGTTCGAACCGAGGGTGATGTTATTGGACTGCATTTTGTAATTTGTAACTATAAATTCTGGCTCTTCTGGAAAAACATTTATGTGCATAGGGAAACTAATTGCACATACGTTGTTTTTAAACCAGGCAGGAATTTATAGTTCCAAATTGCAAAATGTAGTTTAATTGGTATTAACATTAGTACCTAAATTGTCAGAAAATTCTAGGGTTAATAATGGACCACTGGACATGGTACGAATATGAGAATTCTGGTACATGATTCTTAACCAAAATTTCATGTAAAACACGATTCTTGCATCACAAATTACTGAAATCAACTTTTCGTAACTAAGGTATTAATTGTTCTCATTTTACATTGGTCGCGGCAATTTTGAATTCCTTGCTCACAAGAAATGCAATACTATACGTGAGTCCAATCGCGTACACTACAATGGTTTCGGCAGGCTTTTCAGTCGAGCACTGCTCATTTCCCACCCTGTGTTGTTCAGACTATAAGTAACTTACTAAAGCTGAGCCAAAGCGTCAAGATTGAGGTTGCCAGATTTTCATATCGCAGGGACTGTCATGGTAACGTTTAGTGTGCGATTGAACTCACGCAGACCATTGCGTTTTCATGGGCGGGAGGTTTGAATTCACGCGTCAAGAAACATTGAATATCTTGGTTAGAGGTTAATTTTAGGATTTTCATCTCGCGAATCGTGTTCTGCGTGAAATTTTGGTGAAGAAACATGTATCAGAATGCTTAACTTCGTACCTTGTCTAGTGGTCCATCATAACGTTCCTCTATAATGCATACACGTGTTTTCTTCGCGGAAGTTTTGCGATGTCCGAAAGTTCACACGTCAATTTTCCTCACCGTGGCAAAATATACGGGGCAGTGGCGTGGCGTGTTTTTCTTTACATCGATCGATCTGCCATTATTTAATAATCAAACCATCTTAACCAACCAAATTAATAATTCATCCGATCAATTTGCCAACCTTAATAATCGGTTCTTTACCACACCTTCAAATGGGGAAATATCGATGGTCGATCATTAATGCCTCGCCATTGATACGTAGCAAAGAACGGAAAGGCGCCACAGCTCAGTTTCTTCAGTAGAATAATTGGACTACATTTTGCAATTTGGAACTATAAATTCTAGCCCGGTTTAAAAACAACGTATGTGCCATTAGTTTCCCTATTCACATTAGTGTTTTTCAGAAGAGCCAGAATTTATAGTTCCAAATTGCAATATGCAGTCCAATTGACACTCTTTCAGAGGACTTTTGAGTGTTACAACATGATCAAACGGCAAAGGTTGTCGTTCCTCAAAAGAAAAATAGCCTAAATATTTTTCAACGTTGCAAAATAGCCCCTCGTAAATTTTTTGGTGAGCATTTCTCAATGAGGTTTCTTCTGCACGCCAAATTTTGAACCGAAATCGAAAGATTACAATCCTGTAAGGAAACTTATTTTTAGTGAATTTGCAACCTTGACATTCGGATCCACTGGGGAAAAAAACACATTGGATCTAGAGTCCAGACTCTTGAAAACATTGACAAGAAAAAATACTCTTGATTCAATTGGATTTCTGCAGCTTGAATCAAAACGAAATCCGCTTAAATTAAGAGGCTTTGTTCTTGATTTAAGCTAGATTCCGATTGAATCAAGAGTACTTTTTCTTTTCGATGTTTTTAAGAGTCTGGACTCTAGATCCAATGTGTTTTTTTTCCAGTGTACGTTCCTTCGTTTGAAAAACGACAAGTTGTTTGCCCGATAAATGTAACTTTAGGGAATCACAGCGTTGCCAATTTTACGGAGAATCATACGGTTCATCCGTAAGAAGCAACGTAAAGGAGGGAGATGTAATGGGAAGAACGGCAGGATTGGAAATCTATTGCAGAGGCCGTTTTCGGTTTTCCTCGGGCGAGAACTCCATCCGCCTCCGGAAGGATCGTAAGTCATCGAAACAGCCACATTCACACACTTCTGCTCCGCCGTTTGCCCGACTTACCCCTCCGCAGGCTCCTCTGGAGCAGGAGCTACGCTGTGCACCAAGAGCCGATAGATGGTTTTTATTGGCGATCAACACTCAAGGAGGCCTCGTTATGGCATCAAGGAGCCTCAAACACTCCAAGAATAAGTTCATTCCACCGCGTCAAATATATAAATCAGGGGATTCTTGGTCGCTTTGAAATCTCCTTTCAGACTTGGACTCTTAGAAGAAATAGTTACAGATTGTTTATCAGAGAAATATTCGAGTATTTGCTGATCTCGTAGTAAATCTGTGCACTGGAAAAAAACACATTGGATCTGGAGTCCAGACGCTTAAAAACATCGACAAGAAAAATTACTCTTGATTCAATCAGAATCTACCTTAAATCAAGAACCAAGTCTCTTAATTTAAGCGGATTTCGTTTTGAATCAAGCTATAATCCGAGTGAATCAAGAGTATTTTTTCTTATCAATGTTTTCGAGAGTCTGGACTCTAGATCCACTGTGTTTTTTTTCCAGTGTATGTGTCTGCAGTGTTTTAGCGGAAAATCCACTGTCCCCACGTAGTTTACGATACGCAGTTATACGTAAATTCAGAAAATTGCAATCTTGGCTCTGTTTTAAATTTTTAGCAGTGATGGAAGTTTAAATAGGTAGAAACGCATTTCAGCTGCCTTCTCTTGAACAATTTCCTTTGAAAACCCTGTATTGAGGATCTTGGAGGACAAGGCCAATAAGTGCAGTTTTCGAAAGAATTGAGGTATAAGTGGTTTCAACTACATTCGGGTTTGATAAAAATTGTATAAAAAATTTACCGGTTAAATCCAATATTTAAACATCAAAATGTGAGTTTGAACTTTATCTGTGTCGTAGGGTTTCACATAATTTAGAAACTTTAAACACATTTTTCTTGAAATAGCAAAAACTCCACTTATGCGCCTCTCCCTCCAAGCCCCTCAATTATTGTAATTAAAAGCATATCGACTGTGTAAGTCGGCAATCACATAACTCAGTTTGCGACGTCGCAGACTTCCTGTCATACTTCATTTTTTAAACGGAAAACTACTCAACGGCAATTCTTGCCAACTGCCGTGATATTTCGTCTCTGTGCGAAGAAAATTCTGCAAAAAATTCAAGGAATGATGTCAATCTGTTCTCCTTTAAAAAAATAATGTAGAGGCGGAGATTTTCAGACACCGCAAGCGATTTATGTGATTGCCAACTTACACCGTCGATGTACTTCAGTAAATGCGAAAATTTACTGTGTAATTAATTGTTCCTACGGAAATAGCAATGAATGATTTTCGTGAGATCCCAAGGAAAGGCATTATGTATGTGTAACTTTGGAATAGGTGCAAGGTGTACCTGTTCAATATTGAGGTTCGAGTTTATGGGATACTTTTGCACACTTATAGATTTGGAAACTTCATAGAAACTGCTCTCTAAGCGTAGAAGGAAATTTCAGTTCCATGAAGTCTAGGTCCGCTGTTTTCTCTTTCGACGGAACAAGGACATCGCGACAAAGCAGAACGATAGCGAGGCGTTGCGGGTTGCAGAGGCAGATTGTTGAAGGAGCGGCCAAGGAAAAGGAAATTGTTTGAGCAAACACAAGAGGCAAAGCAATAAGGGAGGGCTCCCCGCCACCTCGTGCAATCTCTCCCCTATTGCCAATTTTCACTGGGTGTTGAGTTGAAGCACGGATCGAAACTTGAATTGTAAATATTTTTTAACAAATTTCCAGATTTAACTCACAAGAAAGAAATGAGAATTTCTTGTGCCCGCAAGCGCAAATCTCCCGATTACGAAAAAATCAAAATATACTCGAGTCCCACACACATATGACTGAATAACGCACTTTACGATGAAGGAACTTTCTTAGCATCCTGAATTATTCTCGACAAATTTACAAATACTGCTCATTAAAGAATGACAGTAAGTTCTGCAGAACCTATACTCTTGTTGCCAATCGATTTGATGGCAATGAATAATCCGACTTATGTTGATTTTGGTTTGCTTTTTAAAGAACGGAAATATTTAACTAATTTTAATGTACTTATTAAGACGCCAAGTTTCTAAATCGTGAATTTATTTTGAAAATGTTCGATACATGTTCGATGGGTTTAATTTGCAGTTTTGATCAGGAAGGAGGCCTTGTACCACTTTACGTATTGTAATCCTCTTCGGTGGGTTATAATATGGCCCCATTCTTTGCTGTCGTGCATGTAGGTAATTGATATAAGAATGATGAGCTCGTAAAAGTATTCGGATTTAAAGAGCAAAAGTGAAGAGGAAAACACGTATCTCGATTTGTGATATAGATTTCTTGATGCATTTTATTTTTTAAAAGAAAACGAATAAGCGTCATTTCTTAGCATGCACCTATGCTACCTCTTATCATCCAAGGCAAGCAATTCTGTACGAATGAACAATAGCATTCAATTATTTCCCTCAAAAGGTAAAAGAGAACAAAAAATTCAAATAATCACGATGAGAATACGTGTTTTTTGACTTCTGTTATCGATTCACACTTGGTGAACCAGTAAAACCTCACGAAACAAGCTGTGTGTAGTTAAGATACGATGCAGTTTGGCGACAAGGTTTCTAGATAATCCCTGCATGCAAGGCCCTGGCACGAGCAACCGTAAGCCTCAATTACCCCATCCCCAAACGCCCCCCCCCTTCAGCCGGAGAATCGGTGTACACAGTACTTTTCGCTTCAAGCTGACTTTTCTGACATTTTCACGAGTCTTTAATTAAAATTCTGAGTATCCGAGTGAAATGGAGTCAGGGATTCTGCACTTCAAAGCACAGTCAAAATTAGTCACTTTTTGCGTGACACCTACTACTTTCATACGTCTGTGTTTAAGCGGTTGAGCCGGCCAAACCTCTACTGGAAGGTGATCTTGAAGTTTCAAGTCACTTTTGACTCTTTTTACGCGATTTCTTCCTCGATTTTATTTTGATGATAAAGTTGTCAAAATCAAAGGGCTGTTTTGAATCAAAGGCTCCTCAGCGATTGGACATCTATGAATGAAATCATGTTGTGCTCTTTCGGATGAATCAATTGTCAAAAATTGATGTTTGCAATATGGTGTGTCTAAGTATCAAAATGAGCAACATCCCAAATGGTAGCGCCGGCGCGGCGGGCAGGCAGAGCTATATTGATGCACTTTCATTTTGGTAGATCGATACTCAACAAGATGAATTCAAATCAAATGAATGATTATTATGATTATTTTGGTTTCTTTATTGCCAGAATATTCTTACTTACAAACATTTTTTTTCGAATAATAATCTGTAGTATTGGTTTGGTAGAAATGAGTCGATTAAGTTCAATGTATCAAAATTTATATTTTTACAGTTTACCGATTAACATGGTTTTTCCACTAAAATTTTGAGTCAAGTAATACTAATAATTTTCAGAATCTGTACAATAAAGGTCCGTCACGACCTTTGGATTCTGAGCCGCCCCTTGTCCCGCGCCTCTGAAAATCGATTGGCGGAACCCAGGGCGGCGGCCGGATCTGTATAGATATAGATTTAATCATTCTAATTTTAAAAGAGAAGTTTGTTTAAGTTTGAATATATTGATTTTTTTGTGCTCGTGAAAATACCATAATCAACGTGGGTCATACCTAACACGGAACTTTTTTTTAGGGGTTATCCCCCAAAATGTTGGTACTACCCACATTTGTTGGATGATATGGACATTTCAAAGTCATTGTGGCAGTATCGCAACATTTGGGTTAGTAACCTGATTCATTGAAGGGGGGGGGGGGGGCACTACCAAAATTATTTGGAAATGTCTATATCATCCAACAACCCCGCGCTCTCTTTTTCCGTGTGAGCCTCAATTGAAAGCAACCTAAACGCCCGACATTTATCCCAAGTTTTCCCGTATTTAGAACAACGTGTAAATGCGTCTCGCTCTCTCCCTCTCTCCCACTCTCTCCCTCCCCATTTGCAACTATGCGTAATTTCGAGGATCCTAAGTTTACCCATTCTCAGAACTTTTTAACTTCAATTTTCCATTTTTACCCTGAGGGTGAAATCGCTCTGTTTTGTCGACGCTGACGTTGATAAATCGAATCTAGTCGGGAGCAATGAAAGGCGTTCTCGAATTATTACCCGAACTGATTCCCGTTTGCCGGTAAAAAGCGCTTCGCGACTCCGCGGACGTCTGTTTTCGAGCAATTTTCAAAGTGAAATTCTCCATCTCGACCCGGAGGAGAGTGAGTGCAAAGCTTTTCAACTTTCCGACGCCGCGAGCTCCCTTTATCGGCATTGGCCCTGAAAAGCTCGCAGTCGGGGCTTATTGACGCGCCTTCAACTTTGCGCCCGATCAATAAATTTGTTAAAGTTTCTTACCGCCCGAGCGCAAGACAAAGTGGAATTTCCCTCGTTCCGACCAAGCATGGCCACCGTAAATACAGCTGTAAGGTGAAAAATCATGTATTTTTTGAAAAGTTATCAGATGCATGTTCCGTGAGCGGCAGAAAATGTCATTTATGAAAATAAGCTGAGCACTCCAGAGGCGATTATTCAATTGAATTTGAATTTTTGAAAGCGGTATGCATATGTCAACTCCTCAAATTTCGATAATTCCCATCGACATACTAAATATGTATTTTGGAAATAACTTTAAAAGCACGACTCCGGGCATGGAGTGCCTTCAAACCCGAATGATACTCTCCGCTTTTTCAGACGGTTAGTTTAATTGCCTATCCGAACCAAACCCAATTATGGTCACTGTTAGCACTTCAAGTACCCGCAAGTGTCTTAGCTGGTGCTGGTATAGCTCTTTTTTAAACGCCAAGCATAATTTTCAGTACTTTCTATCTTGGCCCTTTACTTCAGAATTTTACATTTTTTTGTTCAAGACAAACAAGCAGGTTTCAATTCACCTGCCGGCTATCGACATGTCATACGACCCACCTGAAGCTGAAATTGCATGTTCAACTAAGTTTTTCATCCTGTATAATTTTTCTCTTGCCTTATTTTCATTTTATTTGCACTGAATCTAATTTTCGCTCGAATGTCTTTTGTTTCAGACCACGCCATGAAAGCGCGACGGATAATTTTGTGGCTCCTGCGAATCATGATATGGCGGTGGAAAATCGATCTCACAGGTAAGAATTTGACCCCGAAAATTTCAACTTGATAAAATACTTAATACCTACTACAAACGCTACTACCATTGGTTATGGCTACGACAAATTAAGAGCTTATGTAGAACAACCCTAATCTAGTAATGGGTCAGTTGCGCTGGTCACAGAATCGTGTTTTTATGTTAAATTCTTGTAGATAAGCTAAAAATAACAAGATCTATCCAAACAGCTACTTTCTACCCTCAATGTTGATCGAGATATTGCGCTTTGAAACACTCGGTTTTTGATGTCATCCACCGCGACCCTTGGTTTCCTGCACATAGGATTCATCAATTAGTGATACACACGTATGTATGCACTGGTTGCGTAACTTAAGACACGGATAAAACAAAGGTGGAAGAAACCAGGGGTGTCACCACCGTGGTGGATGACGTCAAAAACGGAGTTTCTTCAAAACGCGGTATCTCCATTAAAATTAATACAGTAGAAAGTTTCTGTTTGGACAGATCTAAATATTTTTAGGTGATCTACAAGAATCAAGAATCAAAGCATGATTCTGTGACCAGCGCAACTGACCCATTCTTGTCACAGGTTTTTCTCATACTGTATACCTGTACTATGGAGGCCTGCTATCTTGATACAAGTCTTAGCTGCAAAATTAAACAAATTGACTTCCGAGATGTGTCCCTCACTCTTTGTATCAAGAATCTTCCCTGACTACTCATCGTTAGAGAGGACGAGGTAATGATCCAATGAAAGAAAAGATGTAGTCCGCAAAAATACATTTCTGAGAGGTTAATTTAAAAATCTAATTACATGGCCGCAAGGAAAGAGGTCAAATATTACCAGTCTGTGTTCGTAACTTTCAATTAAGGCGGAAACTGAAGCAGCGGCGCGGCGGCGGGAAAGAAAGAGCGAAAGTTTTGATCCTTAATTTCCTGAATATAAATGGTCAGATTAGCTTTGTGTTTTGTTTGTTTTCAAAAATGAGATAATACTAGAGCTTAATCTCGCGAGGAAAAGTCACGAATAATAATTTATTCAGGAAAATAGGGAATAGTTGATTTGAATGGAGCCGGAGTTGTTCTTTATGCCTTCCGCCCGCTTTTTCTCTTACTCTTTTTATTTTCTCTTTCGTTATTTTTCTTTCATGTCTTCAATTTTGCATTTTTCAAACAACGTAGGCGCACAGTAAAGCACCTTTACCATAATCCGCTTAAGTCTCGCTTAACCCGTTGGTCTGTAAACTTCGTAAGACCTCACCCCGACTTTACTGACGTATATTAGCAATATAAGCTCTTGCACTGCTCCACTTTGAACTCGTTTAAACGGAAAAAGAGAGAAATTGAAGAATTTCAACCCTTTTCCATTATCAGTTCTATGGTCCCAGGGTACCATGTTACCTTACAGAGCAAAAAAACCATAGCTCCATTCCAGATCTTATTTGGAAAAACAAAAAATGATCGCTGGAAAAGCAATGAGAATTTATCCCTAATCTTTTCTAGATCACCTTAACATACTCATAAGAGTTTCAATCGACGAAATAAAGCATGATGGTGATCACAATTCCTAGCATAATATGTGGGGGGAAAATTCAAAATATTGGAATACATTTTCGGAGTTTTTATGTGGACGACACTCATAGCCACGCACCTATTTTGTCGGTGAATACCAAGAGGGACATAAACTCCGCCAAGAGTGATTTACACTCTGCACTGCTCCTCGTGAATTTTGACCGTAAACTTTCCATTCAACGCTTGCATAGGAGTTTTTTAACTATTTCATAGATTAAGGTGATTCGATGGACTCCATATTTTGTGTCAGAAAGACGTGCGATATATCGCATCGATTGGCTCTACTTTTTCAGCTACTAATCATTTTTCTCGATTTTTGAGATCGCAATTCTGTTGTCGGGAGACTAAAGCACTCACTTACCAATTTTTACAAAGAAATTCAACGTAATTAAGGCGTGGTTTTTTCAGAGAGAAAACATAGCATTCGATACTGATATCGAAACTGCACTCGAATGCGATATTTTTCCTCCAAAAAAACCACGCCTTTATTACGTTGAATTTCTTTGTAAAAATTGGTGAGCGCTTTAGTCCCCCGACAACAGAATTGCGATCTCAAAATTTGAGAAAAATGACGAGTATCTGAAAAAATGGAACCAGTTGATGCGATATATCGCATGCCGTTCTGACACAAAATATGGTGTCCATCGAATTATATGTACCTTAACTCCTTTTGCGTGAAGATATTCTCACTCGAACAGTATTCCTGATCAAATCAAATCAGTACGCAAATCGGGCTCCGAGTTACAAGTATGGGTCCGTTGGTGTAGCCATAGAATCGTATCTTGAATCTTTAAGCTTACAGATGTGCAAAAATAAATGAAATTTGCCAGAACGCTTACGATACGTTCAATATTAACGAACGATCATTGATCAGAGAACACGGCGTATAACATCATTCATCGCGGTAGTGCATACCTTGGTTTCATCCATGTCTCACGTCGAGCAACCAGCGCCATCAATTGGACTACATTCTTCAACAAGGAACCAATATTTCTGGCTCATTTTAGAAACGACGTATGTGCCATTAGTTTCCCCATGAAGATAGGGGCTTTCACGGATAAGTCAGATATTGTAGCTCCCTATTGTAGTCCAAGGTAAAAGAAACCATGGTTCGCCCTACCGCGGTGTATGATGTCATATTAATCCGTGAGGGATATCTCCATTAATATCAGACTCAAAAACGCGACGTTTGATATAGTTTCTTTTTTTCTTGCCAATCTATAAGCTTAAACCATCAAAACGCGATTCTGTTATCAGCGCAACTGACCCATTAAAACCAACTTTTTTCATTTTTCTCTTCATCAAGGGTCCCTTTTAAGTGGAAAGAGTGATGGAATAAACCAGCGTCTGCCTCTCAGATGTCTCCTCTTTGTTCTTCGTCTTTTGCCCAAGACAAGGAGCATAGTCGGATCATTTCGCCTTTCCTCTAACGTGAGGGCGTAACTCAATTTCTTCATAAGCCTCCGAAAGCGTAGAGTTATATGGAGAGCAAGGGTCACAAGAAAACTGAGATATGCCTTTATGTTAGAGGAACGGCGATTTCCCGGAACTCGTCGTCAGATCAGCGTGGACGTGGTCAAAAGCTCAAAGAAACACAAGAAGTGGGGCGTAAGTGTTTCCGAGAGGCGATCCTCCAGCCAGTGACTCCGGACTCGGGGACGTAATTATTTCGAGATAAGACGCAAATCTCGAGGACTTAACGAGGCCCCGAACTCGAATCTAAGAAGTTGACGCGGACGTCAAGACGAGTGATTATATCGTTAAATGGACGGGTCGACCCAAACGACGCGACGTCCCTTCCCGTGTAAATCTACCTTCGTTGCCATATTTTGGAGATCGTCCTTTTCTCATTGATCTCTCACTTCTAAAATAAATTTTCAGGGTGTCAACCGGTCCCTGAAAGTCCCCACTGTCCCCGACTATCCCCGATTTTGGAAGGGTGTCCCCAATATTTTCGAAAGTCCCCAATTTTCTTGTTCAGGTCCGCAAAAAAGACAAAAACCTTCCTAAACACTGGTATTTTCAAATTTTCCCGCCAGCCGCAGCGGCATGGTATAACCAGGGATAAAAAAAAACTGTAGTGTAGCTTGGTTTTTAACTCGATCGTATAGGCAGTGCCCGGCTGGGAAAAACGGTGTGAGACTTACAAAAATAACTATTTTGAATTTCATGAGCTTTTGCGTAACGGCCGTTATTTTCGTGTATTTCAACCCAAAATATGGTTTAAGATACGACGAAAGATGAAGAGAGGGATTCGGCATTTCTGTAGATTGATTCAACTACCGCATAGTTCGCTGCCCTCGCCGCCAAAGCAGCAGAAAATAGCTCAGTTAGGTTTGAACCTAAGAACACAACTAAACGTACTCAAAGGAGCGATTGTGGCCTACCTTACACGATTGTAGGCGCATCGTTGATTCAATTCCCACTTGCGCTCACGATGACCAATTAACTTATTTTCCAATATAAATTGAAAGAATTGATAAGAAAAAATGTTAGAAAAAATGTTAAACACCGGCATTTTCAAATTTTCTCGCCAGCCGCGGCGGCATGGTATAACCAGGGATAAAAAAAAAACTGTAGTGTAGCTTGGATTTTCATCGGTTCAACATGACTTGTAAAATTAGTCGTAAAAAATCTGAGAGCGCTTAATGCGCTGAATTTGCAGCGAATTTTCATAAATTTTGTCTGAAATGGGAAATAATAGAAAAACACATTTAAAAGGGAGGAAGTGTGACGTCATTTGTCGGCATTTCCCATTAAGCACATGTATGTCAGCAGATAAGGTTATTTTGTCATATTTTCTCCAAAAATTGTTCAATTTAGAAATCAAAGATATTCTCGTGCTCAGTGCTCTCAGTGGTTTTATTTTAAACATGAAATTTACAAAATTACAGTCATCTGCTTTTCCATTCAGCGCAGCATATGCGCTGCTTCAGCACAGCTATTCTTATTATTTATCGACTTTTAATTTCTTTTTTTTCCTTTGGGACCTTTACCGTATATTATCACCTCCTTCGCAGGAATCAGATATTTTTTTATCATGATGGAAATTGATCGACGTGTTTATTCAGACGAGACCGTCTACTCTAATTTTACCCAACATATCCTCTACTTCAGCACAGCTATTCTTCTCATTTATCGACTTTTTTTTTCTTTGGGACCTTTACCTTATATTATCACCTCCTTCGCACGAATCAGATATTTTTTTATCGCGATGGAACTTCATCGACGTGTTTACTCAGACGAGACCGTCTACTCTGATTTCCGCAACATTTCCGCCGTTGACAACAGCGTTTCGGCCCCGTCTCCGTGCACCGTCGATGACTATAATCCGCAAACCGCAATCAAAGGAGGGACCCGGTCTCCGGTCTCCTCATCCGGATCTTGGGGCCCGCGCCGCGTCGGTCCTTCAACTTCCTCCTCGTCGAGTGTCAATAATTCTTCATCGAGATCCGCATGAAATTTCGTGAAACGCCCAAGTTTCTGTTTACCGCCCTCCCGACGGCCGCGAGGGAGGTATTAGCTCCCGATGCTTTAATCCCTGTGTTGTGGGGGCCGCCGCATAATCGCGCACTTAGGCGCTCGGATACTTCCCGCTTTACTCCGCTTTACCTCCACCGGGGACAGTGGCGAGGGGCGTAAATGATCGATTATCGATATTGCCCCTTTTGCAGCTGTGGTAAATAATCGATTATTAAGGTGATCGTTGCGAACACCCTGTTCATCGATTCTTTTCCGTAGGTTTAAATGGCAGATCAATCGATATATCGCAGCTATCGGGAATCGCGCCCATTCATTAGTCACCACGAGCAAGCGACTTGATGAGCATTCGATGAATCCCAAGGCTCAAATGAAAATCTTTTCGGCCTGAGACTCATTCTCCCGTGCTAAGGAAACACGCCGTATAAGCCCTCAGATGTTGCCGTATTTAATTCGATAAATAACGAATTTCCAGGGAAAATTGCGAATATTCTTCTTCAAACTTTTCCGACATTTTTGTTCGCTATTTTATCTTAAATGTCTGAAAATATCAAAGAAAAATAAGCAAAACTCTCTTCAAAAATACGTGTTCGATCCGGGTAAGTTCAACCGCTCCACCAGCACCAGCAGAGGCGGATCCAGCAATTTTGCAACATCGGATTCCCACCATTTAAACACATGTTAAATAATCGATCGTTGTCGGCACACCTAGCCCCTCCAAGAATCGATATTTTCCATAGGTTTAAATAGAGAAAAACAATGTTGCCAATTTGCTCTATCCGCTAATGAGCACCAGGCTTCACCCTTTTAACTTTTGAGAAAATTGAATCAGAGACCTGAAATTTTGCCAGTGCCCACAGCTTCAAATGGGGAAATATCGATAACAGGAGCCCGCTTTTCCGCGTTTTGGCAGAAGGAACCACGCTATGGCCGGGGACCCGGGGTTGATGCAGTGGCGGGGCGTGAATGATCGAGAATCGATATTCCCAGCTTTGAAGCTATAATAAAGAATCGATTATTACGGTATTCGTTGCGGACACCCTGTTTATCGATCTTTTTCCATAGGTTTAAATGGCAGATCAAAGCGATAATTCGCAAAGCACGCCGCGCCATTGAGTTGGTGAGCTAACGGAGTGGTAGACAAGGGTGCTACGTGTCCGGAATTTTACAATGGCCACCAGTAATTGCTCACTATTAACGGATTAATGGCGTTACATTTTTAAGAAGACCGCTTTCCTTTCTGAGGCGTCTCTTCGAAGAAGCGTTTCTCTCTGCAAAATTTAACTTTTTTGACGCCACATCGTGCATCACTGCGTACTTTTTCAGGCTTCGGTTGCTAAGTAAGCTTCGGTTGAAGGGGGAAAACCAAAATTTACGAAGCTTCGTTTCATTTATTTTTTGGATGCGTGGAATAGGGATTGAAGACTCGACGTAATAAATGAATCAGTGAGAATGAAAACACACCAACTCGGAAAAATGAAAAGAATCAAAACACACGAAACCGAACAGTAAATGAAGAAATTGGTCTAAGAAAGAGATTTTTGGTGCCGAAATACAAGCATTTAAGGGCATTTTAAAGGTCCAAGTTGGAACAGATGCGCTAATTTTATTGACTTTTGTAAAAATTGACAGTCTCTTATAAAAATTGAGCAATTTCGAGTTACCGAGTTGGTGCGTTTTCGAACTCACTTATTCAAATTGAAAACTAAGCCGAGAATTGTGTCACTCCATGTATAGAGAGTGACGGGAAAAATGTGAAGTTAAAAGTTTCAATTCTTTGAAAAAAATATTCAACTAGGTATTGGTCCTCTAAAAGGCTTCATAGTTGGCAAAAATTCTTAAATAATATGTTCAGCTAAAAATATTCATCCACTGTAGCCTAATTTGATTCTCTAATAGTAATTCGCCCGTTTCTTGTCAGCATGTGAAGCTGCTCAACTTTTTCAGAGCTTTTCAAAAATAAAGATCTATTGGTGACGGGACCTTGCTGTTGACCTTGAAAACCGAAAAAGTCCCGGTTTGACGATGTAGTGAGCAGTGATGTTATCGTGAATGTCGCGCGACACCGCCGCCGCCCACGAGAGCTTGTGATAAGAATTGCGTGTCAATCCGTCTAGAACGGAGCTAGACACTTTTTCCATCGCGTCGTCGGATCGCCCCGAAATCGAGAGCTTTCACAACTGATGAGCGCGCGAACTCGGGGAGCATTGCAACGGCGCTTCGGGAACTCCACGACAAAGGGGTTGTTTCCCCCGGGCCTCTAAATGGATTTTATCTCCAGTTCCCCCTTTTCCTTGCGTTTTAGTTAATCGTCCATCTATTTTCGCTTATTTTTTCTCCGGCTGCGACAATTATTTTACTTTCACTTTCTTGGCCCCGTAAACGCCCCTCCCGAGTTTTCTCGTGCGAAGCTCTTTTACTTGAACTGCGAGCTGATCGTCGAAATTGGTAGACAAAGCGATAGACAAAGAAGACAAAAACGATTTGAAGGGATTCTATTGGTGGAAGTGGTTGCTTGCATTGGATAAGAGAAGTAGGTAATAGACTAACTAACGGCAATCCACGTAAGACTAAGAAGTAAGTCCATCATTTTCTCCCTTTGTCTGTAAGAACCACCTATTTTAACCAATAGGATCGCTCCTTACTCCTTATGTCTTCTTTGTCTATCAGTTTCAACAACCAGCCCACTGCCGTGGGGAAAACGCCGTATGAACATTCGAGAGATGCCCCATTTCTCCGGATAAAACATGTATTTTTGAGAAAAGTTATGCGCGTATTTCCGTGAAACTTTCAGATATGTTGGATCAAATTACGAATAAAATTATGGTTTTTGGTGGAGAAAATCTGGCAACGTCTGAAGGCTCATACGGCGTTTTCACTCAGCACGGCGGTTTCCTAAGAAAGTAGTAAAAAGAGTGCCCTCTTTTTGCTGAGACAGAGAGAAAGAAAAACTTACGTACATTAGAAAGATTGGAATCAAATTTATCTTTTGCATATACGGGCGTAATTCCTTTGCGACGATCTGAAATTGCCCAAGATAGTTTATTTTTGTACGTATAAAAATCAGAGCTCATTCTTTGGACTTGAAAATTTGGTGTTCTATATGGCCTAAAGTTTGGATCTCGTGACAGAATATTTTATATCCACGTACGCTCGCCAAATTAAGTAAAATTGAGGGAAGATTTTCACGGCGATTCACTCGTACAAATCAACTGTGACTTTGCTACATCCGATTGATAATTGGCTCAATATATCGATTGCTAAAGTGCGACACCACGTATTTCCTTTGCGGTGTTTCAAAATTTTCGCACCTAGTTTATTTTTTTTTGAGGAAGAAAAAGTCAATTTCATAGCTTGAAATGTATATAGAATATTATACTAATAGCGAAAAAAAATCAAAGAAGTTTTTAAGACATCACATTGACTAATTTTCCAAGGAAAAAATGATGAATGATCGGAAGTCTACAACGTCGCAAATGGAGACACGTGCTCTCGCACTTTCGCCAACGATATTGTAATGAAGGCATAAGCTTCGTAGAACGCTTCAACATCGATAAGTACAACACTTTATTTTATTTTGTGCAAACAACCCAGAAAATTTCCTTGAAAAATAACTAAGACAATTTTTTTTCCTACAACCTACTTTTCCTGAGGATATGTTTTTAGCAGCCTGGGTGTACAGTAAAAATTAACCATCGTGGTTAGTTTGTGGCAATTTTAAAACGTTCCCGTGCAGTGAACTCACATCCGTCATGCAGAAAATCGGTTTACATTATGAACGTCTGGGGGTGCCATACGATTAATAACTAACTTTAACCCCAATATCAATTTTACTCTGAAACGAAACAAAATAAATCAAAAGAAATGACCAAAGACATGCGATCCGACTTAAGTACCCTCATTGATGGTAACTGACGATTCATTCAGGGGCATTGACACGCAGCGGCTCTTCAGGAGGGTGAGTGCTGAAACTGATACTGAAGTTCAAAAGATCCAGTTGCCGCAAAGCAGGAAGCCTCGTTACCTTAATTCTACCTGTGCTCGTGTCGATATTCATGAAACTAAATAAATAGAAATATGTCTCGATTCTGAAAGGTTATGAAAGACGAATCATTGCAATTTCAAAATAAAATCGGTTATGGAATTGTTGAAGTTATTATTATTAATAGTCGTTATTTCGTTGAATGGGTCACTAAACATCGTGTTTTTTCTTCAATATTCTGACAGCACCTGGTGAATGGATTCCGTGTTGAATTATAGCGTATTTTCGGAGCCGAAATCCCGAACAAGCCCGCTTTCAAGAAGTCCAAAGACTCTAAGGAATTTTAAACTTGCCAGAATGGCGGAAAAATGATGGAAGTTATGCACTGCTACAGCAGTCAAGCCGCTTATTTTCTTTTCTACTGATGTTTGTTAAAATAACGTATTTCAATGTTGAATCGTTGCTCGTTAACTGCAGATAACATGAATGAGATTCGACCTTTTGATTCTGCGGATAAAGTTTCGACTTGTCTATTGTTTTCATACAAGAGGAGTCGATAGACATTCGACGGAAGCCATAAAAATTTGTGCTCGCTTGTGATTGATGACATCATTCCGTTTGGCGCGAAACCCGAGCGTTTTAAATTTTCGGAGAAGTTGCGCTTCTTAACGGCGTATTCTCGGTTTTTGAGTTACTTTTACACGTTTTTTTATAAGCGCACCGTGTTCTACGCGTCATTTACCTTCAGAAAAATATTTGCAAGTCATAATTCTTTCATGGTTTAGGGACCTATCCCACCTAAAGCTCGCGTAAAACGCCATCCTTTTCGTAACACTTCATTGGAAACCTGGAGACATGACTCATCAAGAACGAATTAACGTATCAGCCACTCGATTTCATAAACTGGATTCATCTATTTATTTATTTATTTATTTAACTAGGGGGTACGCCCCCTAACCGCTTCGCGCTCCGGTCCCTCAAAGCACTTCGCGCCTTAGGCGTTAAGCGTTACGCACATGGCCGGATCAAGGAGGTGGCCACATGGGCCGCGGCCCATGGCGGAAAATTTTGCAATTTTTTTAAATATAGGTATACAAAGAAAATTTGATTCAGAAAAAAAATTACAAACTAGAAAAGGCGACAAAATCTCTTATTTTCTGAGAGTATAGTAATTTCTACTTTTGTCGTCTTTCGGTGATACTCGTATCACCACTTTTCAGACAGCACTTTTAATTAGTCGAGTTAAGAGAGAAACCAAACACGCAATTTAGCATGGAGCGGCGTGGCGCAGAGAGCAATATAGTCGGGGGGCATACGTAATCCCGTGTGCAGATTCGTGAAGGCATATTGTGTGATACATCAATCTCTTCGTTTTGATGTCTAGAAAAAGAAAATCGATGATGGCCATCTCAAATTTCATACAAACCCCCCCCCCCAAATTCAAGATGGCGGCCAAAATGGCGGTTTTGGGGTAAAAAAATTTAAAGTTTGCAAATACGTCGTGTCGGGTGTCGTTTCTTATGTATTTTTGATCGTAGAATCCGAATTTTCAGTCAAAAGTTAGTCCAAAGGTCATTTTTAGGCCAAAATCCAAGATGGCGTCCAAAAATACCTCTTACGGGTACTAATTTGCCTACTCGGGTCTACATGCATTGTGAGGTATCAATTATTAGGTTTTCAGGGTCGTAGAGTCCGAAAATGAGGTCCATTTTCC
>NW_017547179.1:363535-396498 GCF_001854935.1 Bemisia tabaci
TTTGAGATGGCCATCATCGATTTTCTTTTTCTAGACATCAAAACGAAGAGATTGATGTATCACACAATATGCCTTCACGAATCTGCACACGGGACATATGTTTTGTTACGTATGCCCCCGGACTAATAATGACGAGGACTTGAGATAAAAAGGAGAAGCCCTCAGCGCGGCGCGGCGCGCCGGTCAGCATGTAACACATATTAGCACCTACAAGACTGCATGAATACTTCACGCATTACGTCAAAAATAGTGCGGTCAGCGTGAAACGCAAGGTGCCTACAAGACTGCATGAGTACTTAACGCAATGCGTCTAACACAGTGCGGTCAGCGCGGCGGCGGAAGTTAACATGATTAAACCAAACACTGGAAAAAAATGTAGAGTCCAGACTCTTGATAACATTGACAAGAAAAAGGACTCTTGATTCAATCAGATTTAAGCCTAATCAAAAGGACTTCCACTCAAACTAAGAGGCTTGGTTCTTGATTTAAGCTTAAATCTGATTGAATCAAGAGTATTTTTTCTTGTCGATGTTTTTAAGAGTCTGCACTCTAGATCCAATGTGTTTTTTTCCAGTGCATATGTTTATTCTTTCATAATTTTTTCGTTCATTTCTTACAAATGGAGGTCCTTGTCCACACAGAGATAAGTTTACAGAACCCAACTTTCGCGCAGAGTTCCGCGAACTTTTACTAGTAGCGTTGACAGGGCAATCGCAAAAAATGTGTCCAACACCAGTAAACGCGCCTTATCCACTCCTCCCCCACCGGCACGTTCACTTAATGGTTTTTATTGATGTTTTAAAACGAGTGAGAAGGGGGCGGCAAAAAACAGACGGCCCATTGGCGGCAAGTAGGTAAATCCGGCCCTGGTTACGCATGATTTAGATTGAAGAGTTAGGTAATTTTAGTATTTCTTTAGATCGCGTATTTCGAGATGAAATAATGTGGATTTTTACTTCGAAGTGAATCTTCCGGGCTTAACGGTAATCATCAATTTGTAAACGCCTACAAAGGTACATCTTCCAATTTTACGTTACTTTCAGCCTAACAGCCGGTACTTACGGAAAGTTTACGGGAAGCTTGAATCAGTACAGCAGTTTTTACTGGAGTAACGCGGCGAATCGAGAGGGAGGAGGGAGAAAGAGCGCAAAAGCAGATGAATTCGTCGCTGAAATATTAATGAGGGCAAATAATTTGCGGAATTACGGCGGAAATTGCAACCAAACAATGTGAGCCAGCAGAGGAGCGTAGCAAGCCCGCGGCCTCCAACCAGCGCTGTCGCACCAGTGCTGTCACATCTGCTGAGGCTAAATATCACAGATATACAGAGTGATCTAAAAGTCCCACACCACCCCTATTACCCCTAGGATTCTTGTTTCTGTTCAAGTAGATTCGTTCAAAATTTCGAGGGGCTCAACGAGTCGTTTTCTTTGACCTAGCATCACTCACAAAATTTCAAGTTTAATCCTATTTTAACATGCGAAGCACTAGGGCATCAGTGATTTTGGAGATGTGAATACAGATATTTTGGAGATACGAATACACGCTGGAAAAAAACACAATTGATCTAGAGTCCAGACTCTTAAAAACATCGACAAGAAAAAATACTCTTGATTCAATCAGATTTAAGCTTACATGAAGAACCAAGCCTCTTAATTTAAGCGGATTTCCTTTTGATTTAAGCTTAAATCTAATTGAATCAAGAGTCCTTTTTCTTGTCAATGTTTTCGAGAGTCTGGACTCTAGATCCAAATTTTTTTTTTTTTCCAGTGCAGATTTTTTCGAGATATGATTACAGATATTTTGAAGATATGAATACAGATATTTTGGAGATATGAATACAGATATTTTGGAGGTATGAACACAGAGATTTTGGCAGTTTTGAGTTTAATTCATATACAATTTTTAATTTAATTCGGTTAGTAGAAGTTGATAATTGTTTGTTGTTCCCTCAGGTATCGCAATTAATTTGTCCCAAAGTTGCAAATGCAGGATGTCTACTAGTCCGGAATTTCCGGAAAAAGCACTGATTTATAAAGAGCGGCCCGGAAGTACTGAAAAATGCAGAAAATTCCGGAAGATGGTCCGTCATATTTCCTTCAGTCTCCTAGTTTTACTCGTCTAGATTTTCACAGCGCCCTTTTTTGCCTCTGAAACCAGACCAAGCATTAGTGTGTTTTGAACAAGGCAAAAATAACGTGATTTCAACTAACCATCCAGTAAATCGACAAATCTGCCATTTCCATTCCTACAACAATTAGCAGAAAGAATATATTTCCCCCTGAAAACGGAGTCGTATCCCGCGTTCTTCTGTTTTCTTATTTATGAAAATAAGTTTTTTTCCGGGACTTACAAAGCGCTCTCGCGTTTCTCAATCGGGGCCGTAGCAGGGCTCGAATTGAGAAAGATTGCAAGCATATTTTATTCAAGTCATTTTCTCGTTAGCGTGTTTGCATTTCCGAATATGATTAAACACCCCATCTCTCCTCCATCGCCATCATTTGGTCCGCCATCTTCCCCTCTACTGTGCCAGATCTTGCTTAATAATCGTTTTATTGAAGAGGACGGACAATTTTCTGCAAACGCTGAACAAATCCACATCCAACATCGCAAATTTCTCACTTATCCAACAGTGGCGTGTGGCGTGCTTTGCGATGTATTGATTGATCTGCCGTTTAAACCTATGGAAAGGAATCGGAGAGCAGTGTTTTCGGAACGAACACCTTCATAATCGATGTTTTACCATACACTGGAAAAAAACCACATTGGATCTAGAGTCAAGACTCTTGAAAACATCGACAAAGAAAACGGACTCTTGATTCGATCAGATTTAAGCTTTTATCAAAAGGAAATCCACTCAAATTAAGAGGCTTGGTTCTTGATTTAAGCTAAAATCCGATTGAATCAAGAGTGTTTGTTCTTGTCGATGTTTTTAAGAGTCTGGACTCTAGATCCAATGTGGTTTTTTTCCAGTGTAGCTTCGAATGGAGAAATATCGATAGTCGATCCTTCACGCCTTCCCACTGTTAGTCATGTACATTAGAGTCTTCATCACGGACAATAATCGAATTTAGACAGGCACTAGCAAGATCAGTGAATTTAGTTATGATAAGAATGATACACAAAAATAGCCCGAATAATATTAATTTGTCGTTCGATTCAGGTTTTCATTTTTCGATCGTTCATGTTGATTGAATCCATAGCCTCCACGGAAAAGCACTTTCAAATCGATTTTGGCTGAGGGGCTATCGAAAATCCCGATAGTGCTTAACCGATGCTCTCTGTAGCCTTGTCGGCATTACCGGCCCTTTCTCGACGCCGTATCAAAAGCCCTTTGTTCACGGCGGTTTGTCGATGATTAAACAAAACCGGATTGCAATCGGAGAAGTCCACGATTTTTAACTGATGAGTCTCCTTTTAAATCTTGCAGTCCCGATTTAATTCTAACCCGTCTGGACGAACTCCTCCCCTTTTCATTATGTGAGCGGTTCGCATAGCATTTTAATGTATGAAGCCCACTGTGAAGCGAAACGAGTATACGCATTTCAAAAATGAAAAATAGTGCGTTTGGAAGGCTTTTCCGGAGATTGCTCTCCCCTGTCGAACCCCCTTCATTAGGTCTCGCAGCGGGTAGGATGTTTTCAGTTGCAAACCGCGGCTGAAATTTGTGAACTAGGACAGGGTTGCATGAAGCGTATAAGAAAGAAATTAAGAATTGGAAATTTCAGTGAAATGTTTCATAAAATTTCACGAGGCTGTGAAATATTTAATATTTTTCAGGGGCTAGAGTATGCAAACCGCACTCAAACACACAAAAATAAAAGAAAGTCACAATTTTTACATTTTGCAAAACATGAAAAGGAACCGGTATTTTTCAATATCTTTTATAAATTTCTGAAATTTTATGAAATATTTCATGTGAAATTTCAAGATTCTATTTTTCATGAAATTTCGCCGCCCTGAACCAGCTAACCTCGCGGCTTGTCCCGTTAAAGAAATGTTTGAAAATACAAATTCCTTTAATACTACGAATTTTTCACATCAGCACTGTAAAAAAACATATTGGATCTAGAGTCCAGACTCTTAAAATCCTCGACAAGAAAAAATACTCTTGATTCAATCAGAATCTAGCTTAAATCAAGAACCAAACCTCTTTATTTGAGCGGATTTCCATTTGATTTCAGCTTAAATCTGATTGAATCAAGAGTCCTTTTGGACTATCTCCTTTTTTTTTTGGACACTAGATCCAATTTGTTTTTTTTCCAGTAAGGTTCTTTTATTACCAATTTTATTTTTTGTTTAATAAGAACTTCATCATGAAATCTTTCCCAAAGAGGTAGAAAAGGATAAAAATGTCGGCGAGGTTGCTCTTACGGAAGTTGAAAATCTTCAGCAGATAATTTTTTTTGGTTTATTCGGGCGCGAGAAACTTGTTTAACCAAATAAATAAATATTCAGAAAAAGTCGATTGCATCTCTTTTGTGGCATTTTACGTGGCTCCTAGAACTGAATCGAAGCCTTCAGTGATGATGGAGGCATAAATAAGGCGGGTTCTCTTTCGCAAAAAATTGAATTGTTTGAGTCAATTTTGCAACCCTGGAATGCACGGAAAAAATGGATTGATGATTTAACAATTAAATTGTTAAACAATGTGCCCGACATGTTTTAAATACATTTTACAGTAGGAGGAAGCTAATTTAACTACGAGGGTGGTTAAATTAGCATGTTTTTATTGTAAAATCTACTGAAAAATGTCGGACACTTTTTGTAACTGCAGATTTGTTAAATCAGCAATTTCATTTTTTCCGTATTCCTTCGTCCGGGAATCGACGATTTGTGAGGAGGAGTGTCCTCCCTCATCTTCTTACTCTCGAATTTTTTTGGCACGATTCTCGAGGTCGAGAACCTCGTTTGGAAGTTTTGCATAATAAGCTCTCCTGAGCTCCTTCGCATCCGGTCCACGGATCCTGCCTTTTCTTCACGGCACTCTCTCTTCGCGTTTGCACTCCCTTAAAAAACGGGGGGAAAAGTTAATACCTTGACACACTTTGATACTTTCGCTCAAGTCGCAGCGGGCGTTCACTCGAGTGTCTGCAGCAATTGACAAAACCTGTATTTAGCTCACTTTTTCTGGATGATGCGGAATTTTTCGAAACGCGGAGGTGCCAAGTTTATCAAGTTCCGTGACCGGATGATCCCTAGCGACATTCAGAAAAAAAATCTGTGTGATAAGGGACCGTTCAAGAATTACGTGACGCACTTTTTCCGATTTTTTTACCCCCCCCTTCCCCTTGTAACGCACTCGTAACGCAGCTCTTCACCACCTCCCCTTCCGCATTACGTCACACTGCTGGCCTGACACCTCCCTCCTCCATTTCCAAAAAAGGCGGGATTTTCATTTTTTGCACGTTTTTTCAATTGCCCCCCCCCTCTGGAATTTTCCTTCCGGAAGTACGGGATTTTCAATATTTGCACGTTTTTTTCATAGTTTTTTCACTCGGCTCGGATTTGTTACGTAACGTACGGATTTGACGCACCGTAAGAACGTAACGGTGGTTCACACCCCCCCCCTCCCCATCAAGTTCGTTACGACTTGAACGGTCTCTAATGAGAAAGGGCACCCGTTTTACGGGCCCAGTATGGTGGATCCCTAGAATTGATTGTTTCTATAATTTGCGTAACACTAGTTATTTGAAAGTGCTTCTGTTTGCAACCATGCTTACAGCGAGGACCTGCGAATAGTCTCTATCGTCCACTCGAATTTTGACGTAAAAAAAACGTCTAACAATTTTTTATTCTCAGTTCAAGAAATGTACAACTTATCAATTAGGATAAGTAAACATTCAATTCTATCGAACAATTTGATTTATATCGTGCATTGAATGAACGGCAACTTCTAAAAAGGTAACTCAAAATTCGTGGCAATTCATGTGACGTCTACAAGATGCTGAAATCATCCCTCTTCAAACTAATCAGTAATCGCACCGGCGGCGGCTAGTTTCAGATTTTAAAAGTTATCGCACAGCCAGGCAAAATCACAGCATACAAATAATAACTTAGATTTTTAAAGAATTTTTTTGATTGCTTCGGTATCGAGTAAAAGTAAGGTAGAATTTGGAAAAATTATTATCAAATAATCAAATCAAATAAATGATTAAAAAATTTTCGTTCAAGAGGTTTAGCCACGCATTTCAGTGCCATGAGACGAATTCCAAGTACTATTTCCAGTGCTGAATAAAATTCATAAGCTCGTACATATTATATTCGAATGAAAAATAGAAAACTTTGTATACGCGTTAGGAAAGGTAGCTCGGCTTGCTCGATTTGGACGAAGTTATCCTTTGTATGTCTAAAAGGACTCAATTAATTGAAAAGTTATTTTATCAATATTTTTCGTCGACATTCCTGATTCCTTTAAATCCCATTAAACTTCCAACTTGAATGAAGAGATATCCGTTCAGCATTTTGTTTCCTTTTTCCTTATTGTTGTCAATTGTATGCAATTATATCAGTTTCGAATGTCTCTAAGTATATCTATTGTATATGTCTCTAAGTATATCTATTGTACAAAATTGTTTTCTGTACAAATAAGAAAAAGGAGAAGAAGAAGAAAAACAGTTTCGAATCCGGCAACGTTGAAAGATGTTGAGACAGCTTCTTAGAGACAGCATCTTCACTGGTAAGAAGTACCACTCGGTATTCAGCTTGTGTGACTTTGCTTTCTGAGAGCTTGGGGCGAAAAACACCAACGGAGAAGCTTGCTTCTCTGATAGCTTGTCAGCTTAAATTTTGTATTTTTCTCCAAGTTTCCATATCTTTGACGCGCACCTTAAATTTCTCGGAAATGTAAATCCGCATCTCTAGTTTTGGATTTTCAATATCAGTTTTTACAAGTAATGGCGAAGCAGATTCAGTCGAAGGTGAATTACGACTTTCGAGGTGAAGTGCATGTCTTAAAGCAACGAATACCGTAGAGTTGAATCTAAACAGATTTAAGGCAAATCATCCACCTTCAAGAGGGATGTATGAACATAAATTAAAGGTGGGAAAGGTAGATAGATTCAAGATGAATGCCCTCTTGTTGTTTCGACATTGGGCATGGATGACTGCACTTTCACGCTAAATGTTTTATTAATATCCATGCTGAATCTCTGTTCATCCCATGCGGGTATTCTAGTGTCGATAGAACCTAAAATTTTTTAAAGTATTTCGACGGCATTGTTTAATGAGGATTTTAAATAAGAATTTAGAGACACTAATGCCGATTTGGTTCAAATGGAAAATTCAAAAAAACAAGGAGAGTTATGAAACAAAAAGGTCAACAAAGAATCAATGATATATTATGATATTTAACAGGAAAGTAAAAATCAAACAAATGTATCCTTCCTTAAAAAAGTAAAAAAAAAATACGAACCTCTGTCTCGCTTCACGTGCCGCATCCGTAACGATTGCACAGATTGCATAGACCCTCTCCTTTCTACACTGCTGTGTTAAGGAAATATGCTGTATGAGCCTTCAGACGTTGCCATATTTCCTTCGATAAAAAAATAATTTACTACGGAAAAATTCTGAATATTTTTCTTCCCCGTCATTTCAGACTTTGTTTGCAAATCAATCTAAAACGCATGAAAATTCCAAGGAAAATTATGCATACATTTTCTTCAAAATAAATATTTTGCCGGGGCTTTTTGGCAAAATTTGAATGCTTACACAGTGTGTTTCCTTAGCACAGCGTCATGTATTTTATGACCGGTCCTTTAAATACTTTTGCAGTTACTGTCTCAGATTTTTCCTCTACAGGAGATTGGTTTCGAAATCTTTACTTTAGACGTTTGCAAATATCGCAGGATACTTTGTTTCGAAAACTCGCGCCCGAGAGGGCAAAGGCAAGCGTGGAAGATTACCTTTGCGGCGGGCGCAAGACGGTTTAATAAAGCTCAGCACGCATCAAACCACCATAAAAGTCAGTCTTTCACGCCTTTTTACGCGCCGCGTCGCTCCCGCCCCCGAAGAAAGTAAAATCGCCGGCTGGCGGGGGGATGGGGAGAGTGGGGTGGGAGGGGCGCTTCACGGCGTCTCATAATAATGGATAAATTTAATCTATACCAAGGTGAAATTTGCGCCAGCCATAGAGCATAAATACAACGTGGAATCGTACGCGGCGGGAAGGTGAGGGAGGGGGCATTGCTTCCATTGCCCTTCCTCACTTTGTCGCGCTACTCTTATTCACCGAGTTGCCGTTGCCAGATTGCATTGACGTCACCAGATTTTTGGCACTTCTACGGATTGTATTCAGTTTCGTTCCTTAGATAGATCCTTTCTTCAAGGAGTCCCGGCCTCGTATGGTTTAATTTGTAATGAAGGAAGGTTTAAGGATGCCTTCAGAATCGTATCATAAAAATGAAAATTTTAATGAGCCTCAAGGAGTGTAAGAACTTCCCGACCACGCGACCCGTCGGTTCGCTTGTGAAAATGGATTGGCTCCAAAACGGGGTTTTTAGGTAGAAAAAACAAAGTTATCTCGTTTTTTTTTGCAAAACCTCGATCAAAATCATGTAATTTTGCAAAAGCGCAGCTATTTCTTACATTTACAGCCGTATAAATGTCATATTTTTAAAATTTCTGAGGAGAAAGAAGTTTTTTAAAATGGGGAAGGGCAATTTTCAGTATATATTATGAAGGAAATTCACTATTTTTGAAAAATGGAATGGCTAAGAACTCTCTGCACTCCTGATTTTTCGATACAATTTTAGGAATAAATCCTTACCTAGGGTTGCAATGATTTGTCTGTTATTACAAGAAGTACGAAGTATGAAAGAAATAATTTTCTGGGTTTTGCAAATTTTGAGCTAGGCCCGCACCTGCCTTAAATTTCGTTAAAAGCGAGGAATTTTTTTCTATGTATTTCTTTGGGTGACAAATCGTCGGAATACCTGACAAGGATTTACATCTTATTTTCTATTATCCATTGATTAAATGGACTGAACTGCCATAACTCCGACGATAAACAAGATTTTCAATCGTATAGCACCCGCGCCGAGATGAAGAACAATAATGGCGTCGCGTGCTTTGCGATATATCGATCGATCCAATGGAAAAGAATCGATTAATATCATTAAGGTGTTCGGAATGAACACCTTAACAATCGATTCTTTACCATGCACAGTATGAACAAATAACCAAAATCTTGTGTTAATATAGGACGTAAAACACGAGGTAACACAAGCTGTTGCATGTTGGTTGAATTTTTTGGTTAGTTTTTCCCTGTGTCAAATCGACCATATCTTTGGATTGCAACCTTGTCAAAAAATAGTCGCCTGTCTCCAGGTTCGAACCTGGATCGCATCGATGGAAATCATTTCTAACAATTTTTGTTTCTATTTTGTTGCAGGTATGTACATTTCATTTTCACCTCTTGGAACTGACATTTGTTACTCACGCACGTAAGTTTTTCCTATCTTCGTAATCATCACGAAAAACCAAAATGGAGCAATGCCTTGACCATAGAATCAAATATTATGAGATTAGTGTTTATTGCTGTGCAAAAGAATGCCACAATCATAAAGTAACAAACAAGGAACAAGAAAGTAACCAAAATCTTATCTGTTAATATAGGGAGTAAAACACGATGTAACACAAGTCGTTGGTCGATTCACGGCGTCTGACGAATTTCTGCCATTTAAACCTATGGAAAAGGATCGTTAAATAGGGTGTTCACGATAACACCTAAATCGATTCTTTACCATAGCTTCAAATGGAGAAATATCGATAATAATCGATCATTCATGCTTTGCCACTGCACTGTACTGCCGTGCTATGGAAGATCGCCGTATGAACTATCAGGCGATGCCAAATTACCTTCGACAAATTGTTAATTTTCAGGAAAATTTTTGAATGTTTCCTCTCCGATTATTCGAAAGATTTTGTTCATAATTTAATCTGAAAAATCTGAGAATGTTAGGAAGAATCGTTCATAATTTTCTTCAAAATTTAGAATTTCTTGAGAGAATATTTGGTATAACATTCGAATGTTCATAGTGTGTTTTCACTCAGCACAGTAGTGTACCAGTGGCGTGGCGCGATTTGCGATTTATCGATTGATCTGCCATTTCAAACTATGAAAACGGATCGATTAACAGGGTGTTTGCAACGAACACCTTATTAGTCGATTCTTTACCATAGATTCAAATGAGGAAATATCGATAATCGATCATTTACGCCTCGCCACTGCCGCGTACACTGGAAAAAAAGTCGCTTGGACCTAGAGTCCAGACTCTTAAAAACATTGACAAGAAAAATACTCTTGATTCAGTCGGACTTTTTGCTTGAATCAAAAGGAAATTCGCCTAAATCGAGAGGCTCGGCTCTTCGATTCAAGGAAACATCGGTTCGAATCAAGAGTTTTTTTTTCTTGGCGATAATTTAAGAGTATACACTGAAAAAAAAGAAACTCCGGCCGTGGGAGCCGCAATTACGGGTTATATAGACATATCGTCCGTTCCGGGCTCAAAGGCCGAAAATTCCGGCTGCTGGAGCCGTAGCTTCGGCCTCTGAACCCGGAGCAATCGAAGCTAGGCCTCCAGCAGCCGGAATTTTCGGCCTTTGAGCCCGGAACGGACGGTATGTCTATATGTATAGCCCGTAATTGCGGCTCCCACGGCCGGAGCTTTTTTTTAGTGATGGACTCTAGGTCCAATCGACTTTTTTTTTCCGTTGTACCCTTCACGGCGCGAATGTGACCGCGGAGTTAAGAACAAGAGCTCGGCGAAAGCAAGTGAAATGAAGGAAATGTGTTAACAGCGGCGCGGGCGGGGGGCGGGGGCGCGCATTCTGAGCTCTTAAACGTCGTCGCTCTCTCGGAAGGGGTGAATTTGTAATCATGCGTGCACTGAGATTTTCACTTTTTCATGCGAACCGCCGCCGCAACCACCACACGACCACCCCTCATACCGCCGAGTATAAGTTTGCAACAGCTTTTCCGACTACCAAGTCTGATCCCCTCCCCACCCTCGCATGACTCCATACGCGGGAAATTACTCAATAAAATCTGTCTATTCCGCGCCATTCAAAATAGGAGACGTTAGTGACTATCGACACTATGTGGCAAAATGCGTAGCGTCTAAAACTTTATCGTTCCTTCTTGGGACGTATTTCTGCCGAAGGAGACTGTGTGCAGCAAGACATGAGCCCTGAGACCCATAAGAGTATATACATAACAGGGCCCAGGTCATGATGCACATGGTTTCGTTTGGCAGAAGTGCGTCCATTTTACCACTGAGCACTTGTAGGATAATATAAGAGTAGTGAACGAAATCCTTTCTGAAGTCTATATCGAGATAAGATTTAGCGTTTGGAAGCTTATCCAACATTGCGGTTGATTCGATCATATTTGATTTGTTTTCGTGTTCCTCCTTCTCCGTGTTATTCTTTAAGTAAGTAAGTAAGTAAGTAAGATATTTTATTCAAAAATTAAAACATAAAATAAAGGCAACATTAATCTGTCCGGCAAATTGGGATGCCCAATTAATCTGCCGGATCAGACATAAAATTAAACGACATTTCGTTAGTAATATTCGGTATATTAAAGTGCGTTAAAGTTAGTTGCGTGTTTAGCCAGTCATTTTCGAAAGTTTTATAAAAACCAAATGGGTTTGGTTTTGTGGAGTTGGAGATGGTTTAAAAGGTCATTATTTTGAAAGGGTAAAATGGATTGAACAGGGCCTTATTGGGAATTGAAGTTTAGGACGTAGCTATTTTGTCGAAGCTTTTCCTCTCTTGGTCGTAATTTTAGAAACAGCTAGTAAATGCTCATGTAACGGTAGTGATAGCAATCTTAATAAAGCTTCTTTTAAAAAAGAAAAAAAGACAAATATGTAAGTCGAGAATTAATGAATCATTACTTTAAGTAATCATGTGTTACTTTTCAGTTTTTTCTCGCTTACTTTGGAATCTTGAGCTTTGGAAGTATGTTATGGGTAAAGTTCGGCACTCCTTAATCTTACAATGAGTAATATTCTCCGAGTATCAGTTCATGTTCAAGTTTCGTTTTCGTCATTATTACTGAAAAGATTCGAGGCTCAGTTCATTACTTTTGCATAGAGTCTTAAAAATTGACGCTTTGTTATAGCTCCCACCTCGTTAACGTGATATTTTCCCCTCCATTCAAAAATTAGGGAGACGGAGTCTCCCTTGCCCCCTCGGACACAGCAGCCCCGGGGCGAAATTTCCCTGTCTCGATGGCGACGCACAACCCTCTCAGTTTTTTATTTATCAACAGCTAATTATTTCCCGCCACAACTTCCCATTCATCATCCTCGTCGGAAAATAAAGAATTAACAAACCGAAGGATAATCAAAGGGAAACGGGGCCAAGTCAATACGCGGCAAATAATACCTGGGGGCGCGTCGGGCCGGGGGTGGGGGAGCAAGGTCGGGTGAGCAAACAAAAAATGCGAAATTAAAACCGCGCCAGCATCAGAAGTTGAGTCCTGGGCTTCCTCGATCTCATTGACTTTTAGTTGCGGCTTCACTCGCCAGGCAGCGCGGTGGTCGGTCTGAATCGAACAAAAAGCTGGCTGATGGAGTTCTCGACGTAGCCGAGAAATGAAGCCAGATTTTTTTTGGTTGAGCATGCACCGGTGCAGCTGTCAGCGTCGGAAGCCTGTCATTTATTTGCGCGAGTCAATATTGTGCGGAGCACTTCGAATTTTTGCAATTGAATATGGTATACCATACCAATGAGTCTAAACCCAAAACTGAAAACCCTGCGAGGGAAGTTTTAATTTATACCATTAGTGACAGCTCGCATCATTTTCCCAATTTTCAAATTGACACTTCCGGGTGAATTCAAAACTGAATTCGTCACATTCCGTCCAAAGTATCACAAGCGCCATGCGACGTTTAAAAGTTCCAGCCGTCATTTAATTTTTCACAGAGAAATTGTTCCACGAAGCTGTCCGAAAATTTCACTGAATTTTCTTTGTGTTGCCGATAAAATTCAGTAAAATTTTCAAACAGATTCAACCCACAATTTCTCTGTAAGAAAATAAAATGGCAGCTGTTTGTTAACCTCGGGTGACGCTTGCGATACGTTGACCGGAAGGTGGCGACATGCTGGATTGATTGCTCGAACAGCAGGGAACACTATTGGACGTCTTTATGCTAAAAGGAACTATATGCAAAGGGTTTGCCTGTAACATGGTTCTTTTTAGCAAAAAATTCGTCCAGTTATCAGTCGTCGACTCCTTTCGAGTATTGTGTTTGCCCAGATATTACTCGAATTTCATTCAGAAAAACTGCATACTTAAAAATCTCCGTGTTCATGGTCACTTTAGGTTCCTTTAAGTACTTTTTACAATCAAACCAACCAATAAGACTTGGTTGATCATGCTAATTTTTGACTAAATATTCAATCAAACCGTAGGTTACTCTGAGGCATCCTGTGCCGATGACGGCGCAGAGATACAACTATTCGTGCTTGATGGATGTCCGTGATGCGTGTGCAAAATTGAAGGCGCGAGGCGTGAACTCGCAATGCTCCGCTCTATGTTACGAATAAGGTATCGTGTCCCTCAGATTCGGGAGGAACATTTTAAGAATGAGGCCCATCTCGTCTCTCCTTTAGGCTGTGTTGCGCATTTAGCCGTTGAGCACTGCTAAAATTAAGACTAACTTTACCAATACAATATAAAAACAGAGCAAGTCTAAGGACGCGCGTTGATGACGGCGCAGAGATACAACTATTCGTACTTCATGGATGTCCGTGTGGTATCTGCAAAGTTGAAGGCGCGATGGCGCGAGGCGTGAGCTCGCAATGCTCCGCTCTACGCTTTCAATAATGAGGTGTCGCTAGAATTCGGGAAAAAATTTAATGAACGAGGCCCGATTACGTCTCTAATAAGCACACAAAAACGACCGATCGGCTGATCGTTTCACGCGACTCGGGGTCAGTCACTTGTGACTTTTAAACGACTTTTGTGCGGAAGATGTGCACTTTGTGTGTCTGGAGGCTGCGAAGCCTACAAAAACGACCGAGCGGCTGATCGTTTCACGCGACTCGGGATCCGCCACTTGTGACTTTTAAACGGCTTTTTGTGTTGAATATGTGCACTTTGTGTATCTGGAGGCTTTTTCTCTACAAACTATCTTCGGCTGAGTTGCTTGAACCCTTGCAGCACCACTACAGATAAGACAAACGGAGCCAACACAGTATGGACATGAAGCAAGGGAAGGGACGCGCGTTGATGACGGCGCAGAGATACAACTATTCGTACTTGATGGATGTCCGTGTGGTATCTGCAAAGTTGAAGGCGCGATGGCGCAAGGCGTGAACTCGCAATGCTCCGCTCTATGCTGCCAATGAGGTGTCGCGTCGCGCTCAGATTCGGGAGAAAAGTTAAGAAACGAGGCCCGAATCAGTCGCTTCTATAATCAGCTGTGTTGATACTTGATATTGTTCTTTTTTTCTAATTCGAATGTTGTTGACCTTTGACATAATGAGTTTAGAGAGAAAAGTCTCGACGTAACCTCTGAACCTAACGAGCACATTTGTAACGCGTGAATGTTTTAGGCCGTGGGATGAAAAATGTCAAAATCGAGAATCACTGTTCCTGGGCGTTTTTTGGCCTCCTGAATGCGTCCTCAAATGTTCCAAAAATTTTCACGAGAAATAATTTCATGAAATCTTCCATCACTGCTTGCGCATCTATGAATCAAGGCACAACTTTTAAAACAGTTCTTATTTTCTTCGTGCAGACGATATAAGACCGTAACACAGGGAAAACAAGAACAGGGCCTGAGGAGAAATTATTGAGGCAAGCGTAAGTATTGACAGTCAGCTAAGTTAGCTTCGGAATAATACAAGAAGAAGTCTGCCGTGCTAAGTAAGAACGCCGTATGCGCCTACAGGCGTTGCCAGATTTCCATCGACAAATCACGAATTTTCAGGAAAATTTGTGAATATTTCTCTTCCGATATTTCACAGGATTCTGTTCGCAATTTACTCTAAAAAGTCTGAAAATTTCAAGGAGAAATATAAAAAAAATTCTTCAAGAATACACATTTTCAAAGAAGAAATTTGGCAACATTCGAATGTTTATACGGCGTTTCTACTCAGCACGGCAGAAGACGGGGCGGAAGTGGCCCCGCCTGACGGTGGATGTCACGGATGCAGCACGCGACCGTTAAAAGCGGGAGAAAAGGCCGAGCGCGATATTAAAAAATGCTAAATTACGCTCGTAAAAAGATGTCAAAAAGCAGCCTTTACGGATACGAATCTCATTAGCGGTTTGACATCCGCAACTCGAGAATGCGTCGCTCCGCCTACGTAAGAACGTAACCGTACTCCCGGATGAGCCCTAGCTTCCGTTTAACGTCGTGTTCGTCGGGGTTCACGTACGGAATTAAGTTACGCCTTTCGGTCGGCGGCGGAGCGACGGATTACGGTAGGAAATAAGGTCTCATCTCCGCTTTGACGACGGCTCCAGTTTTGTTTTTCTTGGGGCGCGGCGCACACAAGCGACGAACGACCCGGATATTGTTTGCACTGGTTACCGGAGAACGCAAATGAGGTTAGAAAACAGCTTGTTTACTTTCAGGCCATGTGCCGCGCGCCCTTCGCTGCCAACTTCTGTAGCCGTTTTTTCGCGCCACGTCGCAACGAATCGTCGAAAGCAGGGTGTTTTACTAGTCCGCAATGTCTGGAAATAGTAATGATTTTTAAAGGGTGCCGTGGCGTGGCGGGCAGCCGGTCAGCTCGAAACGGCGCCTACAAACCTAAGGGGATACTTCAAGCATAGCGCAATGCGTGAAGTATCCAGTTAGGTTTGTAGGCGCGCATTTCGCGCCGGAACGCAGTGGATCGAGTCAATTAGAGAGGTCGGACATAGAATTTTTGACAAAAATTGCGAATTTAGATGTTTATTTTGTCACATTTTGAAATTCTAGAGGCACTATTCCAAGAGAATTTCACGAGAAAACCGATGGAACCACAATTAGAACCTCAAAGTTTTGTATAAACGGAGTTATAAGCGTTTGAAGTTTCCACATTTTGTCCGACCTCTCCTATTGACTTGATCTATTGTGGGGCGGCCCGGAACTACTGGAAAAGAACGGAAATTCTGCAAGGTCTTGAATTCTTTTCTTCATACCGCGCGTGTTTTTCTTTAAGACAGTCTGGAAACTATGAAATCCCTTGCTTTCTGATTCTTGCAGCATTCGCCTGCACGATCGCGATTGTGCAGTCAGTTGATCCTCAGGCCACCCACACTGGAGGAAAAAACTCCGGCAGTGGAAGCCGTACTTACGCGCTATATAGACATATCGTTCGCGTTCCGGGCTCAGAGGCCGAAACTTCCGGGAGAAGCACCCACAGCAGTCGAAGCTACGGTTCCAGCATCCGGAACTTTTGGCCTCTGAGACCGGAACGGACGGTATGTCCATATAGCCTATAACTGATTTTTTTCTGTGCATGGAATTTTGTAGATACGTCATTTTTGTCGCGATTCGAACGCGAATTTCAAATTGTCGAATTTATTGATGAATGTATTCGAGGGTTAAAGAGTCTGAATATTTGCTACTCCTCAACTTAATTTTTCAAATCGAAACCACAATGTCGGTGAGAACCTCTCGTAATTTAAGCAAAACATCCAAAGAGTGGAACATTTACTCTCATCAGTGATGTCTTCACTTACGTCTGAAACTGCATCCATAAAATAATCATTATATTACAAATAGAATTTTGACGCGTATAAAATTATTTATTCTTTTTAACCCATCGAGCTCTCAATTTTAGCGCCTTTATCGAGAATTTTAACAAAAATCAAACTAATCTGCAGCAAGCTGGCTTCGACGCACCGAAAACAGCATTTTGGACAGTGATTGATTCATTTCTTAACGAGTAGGGGGCAACAGCTCAGATTAGCGACTCGAGTTCATAAAAGCCCCGCCTCCGCCCCTTGGGGGCCGCCGATAAAAGGATTAACCGTGTACCGGTGCCTGTGATAGGGGGGGGGGGGGCGAATAAGATCTACCTGATTAAAGAGCAACCCTTGAACTCGTTGATACACTTTTCAATCGTCCGTCATCCCCTCGTATCGTTAACCTTTCCTCGCCCTCTTCGCGAGTGACCAAACTAAGTTTTGTTTTATTGGGAGGTTTTCCAAGGAAACCTATCGTCTTTTCTCCCTCCTTCGCCTCGAAAAAGTTTCAGATTATTGTTGGTGTTTTCAGGAAGTGTTACCCTTATAAGTGCATAAAATATGTCACTGTCCTCATTAATGATATGGCCTATCAATAGTTTTAATTATTTCAGACCCATTCTTGATTCATCTCTTGACTAATACCAATAAAGCCCCAGGATCACTCCGCCCAAGGGATATTCACCATCACTTTTTACCCAAGGCTTTTTAACCCACGGATATTCACCCACAACCCTTTGTACCCACGTGGTATTTTACCCATAAGCCTTTTGTAGGTATAAGAACGCGTCCAAGCGTTGTTAGGCTTCATTTTGTTTTAAAATTCTTGATTTAAACGTATAGTTCCCTGGAAGTATCCGTCATGTCTCCACTCTGCGTAAAGCATGTTCTTGAAAATTCCAAGAAATGACATTAATTCGTCCTGCCGTGTGATTTCAAATCCTCGCAATTACAATGGACGTACATCGTACGCGGCTCGGGAATTTCACTGTCGATTCGTAAGTTTTTCGAGAAAGCAATTAAAATTTAAACGGAAGTATTGCAACGTCGCAACGCATGGCTAATATGTATATTTTTGAACTTAAGCCATCGATGTTTAATATTTTATCCGAGACATCCAGCATTGTACGTCGCGTTACACTCGTGATAAATCGCACGTCAATCGTCTCCCTTTTTTTCCGCACTCAAGAGCGCGCCCCCTCCTCCCCCTTCCACCNACCCCCACGACACCACTTCCGCGCAGCGCGTGCCATGACCTCATACACGACGCGGGTTCCCGATCCTAGGGAAGCCCCTCTCCCGATGTCGGCGGTGGCGTCTCAGCTGAGAAGCCCCCCCCTCCTTCCGCCCTCGGCACCCCTCCCCCTCTTCCTTGTTTACGCGTTTTAATAACGTCATGCGCATACGAGTTTTTTTTTTCCTTCATAAAAAGCGAGCGGCAGATATTGTTACCCCCGCCGCAGAAAAATGCACCGAAGGGATACAATATCCGACTTCCTCTCGCTTGACTTGGTCAACCACTGAAACTTATTACGATGGATTAAGTTTTTCCTGACCCCGAGTGCAGTGCTCGCCAGTGGCATGTTGACAATGTTTCGACGGGGAGTCGAGTTCGGAAGTTTTGACGGCAATCGATTCCGCTTTCTCAGATTTATACATACTGAATGTAATAAGGGGTGTTTTAGTCTTTATCTAGACCGTGTTAAGCACACTGGAAAAAAAGCACATTGGATCTAGAGTCCAGACTCTTGAAAACATTGACAAGAAAAATACTCTTGATTCAATCGGATTTTTGCTTGAATCAAAACGAAATCCGCTTGAATTAAGAGGCTTGGTTCTTGATTTAAGCTAGATTCTGATTGAATCAAGAGTACTTTTTCTTGTCGATATTTTTAAAGGTCTGGACTCTAGATCCAATGTGTTTTTTTTCCAGTGCAGGAAGGGTCAAAACCACATCAGCTGATGTCAAATTTAATTGGGCAAGTTGATTTTTTACATGAAAACGGATTTTCGTGCAAATAGTGAATTTCCTGCTTAGTAAGAAGCAAATTCCTTAACATTTGCAAAGGAACGTTATCTTGTGAAAAATTAAATTACCTAATTAAATTTCGCAATAGCTGATGTTTCTTGGTTCCTTTCTACTAAACGAGGTTCATTTGACTTTGATTGCAGCAGGGATGGCCTCCACGTCATCTCTCAGTCCTCTCTAAAGGCGAAATCTGGATTGAAATCAGCTTATAGAAGCGCCTGCAATATTTTGGAACGCAACCAGCACCTCCGGAGAGTTAAAATAGTTGCTTGCTGTGTAAATCGCATGCGGGCGACGGAAGATGCTCCGTCCCTCCGCACCACAGCAGTCGTGGGCAGTATTCAGAGAAATGAACACATCGATCGATATACCGCAAATCACGCCACGTGTACTTTGCCATGATGAAGAAAATGGATGCGTGAACTTTCGGACATCGCGAAATTTCCGCGAATGAAACACGAGTAGTCGTTCTGGAGGAACGTTATAATAGGATTGCATTTTGCAAAAAGGAACCACTAGCATTGCAATGTTGCTAAGATTGTGCAACTTCTTGTGTCGTGGAGGAAAAACCCGATTATCCATTAATAGTTTCTATTTTATTCGCTAAAAGCTGTAAATTTATGACAAAAATTACCATCTAAATTGCATAGTTTTTCACGATTTCCGCAATTTTATTGCAAAAGATGAAGTTGCACAATCTTAGCATCATTGCAATGCTAGTGGTTCCTTTTTGCAAAATGCAATCCAATAGATCACTAGACAAAGCACAAATTTAAGCATTCTGATACATGTTTCCTTACCGAAATTTCATGCAATACACGATTCGCAAAACGAAAATCACTGAAAACAACTCCTAACCAAGATATTTTATTATTCTTGACGTGTGAATTCTAATTCCCGCTCATGAAAACGCATTATGGTCTATGTGAGTCAATGCCGGATCCATGCACTCATAGTAAATGGTGGTCAAAGTAGCAACTGAGTAAGCGTGAATTTCGCGCCGGGATTTTTAACAGTGTGGGTCGCACTGGCATCGTGGCGGGGGTTTTGACGAGTGGCGAGGAGGAGATCGGTGTCCAGGATAGGTAAACCCGTCAACCTGGAAACGGAGAGCCGGGATCCCGCCGGTGGCAATGGCCTCGCTCTCCCAGCGCCAGGGCTCCCTTGTCCCTTGAAAGTGAGAAGCGCTAGCCCCGCTCCAGGCCTTCCGCCTCGCTGCCCCCAGCCCACACGCATCGCCCACAATCGATCCATGAATCCTCATCCAAATGACTTCCATAGACGGAGCCCTATCCTGGCAATGATATCTGTCGATTGAGGTCCTTCAAAAACGATACCAACATTCGACCGATCCAGGAATCGCATCCCTCGAGCCTCAGCTTCCAAGCAAGTGTGACCGATTCCAGCGGGGAGTCGCAGACCGACGCTCCGTCATGTCAGGTGAATTTTTGCGAACGGGTTAAGGCCTAGATCCAGACGGCGATTAATCGCCGCGAGTGAAAGACGGAAGCCAATGGAGAGCATTGATTTCGATCAATTGACGTCGATATATCGAAATCAAGGCTCTCGATTGGCTTTCGTCCGTCATTCGCGGCGATTAATCGCCGTGTGTATCTAGGCCTTAAGATAGACAATACTAACCGGTGTAAACCAAAGACGAATTGGACCGCGATTAGCAGAAAGGAACCAAGCCGCATCAGCTATTGCCAAATTAAATAGGCAATTATGTTTTTATAAGAGAACGTTTGTGCGGATTCCTTTGCAAATTTGAAGGAATTCGGACTTTGCAGGAAACACACTGAATTTTGTGCAAAAATCTACAGAATCGTTTTTATTTTGTTGTTTTTATAAAAATTTAATTGCCCAATTAAATTTGGCAATATACTGATGGCAAGAGCTTTTTTTCAGTGTGCCATTACCAATATAAGATAAATTAAAATTTTCCTCGGAGGAACCCTAGTGTTCAGTTTACGTCCGTTGGTCGGTCTCTACCATATTGATGGCGAAGGAACTATAGCACCTTTCTGAAAACTGGCAATTTCGCAAGACAAAGAAAGAACTTCGCCATATTTGTAATTTTAAGGTCACCTTTCTGAAAACTAGCAATTTCGCAGGACGAAGAAAGAACTTCGCCATATTTGTAATTTTAGGGTTAGATTTGCAATGTTTTCGTACATTACAGCGTCATTGCAGCGCTTTTTCACAAAATTAGAAAAACACTGAAATCATAAGCTCGCGTATTTTACACTGTAGAATGCGGTTAAGTCGCTATCTCATTTATGCTCTTTTTTCAATTAGGCTGTATTGTTTCTCGGCCCTCGATATTTGCCTGGTGTTGCTCTCGTGGATCTATATTTTAAAATCCGTCTCGCAGTACCGAACAAATGGTGCAGGTAATACCAGGTTAAAGCATTTCATCCTTGCGAAAGAGCAAGAAAAATGAAGTACGAGTGGGGAGGGTAAATCAGGATTTCCTCACACAACGCGGTAACAGGCCATCAAAAGGGGCCAGCCGGGCATTACGTGCGGTGGCGAAGATTTAAAACATTTTCAAAAGCTCCCCCGACCCGGAGCATTATTTAGCCGGGAAAGCTCCAAAGCTCGGAGGGCCGGCCGCCGGCGGTTCCTGGACGTTGCAGGCGACAGGTCAGAGCTCTTCTCCGCCCCCCCCTCCCCCGCCACCGCAATCGCCGCCGTCTCAGCACTAAAACCACCGCTAAGGAAAAACGCAGTATGGACCTTCAGACGTTGCCGAATTTCCTTTAATAAAACGATACTTTATTAGGAAAGTTATTAAGGGTTTTCTTCCAATTTTTCAGAAAATTTTGTTTTCAGTATAGTACAAAATACCTGAAAATTTCAAGTAGCAGTATTCATAGTTTTTCCTCAAAATGAATATTTTACGAGGGGAAGTTTGGCAACATTCGACCACTCATACGGCGTTTTTCCTCCGGACGGGAGTGCTGTGCTCTGGCGTAGCGTTAATGAGTCATGTTTATGCGTACTATGTTGCGCGCCATCATTTATCCCTGCCCCTCCCCCCACCCCCTTCCGGCGGTTCTCTTCCTGCCGGTGCCTTTTCTCGCCCGAGAGAGGGGTGAAGGACCTTTGCGAGTAATTAAATGAAGAAATTAATGCCGTGCTCCGGCTGGGATGCACCTAAATCAGTGTGAGTGCCTTTCCTTCACGTGACAACCTTTGAAAAATCGACTTTCTCCGGGTCACTTTAATATGCCGTCCACGAAGATTTATTTTCGATGACAGGGTCGAATGACATGAAAACTTCGAGTATGCAGTCAAAGTTATGAACAGACCTCGGGCTATCTTCAACGTGGAAACTCGGTCAGTTGAATTCATGCAGATCATAGTTCTTCTGGTTTCAAATGCCGCAGTTTGAGACGATTTTGAACTCTGCAGTTTCAACATTGAAAATAGTTTGGGTCAGTTTTGTCGTCGTAATTTACATCCGAACTGTAGAATTAAAAAAAAACGTCCAGAAATGATGAAATTTCAACTTTTTTTTTTTTTTCCTTGGAGGATGACAATACTTCCTCTCTACCCTATGGGAGCGAGAAAGTAAAAATTATACAATTCTCTGAACAGGGTCCTGCAGCACCAAAAAATCTTGTGAATTGATGTATCGGTGGCATATTGCATTCGAAGAGTGTCGTGACTGAAATTTAAAACGAGAAACCACACAAACGACCGACATTACTGGACTCATACTAATTCTGCAGTTCTGAAATTATAATTTTGAGGAGAAGCCATATAAAGTTTTTATTTGCCAACCTTTCACACATCTTGCGCATCTTCAACTTTTCTCCAGGAACTTAAGACTCCTTTCTCATGAACAATCATAATTTTGGCAAAATACAAAAGTCTCGTCACGTTTAAGTGGACGTACAGCAAAACATTTTTGCAAATATTTTTGAAAATGCTCGTGATGTTAATGTTCCAAGCCGACACTTTCCGTATAACGGCGCGATTTCAGTTGTTTCACCTGAACGTATTCCAGGTGCCCACCCAGTCAAGAAAATTGTAAACTTCAAAAGTTTGAGATTATTATTACACTGGAAAAATAATAACACATTGGATCTAGAGTCCGGACTCTTGAAACCATTGACAAGAAAAAATATTCTTGATTCAATCGGATTTTTGCTTGAATCAAAACGAAATCCGCTTCCATTAAGAGGCTTGGTTGTTGATTTAAGCGAGATCCTGATTGAATCAAGAGTACTTTTTCTTGTCGATGTTTTTTTAGAGTCGGGACTCTAGATCCAATATGTTTTTTTTCCAGTGTATTTGACCTAATTTGCGTGTGAGATGCTTTAAAAAAAATGTATGTCTGGACCGCTGCACCAATCTTCTGAGACGTTTTTATTACAATGTATCATAAACAATAAGGAGTAACTGTTGCAAGATGCGTAATCGTCAGAGCGAAAGGATCGTCATTTACGAACAGCACATTCTGCTATTCCTCGGTGGTTTCATGCACGGATGAGTTACTTCATTACTAAATGGATCAATTCGTCGCCTCCCTGACGTAAGAACGTAACCACAATTCGTAATGAACCCTATGATCCGTATAACTCAATGTTTGCACGGGCTCATCTCAAATTGCAGTTACGTCCTTTCGTCAGCTGAAGGACGGATTCGAGGCAACATTTCATATTTGGGCGATGCGTCACGCAGGTGCTCCAGCCGAGAAGAGGCGACAGGTGCGAAGACCGTGGATATGCTCTCAAGTTGGGCATGAATGGCTGCGGTGGCGGTTGACCCACTTGCGCGTGCGGGATTGATGGGCCCGCGATGTTGGCGCCTGCCACCCGCCAGCCTGCAACCGGAGCGTCACCCGCGCCGAGCAAATTGCCTCCCGTCCCGGGCTCACATGACATCCGCCACCGTTGCTGCTTAACCTCAAACTCGTTATCGTCGTTGGCTAATTGAGACGCTACCGCTACCCCCACTCCACCTTCGCCGAGGGTTATTAATTTTATCTTCGCCGGAAATTTTACTAACGCGGTTGTCAGTTTTTCATTAAGGTGCTTCCTCAGCACTTAGGGGTAATACCATCTTTTCGATGGGTTTGGATTTTGAAATTTTAGGTACCTATCTGAAAAATCCCTGAAGATCAACTTCTTCTGGTGTGCAAAAGGTATTAGAGTATACAAATGTTGACCATGAATTACTCTATAACTGAAATGCGATTGAAAATGGCGAATGGAAACATAAAACTATACAGTATTTCCCGATAAAATTGGATGTACTAATACCGGACTCGTAGAATGATTTTACGCGCAGAGATTTTTTATAAAAAATAAAGAGATAAATTAGTTAAAAATTTTGTAATAATAAAACATGTAATAATTGCTCGTTTCTTCCTTTAATTTTTTCACGTGACTAAACATTTACTTAAACAATCCTCGAAGATTCGTGACTGAGGCACTAAGAATTGTGCCGAAAAACGAAATCATGGGAAACGTGATTTTGTCATCTTAGTAATAATTATCTTAAGATTCCAAGTATGAAAAGTTCATAAAACTCTTACGGCCAATACGAGTCTCGTGAACTAAAATTATATTGAGGTGACTTCCTTCAATCACGGTGCTCATTTTACATGTCGACGGTGAAACTACCAAACCACGTATCTCGTTTGCGGTGTTTAAAAATCTACGCTCACATTTTATTTTTTGGAAGTATACCAAATCAATATCATTCCTTGAAATTTTCACAGAATTTTCTCCGCGCGAAGAGGAAAAATCACAGAAATTTTCAAGACTGGACGTTAAATAGTTTTTCATTTAAAAAATAAAGTATGACAGGAAGTCTGCGACGTCGCAAACCGAGATACGTGGTTAGGTAGTTTCACCGTCGATGTGCTGCATGACGCTTCAGTGTGCAATGGCGATTACTAGTAATCACATGAATATTAGCTTTCTTCTCGTAAAAATTAACAATATTGTCTCGTAAAATCGTCAGCTCAGGACCTTTATTTGCAACGCTTCGATGTTTCAAGTTTCTACCGACGCGACGCTCGAAAGCCCATGCATTCGCGCCATTTATGATACGGGTCAGATTCGATCCTTGATTTACCTTCTCCGTTGCCAGTTTTGGTCCAAAAGTACGTTATCTGTTAATGAAATTCCTCCACTATAAAAATTGGTAAAAATATTCTGTATAACAAGCAATTATGACATACAATAGCCAAAGTCTAGGGAAGAACACATTTTTCAATTCTTCCGGCTTTGGCTCGAAAAAATTTCATCGAACCTACTTCGTGCACTGAAAAAAAAAGTATGATATAACATTTACGATGAGCCTACTTTATTTTTGACACATTGATACTGTTTAGTGAAAATAACCAATTAATTGCATTCACTAGAACCCTCGTGATACATACCATAATATGGTAAATTCTACCATAACCTCTGGTGTTTATTACCATACCCCTATCACTGTGTCTGAGAATGATAAAATCTACTATATTTTTTTTCAGTGCGGTGCATGGTGATAACCTGGACGCTAAAAATGTTGCCGAAACCAGATCGAGGTCTATTCTGCGTTCAGTGCAGGGTGTGAGGAGGGCTAAGGGGCTTTTCACCACAGGTACCATTAAATGTAAACGTGAGGCTCAATTAATCAGCTGGAATGGGATCCGTTTTCCACGCTGAAACTCGGGCTGCAAATTGTTCCATCGGTTGAACACTGATAGCGTGTTACAGCAATCCGGGCTCAAATGTCCCGTCGGTGCCACTGGAGGCATATTCTTAGGTGTGCAAAAGTACACCCAGCGCAATAGCTTGTCTTTTATGGGTTGTCGAAAATTCACATTAATGGTGAAATTACGATACCTTACTCGTCTGGGTTCTCGATAGGTTGCAAAGAATCGTCGATCCTCGTTTAGTTGCCGACGAAATTGAGCCTAAAATTTATATGTTTTTCATGGAGCAAGCGTTTTTTTTTCTCTTTTAAATTTTGGACCTTTAGGTAATGCTAGGCTTGTCACTTTCCCACCGCATTCGACGATCTGCGGCAGCAAATGCTTTCAAAATTTATCCTCAACCTTTCCACAAAAATTGATGACCTTTTCCCCCTCTTTTTTTGAAGGAGGGGGAGGGTAACTAGTGGAAAGCTTCTACACCAAAGGTTTTAAATTAGAAGGGGCAATTAAAATGTTGACAGTTTTCAACAGAGTTTTCGAAAAGGGTGGAAACAATGAAGGAAAAATTGCGATTTTCGCCAAAAAAAGAGAATCGAGGGCTTTCGACAACAACTACAAGCCTAATATCGCGTAAACGCCGTATGAGCATTTGAATGTTGCCAAATTTCTTCTTAGAAAATATTTATTCTTGATGAAAGTTATGAAAATTTTTCCTTGAAATTTTCAGACTTTTTTTATCAATTTACGAACAAAATCCCCTGCAAAATCAGAAGAGAAATATTTACAAATTTTCCTAAAAATTCGTAATTTGTCGAAGGAAATTTGGCAACGCCTGATGGCTCATACGGCGTTCTTCCTTAGCACGGCAGCACTGGACCACTCTATTTTGTAGAATGGTATTTCGAGTCGAGTTACTCAGTACGAGAAGTCAGTGTCCCAATTATAAAGAGTTTTTCAAACAAGAATAATTGTAACCGTCTTTTCTTCTCAATGCCTGAAAATCCTATTGTACTCCTACTTCTCAATCCTTTATCTTTTTCCGATGTTTTTTCCGGGGATCATCTGCGGATCCGCCACTAAAATATTATCCGGATAGTGTGGCGTGATGCGAGATGATAGGAGAAGCGGAGGGTGGATAGCGTGAAAAATACAGTATCGAAGAGAGTATTTCACGCGCAGTTAGCCCCGTGGTAAATTACTGCCTCTGTGACACAGGAATTCACTATTCTGGCCCATCGGAGCATGCACTCATAAAGCGCCCGTCAGCTCTCGCCTTCCTCCGCCGTTGTCAGATTAACCTTTAACGTCCTCTTCTATAAGAAAAAATTCATTTTCTAAGTTGCAACGGGGTGTATTTGAAGCGCCTTTAGCAAAAAGGAACCAGCGCGATTACAGTGTTGAAAAAATGTTATTTCTTCATAATAATGGACCACTAGAAGAGGTACGACTTTCAGCATTCTGATACATGTTTCTTAACCTAAATTTCACGTATAACACGATGCACACAACGAAAATTACCGAAATTAACTCCTTACGAAGATATTTAATGATTCTCAATGCGTGAATTCAAACCACCCGCTCATGAAAACTCAATGTTCTACGTGATTCACATCGCGCGCTAAACGTTATCATGACAGTCTCTACGATATACAAATCTGGCAACCTCAATCTTGACGCTTTGGCTCAGCTATAGCAAATTGCTTATAGTTTAAACAACACATGGTGGGACATGAACATTGCTCGACTGAGAAGTTTGCTGAAACCGTTGTAGTGCGCGATTTGATTCACGTAAAGCTTCGAGTTTCGGTGATAGGTCAAAATGTCCAAAAAAAAAATGTCCAACAAGCAAGAATGTCCAGAGTTGAGAATGTCCATATTGTAAAAATGTCCAAGTATCTTAAATGTCCAATACTGGTTTTTTGGCCAAAGACAAAAATGCCCAAAAGTCCATTCCCTTTGCAAAAAAATTAGAAGGTGGCGACATTGTCGGCTTGAATACTAAATAAATTCGAATCCATGGAGACGACGGGGAAGATTTGAGAATCTTTTTTTCTTGAACTAACCTCAGTTGTGAAACTTTTTGGCTTTTGTAAAATTTTCGTTTGTTAAAAAATGCGGTAAAACCAATTACAGGGGCNTCAAGAATTCAAAGATGAAGATGACATTCCACGGTACCTAAGGGGCATTGCCTATTACATTCGAGTTTCCAACGAGCCCGAAGACGAGAATAATGAGGAAAGTGATCAAGAATGAAGAATATCTAGAAACAAAAATAAATGGACTTTTGGGCATTTTTGTGTTTGGCCAAAGAACCAGTATTGGACATTTCAGATACTTGGACATTTGTAAAATAGGGACATTCTCAACTCTGGACATTTTTGCTTGTTGGACATTTTTTTTTGGACATTTTGACCTATCACCCGAGTTTCTTATGAGCGGGCAGTTCAAATTCCTCGTAACCAATGTAAAATAAAAACGTCAATGTCTTCGTTAGGAGTTGGTTTAAGTAATTTTCGTTGTGCGAATCGTGCTCCACGTGAAATTTTTACCAGGAAATGTGTATCAGAATGCTTAAATTCGTACCTTGTCTAGTGGTCCATCATCTAAAAAAATCTCTCAGAATAGCAAATAATTTTTGCTTCCCAACAAAAAATTGTTGGTTTTAAGGGAAAATAATTGCGTAAATTTTAATACTGTACATATATTAAGTATTTTCAGGAGAAAAGAAGAAGTTGCGCAACTTCGAAAACACTGTAATCACGATGCTCCTTTTTTGCTAAATGTGATCCATCGATCCATGCTTAATAGAAATTGACCGCGCGTAGCAGAAAGGGACCTAGCCACATCAGCTATTGCCAAATTTGACCAGGCAATTTAATTTTTTACAAGGGAACGTTTGTGCGGATCCCTTTGAAAATTGTGAGGAATTTGTCTCGTATTATGCAGAAAATTAACTGAAATTTGCACAAAAACCAGCACAACCGCCCAGTTTTTGGCAATTGCTGATGTGGCTCGGTTCCTTCCTGCTTAGCTGCGGTCCAAATAGGTATCGTCACCTCATGCATAACAAGGATATGAAATCAGTGGGAACAAAAGCCTACCAACTCAAGAAATTACAATTGCCCAGATTTCGTTTGCCCTAATTTTATAAAAGTCATTGAATATGGGGTATCCGTGTCAACTTAGGCCTCTGAAGTTTCCCAAATCACTTGTCCTTTGGCACCAAAAAACTTTTTTTAGACCAACTTCTTCACCTACTGTACAGTTTTTGTGTCTCTTGAACATTATCACTTTTCCGAGTTAGTGTGTTTTCATTCTCACTGATTCAAATGATATTCCCTTTTCATTTGCTCCACAATGAGTTGCCATTTGCATTTTGCCTTGGTTTTATTAGCCATACTGATTGATTTTTTTCTTTCTTCTGATTACAGGTAATTTCAAACTCAACTTTTACGTCAACATGAAACAGTGTCAGTGCTTGGTCAGATTCAGCTCCTAATTCGAATAGTCAGTATATTTAATAAATATTTTCTGTTCCCCGGAATTATTGGTGACTGTATGCTCTTATTTTAAATATTTTTAAAAGATCTCGGATTGGCTGATCCATCCGTCTGCATTGGAATATTTTTATTTCAATTCTTGGCCATGGATAGGTTTCCCTGGTTTCCTCACTAAGTTACATGCCACTCACTGCAACGCTAATTAAGATCAGAAATAATCTTCCGAGATATGGCCTTGTTGCATTGTAGGGCAGTTTTAGATGCTTAATATGATAGTAGAACGTGCGCCAGAGGGTAGGGAAGAGGTAGGGGTGTAAATAGGGATTAAGGGAGAAAGCGCGAGTGTTTCAGCGGAAAAAAACATTTGCATTAATCGCAAATTTAATGGAAATGTAAATGAGTGTATCCAATTATTATTATTCTTCATCAAGACACGCCACGCTTATAAGTGTGTAGACATATTGCTTGTAGATAGTATTAATGGCTGAAGTGCGAAACTACGTATCTCTGTTTGCGACGTTTCAAACTTCCAATTATCATTTATTTTTTCCTCGGAAAACCAGAAGAAACCCTCCTCGATTTTCCTTCTCTATCAGCAAAATGTTTTGTATTTTCAAGCTATAAAGTTTATTTGTTTACCTGCGAAAAAGGTATAAGAGGAGGGCTTTTGAAACATCGCAGTGGGGATGCGTGATTTCGTTATTTGACCATCAATATCATGTACATCATGAGGGCATTAAAAAAAATTAAACGATTCCTAATCATTTAATCAGCACACCTGCCGAGAGCTACGTCTCGTCCTGGGAACTTAGATATTCCTGCTCCGAATGGAGATGTTGCATGTGTGAGGAATTTGCGATTTGACTGTTGATTCTTACGTAAAAGTTTGCGAGAAACACGACGGTGCGACTGGTTGTCTCTTAAATCGACTCCCAAGCTCAAAAAAGCTCTCAAGTTGAGGTCAAAATGGAGGGGATATCCCACGCTGTCTTGAGAGTCCATCTCTACATCAAGACAAACTCTCCATGTAAAGATAGGGAGCAAATACGTTGACATAACTGCCACTTTATTTGGGGACTCCAAAACTGAAAACACGGAAACCCTGTCAATGTATTTGCTCCCTATCTTTGCATGGAGAATTTGTCTTGATGTAGAGGTGGACTCTCAGGATAGCGTGGGATATCCCCGCCATTTTGGCCTCAACTTGAGAGCTTTTTTGAGCTTGGGAGTTGATTTCAGATGTTCAGTGGGACCATCGTGTTTCTCGCGAACTTTTACAAAAGAATCAATTGTCAAATCGCAAATCCCTCACACATACAACATCTCCATTAGCACACCTGACGAGAGCTACGCCTCGTCCCGGGAACTTCAATAATCCTGCTCCGATTTGAGGCTTCCCAGATCGTTGCTCCTCTGACGTCAGGGCGTATCTCAATTTCCGCGTGAGCCCTGTTCCTCATGTAATTCTAAGCTTTCCAGGGCTCATGTTGTAATAGAGATACGCCCTTAAGTCAGAGGAGTGACAAGATGAGCGAGTTTTGTTTTGATCGTGCCAATCAAGTAACCGCCAAGCGGAAATTTTTGGTCGTGATTATGATGTTGAGGTTGGAGTATGAGGACTCTCATTCATGACCCAGAAGTCAATCGGAGCATGTGGACCGAATCCGACGGAGCTCGGTCGACGCACGGTAAATAAAACCAGTAGGAGAGGTCGGACAAAATTTGGGAACTTTAAAAGCACATAACTCCGTTTTTTACAAAATTTTGAGGACTTAAAAATAGTACCATTGGTTTTCTCATAAAATTCTCCGTAGGATTAAACCCTCAAAATTTGAAATTTGACGAGATAAACATTTAAATTTGCAGTTTTGGCAAAAAAAATCATGTGCGACCGCTCTAATCGACTCGATCCACTGTGCGTTGGTGCTTTCTTATTATGCGCTCCCGGATTGGCAAAGAGGGTAATCCCATTTGGAGCCCAGCAGGAGGAGAAACCGAGAAAAATAATAATATTAAAACGGAAGTCATTCCAAGTGGAGTCCTCGAGAGGGGAGAAACTTTGACCCATTTTTAAAGTTTAATATCGACGGGTTACCAGGGGGAGGGGCCGCCCGGCCGTATCTCAGAACCGAAACTCATGAGCATGAATTAACATCCAGTAATTCCTCTTGGTGATTTACGTCCATGGCTTCCTTAAGATACGATAGTTTTCTTTCATTCCTGCCGCTCTTCCCGCTTTCATCCCCTATTTCTTTGCTCGGTCCGTCCCGTAGTTCCGCATTTTCATTCTTGTTCTTCGCCGATTGATTGTGTTTTCTAAGTAGCTGCATATTTATCAACTGTCGAACTTTTTATCCGGGGCGCAACGAACGCATTCATGAAGAAAAGTTCCAACTTGAAGATTGGCTTGATTCAAATTCCGCCGCACTAGTCCGACACCAAGTTTGTTCGGTTGAACCGAGAACAAAAAGGAAAACGTGGGAAGTGTCTCGAAAAATATATTTAACGTTTATGGGTCGATCCGTTGCGTGTGTTGGAGCATAGTCCTCACATAATTGAATCATGTGGTTCAGCAATGAGATTTATTCAAACGCAAGGATCCTGTTTCATAATCAAAGAAGTTCTATTACTTTGAAAAAAATAAAGGATAAGGTCTCTCGCAGCCATGAGATATGATAGACGCTCCGCAGCCAATGAGCCCTGCTTTATATATGAATCTACCCTTCCTGGGGCTCGCACAGAGACAAGAGGCCGTCCACTAGCCTCCTGGCGACAGGTGGAAACTGTCGGGGATCCAACAGTTCCTTATGGACAATTATAAGGGAGCAACAGTCATCATCTTAATTTCGGCTGTTGACCTACCTACATGGTGGATGATGAGCTTCGGGTGACGTCATGAGCTAAACAAGTTTCCCAAACTTGGGCCATTTTCGGCTTGTTTTGCAAAACGAAACTGCCAACAGATTGTTGAACATCAACGATGTAGGTAAGTCAACAGTAGAATGCTGAAGGCCCGAAAGTAAAAGCTTCCACCATGATCAAGATACTAGTGGAGGGTCTCTTGCCTCAGTGCTAGTAAGCTCGTATGAGATAAAAGTGCCTTTATCAATACCGGCGCCTGGCGTAAAGGCGCATCTCAGTTTTCACCCTACTTTACATATGAAACTACGCTTACTGGGGCTCATACGGATTTTGAGATGAGTTCTTACGACAGAGAGGCACCCGTATTGATAAAGTCACTTTCATCCCACACGCATTGGGAAAAAAACCGTTTGGATCTAGAGTCCAGACTCGAAAACAATGACAAGAAAAACTGTTCTTGATTCAATCGGATTTTTACTTGAATCAAAAGGAAATCCGCTTAATTTAAGAGGCTGGGTTCTTGATTTAAGCAAAAATCCGATGGAATCAAGAGTATTTTTTCTTGTCGTTGTTTTCAAGAGTCTGGAGTCTAGATCCAAGCTGTTTTTTTCCAGTGCGAGCCTATTTTTTGCACGTCGTTTCTGATGAACATCTCTCAGACTGCGTTGGCACGGACGTCTCGGAGTGATGTTCGATGCGTTTTCCCATTTTTTAGCGGAGAGAAAAAGAGAGGCATTGTAAATCCGTCAGAAGTGCCTATTTTTAAACGTGACAAACTGGAGAATATTCAGACCCGCATGAAAGAGAGCCCTATGCGCTTCCCGGCCGGGTCCAAAATGAACAACTTTTAATTAGGAATCAGCAAATGGCGGAGCGGCGTTTTATCGGGCCGGGGATCTATTATTCCGTCGGCTCTGAGACGCAGCAAGTTGGGTGTAATCATGATGAATTCGAGCCTCTAATTCAAGGCTGGCTGAAGTTTCAGTCGACTGGAATTTGAGCGACGTGATGCTCAAGCACTCGGAGCCGAGTTTTGATCTGCAAATTAAGTCGGAAACTGCCGCATCGCGCGTTATGCTCTTCGGTTTTTGGAGCCCCGGCGGTTTTATCAGATTGCGACGACTTTCCAAGTCCCTCGGTAAAAATAGGAACGTTCGGCTGGGCATCCTCACACAAAATATGCGCTTTTTGGCTCCAACTTCGAGAATAATGATG
>NW_017547179.1:418380-508427 GCF_001854935.1 Bemisia tabaci
TTTTGCAATAATACTTTCGCCAATTTTATTCACAATTCTCTCCAAGCAATAAATAATAGACGATTTTAAAATAAAGATGCTTCCAGTAGTTATTTGATTTTGCTTATTTTTTTATTTACATTGACATTTTTTTCTCTCATTTTTATATGACTTTCTACCGTGCATTATTTTCCATTTTTATTTATTTTTGTATTCTTATAGTTTTTTAATTTCCTTCCTTCAAAATATTTTATTCATGTGATGCTTCAGTATCAGCCCTGTCTTGCCTTCAAACCTATAGAGAACGCCTCAACATGATGCCAATTTTAAACTTTCACCTTCCAAAAGTCATATTTAAATAATTTTAAAATTCTCTCTTAAGGAGGCGTCTGGGTTTTTTATACATTAACGCAACAGTGATTTAAATATTTTATTTAGGTTGGTTTTAAATTATATTTTATTGTTTTGTTGGTGTATTTATTATTTTTCGTTCATTTAATTTACTTTGCATTTTTTTTTTTTTTTTTTTTTTTTTTTTTTTTTTTTTTTTTTTTTTTTTTTTTTTTTTTTTTTTTTTNATACTCAGTTTTTTAAGGCATAATGAATGTATCGTCTGTATCAAGATTTATTTCTACTTAAAAAAACCCAAACGCCTCCATATTTTATGTTAGTTTCTTCATTACACCTAAAAAAGGTTGAATTTGCAACTAAGTCTAGGCAGAATATTTCAGATGTTGAAAGCAACGCTGATGCTGAATCATCCATTGTATTCCAAAAATCATCTGGAATTACATTTTAAAGTAAAATAACTATTGGAAGTATACTTACTTTTAACTAATTATACAATCGAATGTTAAAAGAAAAGCAGATAAAATTTGCAACGATGTTATTTTAATGCAATTGTCACCCAGGATCAACATAAAGCCTCCACATTTCGCTTCACCCTATTAACCATTAACTCATATTGTATCTTGTCTAAGAAGGTAATAACAAGAAAAAGTAGACATTTTCATAGATGAAAGATGAAAACTTTGCAACGCTGTATTGCCCAAAATTATCGTATACTNTATAGCCCAAAATTATCGTATACTGATAGAATCTATGCTATACGTCTAAACTTTGCAATGCTGCATTGCCTAAAATTATCGTATTCTGATATAAATGAGTCTGCGAGTATCACTAATTGTATACTTTATGCCTCAAATACTGCTACAGTACAGAACTATAAAAAATGGGTATTTTCATAGGGCAAAAATGTAATTTTTGCAACGTTGTACTGCTATTAACGGCTCGTTCACAATTTGAAACTTCTACTAGAGATTTTTTTATAATTTTTCAGTTACGCGTCATGTAAGTGTTGTAAAGTCTACTTTTAAGTTGGCTTTTGGAAGAAATTCTTCAAAAATATGAAGATTTTTAAGACTCAAACATGGAAACTTTGCAACGCTGTAGCTCCGAAACCAAACGTATCCTCAAGCTGAAATTTTTACCGCAGGCTTCTCTCATCGTAAGGTTCCATTTCGGTCACGCACGATTGAAATCCCCAGGTTTCAAAAAAGGTCGCTCCTCTGACATAAGGACGTATCTCACTTTTCACATGAACCCCAGAAAGCATGGATTTGAATGTGACCCAGGGCTCACGAGGAAATTGCGATTCGGCCTTTCGTTAGAGGAGCGACGAAACGGGGCCACTCATTGGGAGGCTTTTTAATCTATTTTCCTCCCTCAATTGGACCCTCAATTGCATTTTGCAATGTGGAACTATAAATTCTGGCCCGGTTTAAAAAGAACGCATGTGCCATTAGTATCCCTATGCACATAAGTGTTTTTTTTTCAGATGAGCCAGAATTTATAGTTCCAAATTGCAAAATGCAGTCCAATTCGTCGTTACCTCCCACGAAAGAACATAACTACACTGGATTACATTTTGCAATAAGGAACCACTATTTCTGACTCTTCCATAAAACCACCGTTCTGCACAGGGAAACCAATGGCATATACGTTGTTTCTAAAATGAGCCAGAAATAGTGGTTCCTTTTTTGCAAAATGTGGTCCATTTCATTGTTGCCAGATTTCGCCTCGTAAATTTGAATTTGTAAAGGAAAATGTTAGGTATTAATTGTACATTTCACTAATTTTACCGCTGATCTCATGAAAAACGAAAATAAATTTTGGATAAAGATTTCGCTTTCTCGTGTTTGTGAAAAATTGAATTCTTTGAATCAATTCGACAACCTTGGAATGGAGTTACGTTTCTTCGTCCGGGAAATGACAAAAAATGAAGCTGAATCCTGTCGTAGCAAATTCAGTGAATAGTTTATTCTGCAGAATCTTGGAAAAATAAGACAGTTTCAAGGCATTATGTTCCGTAGTTCTGCAGTATTACAGAAACAGAACATCAGGAAAAACTGGACTGCTTTAAACAGAAAGGAACCAAGCCACATCAGCTATTGCCAAATTTGACAGAGAAATTTGATTTTTTACGAGAGAACGTTTGTGCGGATTCCTTTGAAATTTTTAAGAAGTTGCTTTGCATTATGGAGAAAATTCATAGGAATTTGCACAAAAATCCGCACAACTGTTTTCATGTAAAATGTTAACTTGCCCGATTAAATTGTCAATAGCTGATGTGCTTGGTTCCTTTCTGTTTAACGCGGTTCAACTAGGCACCGTCAAATGCAGTGAAGTTGATTCTACCTAAAATCGCCTAATGATGACAGCGGCGATGATCAGCGTTAAGGAAGAATGAGGGGTTTGTAGGACAAAGCGCGTAAGTGCAGTTTTTGCTACCTCGAGAAATATGTGTTTGAAGTCTCGAAATTACATGGAACCTTACGGCGGAATGAAAGTTCAAACTGACTTTTTGAAACTTAAAAATTGAAATTTGAGAGGGATTTTTTACAAAATATGCACTAAGACTATAAGTACTACACTACTTTTATAAGACACACTACTTTTTTTTATAGTTTTACTTGAAATCATTAAAATCTCAACTTTTTCAAAAACTGCACTTACGCGCCTTGTCCTCCAAGCCCCTCAAATATTTTAGCAGCCCATTTCAAAAATCGAAATTATTGACGGTAATCGATTCATTAGAAGTTTAGGTGATTCGATGGACTTAATTTTATGTGTGAGAGCGACGTGCGATATATCGCATCGATTTGTTCGATAATTTCGGCTACTTGTCATTTGTTTCGAATTTTGAGATCGCACTTCTGTTGTCATGATACTGAAGAATTCATGTTCCAAATTAGACAAAAAAATTCAACGTAATAAAGACGTGGTTTTTTTAGAGGAAAAATATAGCATTCGATACTGATATCGAAACTGCACTCGAATGTGATATTTTTCCTCTGAAAAAACCACGCCTTTAATACGTTGAATTTCTTGATCGTCCATAAATGGACGCATATTTTGTGTCAGAATGACATGCGGTATATCGCGTCGATTAGTTTCATTTTTTCAGCTACTCGTCATTTTTATCGAATTTTGAGGTCTCAATTCTGTTGTTAAGAGACTAAAGAATTCACCTATTAAATCTTGATTAACAAATTCATCGTAATAAATTCGGTGTTTTTTTTTGACAAAATATAGCATCCGATTGCAGTATTTTTCCTCTATTTTCCTTGCGCCTTTAATACGTTGAATTTGTTCATCAAAATTGGTAAGTGAATTCTTTAGTCTCCTGACAATAGAATTGCGATCTCAAAATTCGAGAAAAATGACGAGTCGCCGGAAAAATGGAACCAATCGATGCGGTATATCGCATGCCGTTCTGTCACAAAATATGGCGTTCATCGAATCACCTTAATTTTCGAAATAGGAGGAAGCTTGAAAGATCTTACCGTGAAGAAGTGATGATCTGCAAGGTCAGGATTAGCTCTGATGCAGGGTGAGGACTTCCATCCTCGTTCATCGCCTCCACGAATGTTGGCGAGACGAGAAAAATATTGGCTGCAAAGAAAAAAATTAAAACCTTTTAGAGATAAATTTAACGTATCACATTGTTGCACATTGTCTATTATATGGAACCTCTTAACGAATAAATTGAAGTAATGTTGAAAATAATGGAATAAAACTGCAATCTTACCACAAAATTACAATATTCTCACATAATTTAGTTAAAAATAATCAATTTTTAACGATTAAACATTTTCATATCGACGACCTAAGGTGATTCGATGGACGCCATATTTTGTGTCAGAACGCGGCATGCGATATATCGCATCAATTGGTTCCACTTTTTCAGCTACTCGTCATTTTTCTCGAATTTTGAGATCGCAATTTGGTTGTCAGGAGACTAAAGAACTCACTTACCAATTTTAACAAAGAAATTCAACGTAACAAATGTGTGGTTTTTTTTGAGAGAAAACATCGCATTCGATACTGATATCGAAACTGCATTCGAATGCAATATTTTCTCTCTAAAAAATACTACGCCTTTATTACGTTGAATTTCTTTGTTAAAATTGATAAGTGAGTGATTTAGTCTCCTGACAACAGAATTGCGATCTCAAAATTGGAGCAAAATGACGAGTAGCTGAAAAAATGGAACCAATTGATGCGATATATCGCATGCCGCTCTGACACAAAATATGGCGTCCATCGAATCACCTCAAGTGTAGAACCACGCGTTTCCGTCTGCTATTCAACAGATTTTCTGTCATACTTCATTTTTTCTCGGGGAAACTGGTCTACCTAAATTCTTTAAAACTTCCGTGATCTTTCTTCTCTGTTTTCAGAATACTTTGTATTAATTTCAAGCCATGAAGTTTGCTTGTTTCTCCTGAAAAAATTAAACAAAGGTGGAAATTTTATGACACCACAATAGAAATGTATGATTTTCCACTTTGGCCATCGATTTATGAAGAAGTTAGGTAGTTCGCAACTGCAAAAAATTGCAACACATTTCAATACGCAGAATAACCTCGATAACTCGACTAATTGTGAAAAAAATCTCGAGAAAATCAAAAGATTATCGCCCACAGGGATTCTCAAATTAAATATCGATGGCCGAAGTGCGAAACCACCTTTCTCCGTCTGCGACGTCCCGGACCTCCTGTTACACTTTATTTTTTCTTGGTAAAACTAGTCAACTTATTCCTTGAAAACTACCTCGATTTTTCCTCTCTATTAGCAAAATATTCACTAGAAAGAAAACACATTGGATCTAGAGTCGAGACTCTTAAAAACATCGACAAGAAAAAGTACTCTTGATTCAATCAAATCTAGCTTAGATCAAGAACCAAACCTCTTAATTTCAGCGGATTTCGTTTTGATTCAAGCAAAAATCCGATTGAATCAAGAGTATTTTTTCTTGTCAATGTTTTCAAGAGTCTGGACTCTAAATGCAATGTGGTTTTTTTCCAGTGTTCTGTAAAGATATCAAGCCCAACTGTCGACTTGATTTTCCTCGAAAAAATAAAATGGTAGCATAAATTTTACTGGAAATACGTGGTTTCACACTTAAGTCATCGACATTAAATGTACCACACTTCTCTCGTAAAAAAAGAAAAAATGAAAAGAAAAAAAAAAACATTTTGTTGATGACATCAAGCGACTTACCGAATCAACGCTGAGGAATATACGTGAGCAAAATGACTTCCGAAACTATATCCTCAAATCAAATTTCACAGAAATATCGATGAAAAGACACTACCGAAAATTCGCACGATGACAACCGACACGAGTGACAAATATTACTTCCACTTGCTGTAAAACACGGCAAACTATTACACTGGACAAAAAAGTAGAGGCTCGCTGACGAAAACTTTCGGCGGATAGAAAACTTTCGGAAAGTAAGGCTGCTCAACTATTCACTGCACCTTCTATATTCACGGAATAATTCATTGAGAAAAATTTTAATAATAAAGAACCGAACACGAAACTAAAGTACCGAAGACGACACTAAAGTACCGAATACGAAACTACACTGATGGTAAAACACTTGAAGCACACGACTATCACACGCGGTCCCGAGATGAATATATTTCCGATAAAATATACTTCCGATAAAATATACTTCCGATTTGATTATCCTCCTAGGGGTTGAGCTCAAACTCAACCCCTACGGCTGCGCGACTTCGACTGACCAAAGTACCGACAGCTCCGAGCCTTCGAGGTCTCCAACTTTTTCCTCGTTCTTCTCGAAAACAAAAGAGTGGTTTCGATTTCCAAAATATCCCTACCTTTTTGGGTTTCCCAGGTGAAAGCGGCACAAGCTCACAAAAGAAAATATCTTCATTGAACTTTGAACATTGAACTTCTGATTTCCCGGATTAATTGGACGTATTTCTATCAAACGGAACTATGTGCATCAAGACATGAGTCCTGAGACCCATAACCGTATGCGCATTACAGGGCTCACGTCATAATGCACATAGTTCCGTTTGATAGAAAGACGTCCAATTCATCTCCCACTTTTCACAACTTTTCTTTTTTTCGCTGAAAAGTAGTGAGGGTTCGTCCATGAATCACGTAACCCGTTTTTCCCGACCTTTGACCTCTCCTCCCTTTCCCGTAGATGTCATTTACCTCCAGACACCCCCCCCCCCCCCCCCCCCCCCCCCCCCCCCCNCGTGCCTCCCTTTTTTGCGTAGGTGTGGGTCGTCGCGAACCCTTGCCACGGGCGTATCACATACAAATTCAAGTGTTTAAATGACTCAAAAATAACATAAATCACATAGGAAAAATCTAGAATCCACTCCTCCTTCAAGGCATTTCTTGATTGTAATCGACTCGGCTTGAATTCTCCCGTGCTAAGGAAGAAAGCTGCACGAAAATTCGAGAGTTGCGAAGTTTCCCTTGATAAAGCATATATTTTTTATGACATACATGCACATTTTCCTTTTAAAATTTCAGATATTTACATTAAATTGCGTGCAAAATCGTCTGAAAATTTTGGGGGAAAATATTCACAATTTCCCCAGTAAATGGGCCAGTTGCGCTGGTCACAGAATCGTGTTTTGATGCTTGATTCTTGTGGATTAGCTAAGAATAATAAGATCTGCCCCAACATGAACTTTCTATGCTCAATATTAACCGAAATATCGCCATTTGAAAAGTCAGGTTTTTTTGGTCATCCATCCCGGTGGTGACAGCCTCGGTGCATCACTGATTGATGAAAGCAAGGTGGAAGAAACCAAGGGTGTCACTATACCGCGGTGGATGACGTTAAAAACCCGCGGATTTTCAAAATACTAATATTGAACTAAGAAAGTTCCTGCTTGGACGGATCTTATAATTTTTAGCTACTCATTAAGAATCGAGCATTAAAACATGATTCTGTGACCATCGCAACTGACCCATTCGGGTTTTGTCAAAGGAAGCTTGGCAACGTCTGAAGGCCCATACGGCGTTCTTCCGTAGCTCGACTCGTAAGGCGTTCTTCCTTAGCACGACAGAATTAGACACTAGGACTTGGATTTAATGTGTTATTGTCATGTTGCCTGGATTGAGCTTTGTGAAATCCTCTCTGACCCGAGCATCCGATGCGTCTCAATCAAGATGATCAGGATGCATTTCCCCGAAAGGGCAATTGCGCCGACACGAATGCTCGAATGCACGATGCGATGACCGCCTCGATGAAGAGATTCTTTCACCTATAGCCATTCATCTCATCCTCATCTCGTACGCAGCATCCTGGGCTCCCGCCTTGCCAGATCGTTATAGACGTCGACCGTCATTTCGTCGCTCCTTTGACGTATGGGCGTATAACAATTTCCGCATGAGTCTTGGAAGCATGGATTTGTATGGAAAATAAAGTTCACGTGGAAATTGAGATGTGTCCTTTCGTCGGAGGAGCGACGATTTGATGCGTGATAATGTCTTGATTCGTCGATCCTTTGATGGAGGGACGTAAGCTCGTTTCAAGGTTGGAAATTTGATCAAGGAATTCCATTTCTTTTAGAAATATGACCGGCAATGGCCTGATCATTGCAATTGATCGACAAAGTTACAGATAAAGAAGACTAAGAAAAAATATAGCGATCCTATTGATTGAAACGGCCGATTATTGAAGACTGCGGTTCGCTGTCCAAGACAGGGAAAAAGTAGGATTCGCCAGGGAATGACAAAATGAACGTATTTCTACCAAACGGAACTATGTGCATTAAGACATGAGTCCTGAGACCCATAAGTGTATGCGCATTACAGGGCTCACGGCATAAATTCAGGGTTCCCAGCGATCTGGAAAACCTGGAAAAGTCAGGGGAAAAAAAAGGGCCTGGAAAACATGGAAAAGTCAGGGAATTTGCCCCAAAAGTCTGGAATTTTTTCAAGTACTGAGAAAAAAAAATTAATAAGTAAACAAATAAAAATAAAATAATTGAAATTTAAATTGCAATTCCTTCGTTGTGTTTTGAATTTTCCGCCAACTCATCCTCTTTATCGGCATTCGGAACGAATCGGAACTACTCGGAAGTATTCGGTGGCTCCCCCTGCAGGTCAGCCATAACGACGGGGGCATCTCGTGCGACCGGTTTCGTCTAATGAAAAAGGGGATCACAGGAGCTAGCCACTCCTCTTCACTCCTCTTCGACAGAGGCGTAGGAAGGGGGGCCTGGCCCCCCCTAGAATTGGAAATTGTATCATCTGCCCCCCCCCCAGAAATTCTGGATGTTGCAAAAAGACCTTCTTCAACGGTAAGTCTCTGTCGCCGTGGCCCGTGAGAGGATGCCTTTAAATAGAAACCTGTTAAAAGCAACAATTTCAAAGTATTTAAACCTTAAAATGTAAAAAACTGGGTGATTTTTAGGCAGAAATTGAAGGAAGATTAGCGCCACAAGTGCCTCGAGATGCGCTCAAGTAGAGTTAAAATTTCAAAAAATTTCCGGAACCTTAAAATGCATAAAACTGGGTGATTTTTAGGCAGAAATTGAAGGAAGATTAGCGCCACAAGTGCCTCGAGATGCGCTCAAGTAGAGTTAAAATTTCAAAAATTTTCCGGGGGAGGCCCCCCGAAGTCCCCCCCTGAGCTAGGGGGTATTCCATACCCCCCAGAACCCCCGGTGGTGGGAGTCCAGGCCCCCCTAACAAAATGACCTAGCTACGCCTATGCTCTTCGATCAGGTAACCCTCAATCTTCAATGTAAAAGTTTCAAGTACGCTCACTAGGATATCTTGCGCTTAGTTGAGAACTATGTCTGCATACTAAGGTAGAGGTTATTTTCTTTGTAACTCTGCCTTTTTTTCCTGGACAACACGCTCATTTAAAAAAATATATATACATTTCTCAGTTTTTTTAAGAATAATTCTTAATAGTTTGCAGAACGAAGACTGCAGGTTGGATTATTTTTTAAAAGAATCTGTTCAGTGCTCTTTTCCTTAGCATAGCAGCAATACCATGATGGGATTTATTTTTCAAATCCAATACTACAATGAGTAAATGAAACAAATTGAAAAATCATTTGCTTTCACCATTGCATGTATCGTTTAAGAAGCCGTTTATATTTCGCCAATTTTTTTTTCCAACACATTTTAAGTTTTTCTGTGATTTCATTCGTGTTATGATACTATCCTAGCCTGGTTCTTATAAAAAAAAAAAGCTGAACCTGATCAAAAATTGATGAAAGTAGAGGAGTTTTTACAAAAACCGAAAAATACGCGCGCTGTCTCTTTTGGGGCAAATTATTTGAGTTTTTTCCACGGAAGAAGGCCTGGAAAATTTTTCATTTTGGCCTGGAAAACCTGGAAAGTCAGGGATTTTTTTTCCAAAATTGGCTGGGAACCCTGCATATCGCATAGCGTGCCCAATTGCCTAACTCAACGAACGAAAGGAACCACAGAACTTTCCGAGGGAAGCTGCCGTGAACGACTGTTCCTGTCCCGGTATTAGAGAGCTTTCTGACAGGAAGTGAAAGCAGTGGCTTCAAGAAGGAAATGCCGTTCGCATTTCCGGAAAAGGACTTCTTGAAAGTTAAACATTTTCGATGCTCAATTTCTGGGATGTTACGCTCCTCCCGAAGTTGCTCGCAGCGGGGATGAGCGAAAGTTACGAGCCGTAAAAAAACGGGTAAATTGGGGAANGGGGGGGGGGGGGGGGTTGGAAGGGAAGCACTCTTAATTCCGCCAAGGAGCTGGCGTTACGTTCCGGCTCCAATTTAATACCCCGGAGCGAATACGAATGCGACTGGCAAAGGGCGCCTCCACGCTACATATGTCGAGCTCCGACTCGGAGCAATAAAGCCATTAAAAGACAATATAAGAGATAATTAACGTCAGAAAATGTGTTACGAGAATTTGACGTCGGGAGCCGGTGGGGGAGGGGGTGGGGGGTTGTTTTGATCCGAGTTGGGGCCCGGTAATGAGATCTCGCTTTGTGACTCCGCTAAGGCGTCTCAAAAGTGATTACCGCTCCCACCGTTGTCGAAATATCCCGCTCCTCCGCTTTAATAATGTTAGGGAGTCTTCCGGCTTCGGAACTACCGTCCGAGCCGTTTTAACAAGGCCAAGGTAACATTGATAAGTTTTGGTGAAAATGGGAACGTTACCGGTTTTCCGAAAACGGACGTGTTTCTGTCGAACGGAACCGGAGATAGGTGGGAAAGAAGGGCTCGTTAGTCGAGGGTCGTATGAATGAATGGGAGTTGTAAAGCGCCAGTGACGTCAGCGGTGACGGAGCCGCCGCCGCGGCGCGGCTCCGCGTGGTCGGCATTAACTGGATCGCATATAGCAAGAAGGAACCAGCGGGCTGATTATTGAAATTGATAGACAAAGCAATAGACAAGGAAGACAAAAAGGATTTGGAGGGATCCTATTGGTAGAAGCGGGTGTTTGCAATGGACAAAGAAGGTAGGTAATAGACTAACTAACGGCAACCCACGAGAGACCTGACAGTTAGTTTATCATTTTCTCCCTTAGTCTATGAGAACCACCCATTTCAACCAATAGGATTGCTTTATACCTCCTATTTCTTCTTTGTCTATAGCTTTGTCTATCAATTTCAATAATCGGTCCGCAGCGCGGTTACTGTGTTGTGAAAGTGTTGCTTCTCCAAAATGGATCGGTTGCGCGGGTCACAGAATCATGTTTCGATGCTAGATTCTTGCGGATCACTGGAAAAAGAACACATTGGATCCTGAGTCCAGACTCTTAAAAACATCGACAAGAAAAAGTACTCTTGATTCAATCCGTATCTAGCTTAAATCAAGAACCAAGCCTCTCAATTTAAGCGGATTTCCTTTTGATTCAAGCAAAAATCCGATTGAATCAAAAGTATTTTTTCTTGTCGTTGTTTTCAAGAGTCTGGACTGTAGATTCAATGTGTCTTTTCCAGAGATTAGCGAAAAATAGTAAGATCCGTCAAAACCGCAACTACAAACGTTCAACTTTAACCGAGATATCGCCCTTTGAAAAGTCAGCTTTTTTACGTCATCCATCGCGGCGGTGGCACCCTTGGTCTCTTCCTCTTTTGTTCGATCAGTGATGCAGAAGGTGCAACGCAACGCGAAACTTCAACGACGTTAAACGTAAAGACACTCAAGAAACAGACGGATTCGCACTTTATAGATCTTCTTATCATGCGATGACGCACTCGCACTCGCCGCGAAGAAATTAGGCGGTCAGTCAGTTCACCTCCAGTTTGTTTACGTTTGACGTCCTTGAAGTTTCGCGTTGCACCCCCTGCATCACTGATCGAACTAAAGAGGAAGAAACCGAGGGTGTCACTGCAGCGGTGGATGACGTCTAAAACCTGGCTTTTCAAAGGGCGATACCGCGGTTAAAGTTGAACGTAGAAAGTTGCGATTTTGACGGATCTTATTATTTCCAGCTATCTACAAGAATCAAGCACCAAAACACGATTTTGTGACCAGCGCAACTGACCCATTATCTAAAAAAATCTCGCATAATAGCACATAATTTTGGTTTCCTACCAAAAGCTTGTTCATTTTAAAGGGAAGTAATTTTGAAAATTGAAATACTGTACATATATTAAGTATTTTTAAAAGAAAAGGAGAAAATGCACGATTTTGAAAACACTGTAGTCGCGGCGATCTCGTTAACATTCCGAGGTGAATCCAATGTATGCAACCATTGACCGAGAAGCCAGAGGCAGCGCGTATACACGGCAACCGCCCTTTGCGGTAAAGGTTCCTCTAAAGCTGAAAACAAACAAAAATTATTTTACTATGAAAAAAACATGCAATTTTTTTTAAGGCGTATCTTATCTTCTAACATTTTTTGTGATGGAGGACCCCCTGCCCTCTTTCTCTGCCTCTGATTTGGAGTTTGAACAGGTCTTCGTGGTCAATTGGTTTTGTCACAATTTTGAGACTAATAACTTTCGTTAACTTTTATGGCCACGGGATGAAACGGAGCAATTTTGGGTCACTATAGTTTAACAAAGTATTGTAATTTAGTTCATTCAAGCGTCCATTCAGGTCTTGAAACAGATTATCGAAGTAACGCGGTCTCCAATGGAAACAGCCCATTTGATAGCAGTTTGATTGTTTCCCTGTTCAAGTTATACGATCGGTGTTTTTCCGCGAAGTCGCCCAATATGAAAAACACAATTTTTGTGATCGGAATATTTGCAACATTGCGTAGCTCGTAGCTCTTCCAAGTTTATAGGTGTCGAAGTCATTGTCAAGCCCGAAGTGAATATCTCGTTTTATTCACTCATATCGACTCTCTCAACTTGGATGGATGCTTTTGTGCGATCGTAAACAAAACCTTCAAAGGAACTTTATTTCATTGTATTTATGAAACGCCGCGCCGCTTGTGTTTTATCCCACCATTTTTTTGTCTTGCTACTTATGATATAATTTACAAAGGGATGCATGTATGAATATTTTGTTTAAAAAATCGTAAAATTTAGCACTGCGGAATGTATCAAGATGATACCGAGTTTCTACATTCAGTTTTAACCGAGCAAGGAGAAAAACGGTGGCCATAAAAGAAAAACCGTAGTATTGACCGTGTTTCTCCCTACTTCAACTTTATCAACTATCTTGGAGCAACCAGTGTGACGCACACGTGCAGCATTCTGCCTTCCCTCTAAAATTTTAGGAGCCACCTTGGTCGGAAAGCCCAATTTTTAGGAGCTATCTACTATTTTTAAGGAGACAAATTATCGCTCTGAGGTTGCGCTACGAACGGTGCGTATAGAGAGCGCTTCAGTGCTACCGCTACTTCCCGATTGCGAGTTCAATCTGTCAATTTTTTTAGGCACCATGATGGCCCAGCCCCCTCCCCCCCCCAATTTTTAGGCGCATGGCGCCCGGAAAAGGCAGAACACTGCACGCGTGATAAATGTATGAGCAATGGATGGCACTATGACCCTCATATTGATTGTATTTTGCAAAAGGGAACCACTAGCCTTGCAATGATGTTAAGATTGTTCAACTTCATCTTTTGCAATAAAATTGCGGAAATCGTGAAAAACTATGAAATTTAGATGGTAATTTTTGTCTTAAATTTACAGTTTTTAGCGAGTAAAATAGAAACTATTAATGGATAATCGGGTTTTTCCTCCAAGACAAAAGAAGTTGCACAATCTTAGCAACATTGCAATGCTAGTGGTTCCTTTTTGCAAAATGCAATCCATATGTATAATTATTGTATACTCTTGCAAATGACGTGGCGTGGCGTGCTTTGCGATGTATCCGTTGATCTGCCATTTAAACCTGTAGAAAAGGATCGACACACAGGGTGTTTGCAATGACTATTTTAATAATCGATTCTTTATCATTGCTTCAAATGGGGAATTATCGATTATGGATTATTCTTGTCTCGCCACTGCAATCATCGTATATTAAGAAAAATGTTCTCTCCACCCATATTGGACGAAGAAACTTAGATGTTGCACAGACCTCATCATCTTTGACCAATACATTCATCCAGGATGACAAAATTTCATGAAAAATAAAATATTGAAATTGCACGTGAAATATTTCATAAAAATTCAGGAATTTATAAAATATATCGAAAAATACCAGTTCCTTTTCATGTTTCGCAAAATGTAAAAATTGTGACTTTCTTCTATTTTTGTGTGTTTGGGTGCGAGTTACATACTTAAGCCCCCAAAAAATTTGAAAAATTTCACAGCCTCGTGAAATTTCATAAAATATTTCACTGAAATTTCCAATCTTTCAGTTCTTTCTTACGTTTCATGCCACTCTACACTCATCTCATTCATCAAAACCGATCTGAATTTTAGTGAGAGGTTTTCCTCGGAAGATTTTCATTTAGTTGCAGATTGGAACAGGAAACAGGAATAGACTAAACTCACGGCTCTGATTTCGAATTTAGATAGGGCATTGAGCAATTGAGCAAACAGCTGCAGGCCTTAGATGCCAATGAATATGCGATTGGATCGGATTGTGCTGTGCAACGACCCCGTTGTAACGGACGCACACCGATTGTCTTTGACCGTTGTCCGTACGGAAGTGACACATCAAAAGGAAACAACATGTGTTTAGTCGAGCAAACGCTCCTCCTGATTTCAATGCTTCAGAGGACTTTTCTTGTCGTGTTCTCGACTTTGGAGACAAATCGATGCTCGATTCGTTGGCCAATTGCGCGCTCCAGTGCAGTTGGCTCTCCCAATTATCTTGTCATAAAGTCTCAATTGCACAAATCATTCAGTAAAATGTGAGGCTTTCGTCCAAGAAACGGATCATCGGGCACGAAATGAAGCTGATTAGAAATTATGAGGTGAGGATTTGAATTTTTATGAATTCAAATGTCTCCAATAATGCTTGTCAATACTGAGGGCAAGAAGGTGCAATTTTTGCTGTTTTGAGAAATACGTGCCTCCAGTTTTGAAATGACATGGGTCCGTATGGCGGAATGAAAGTTCAAACTGACTTTTTGTTGCCTAAAAATTGGAATTTGGGAGCGAAATTTTCATTGAATATGCATTAAGACTATTGTTACTTAAAATAGTAACTCAATTTTTTCAAAAACTGCACTTGTTCGCCATGTCCTCCAAGCCCCTTATTTTAAAATTAGGCACAAACACACTTTACAACCTCACAGTAAGAAAAAGTGACCGACATTTTCGTTTTGATATGGGAGGTATAACGCAACTAACCCGAATGTACGGTTAACCATTTTTTGGTTGAGTATCAGTAGTATTGACCGAATCTTTATAAATTTGCTACTTCTTTCCAATTCAAGCGTGAACCACCAGTATCAAACATGGGTCGTATCATCAGTAGTCCAATACGCTAGCCATTTGCAACTAACGCTTGCACATCGCATTGTCGCGTCGCGTCGTTGCATCATTTGTATAAGCGGTTGGCATGAACACGAAGGAAGTTTAAACGCCTTCAATTATTTGATATGCAATATGGACATCCATCATGTGCGAATAGTTGTATAAAGGCGTTTGAACTGAAGGCACGACGTATTACTGCGTCCTCAGATTGTGATACCATCTACCTCGAATCTGGTTTGAATTCCGTTGACTATTTTTCACAGAACATGCATCAAGACTAGTTGAAATAATAAGTTGAAATAAGTATAATAAATAAGTTGAAATAATCAATATCTCAATTTTTTTAAAAACAATTTTTATGCGCCTTGTCCTCCAAGCCCTTCATATATAGGCCGATATTGTTACCCGAGAAAATATTATTGGTAAATTGTGATTGTTACAAGAAGAATGTAATGATCGAATTTCTCTCACTCAAGCCAGAAATAAGGTCTTCACGAACAACAATTATTCTCTGCCTCCAATATTGTAGGAGTATCAGCATCAACCCTTGAAGGAAACCCCATACACTTCAAAAGCAATAAATTGCAAAACCAAAAGCAGTTCAATAATGGGAGTATTTTTTACCATCGAGTAATAATTTTACGAAATTAGAGATAAAATTATTACTTAGTAAGTAAACGTACAGATCTCCCTTTTCTTTGTTACTGGCTGCCATGAATTAACAAGTATGAAGTTTTTCTAGTTGAATTAACAAGTACATTTTTAATCATGACATTCAATTTTTCTCAATGTTTGTATGAGGCAGCAGACGATAGTCAGATAGAATTTGACCATTTAGCAGTTGTCGAAAAATTTGCATTTTAATATTAGCGGACTGCTTCAGATGTTGCGGTATCTACATAGACCAACAATACCAACATGGAAGGCCTTTTCTGAGGTGGAAGTACAAACTTTGGCAATAGCTTATTTTTGGCTTACTGATAATCTCAACCAATACTTGGGTATTTTTACCAATGAGTGATAATATTCTCTGTGTTCTCGTAAAATTTTCACCGCCTGGTAAAAATGCTCTCATCACCAATATTCTGGTAATCATAGCCACTAATTTTCTCGATGATGACTTGAAGAAACCAAACTCATTTGTAGTACACCAGAACTCTCTATTTAAATCCCATTCGTCGCTGCTATACATATTATCGGCGATACTTATAATAACGGTATTTCATCCACCGGCTACCAAAAAAGCAGAAACAAATCTGATCATGAAATTCATCTCCACTGCCACTTACCCCGTTTTTTTTTCTGAAACCGAGCACAGGAGTATTGCACACGGGGGCCAAACTTAAACCCAGCACTCGCTCTTGGTAGAAGGAGCATGAGAGGGGGGGGGAGGGGGCGCATTTATCTCGTGGCAAAGTTGATTTGTTGTGCACATGACAAATTGCGAAAAACTTCCAACTGGAAACTTTGGCATAAGGTTCTGTCGTCGTCGTCGTAGCCCCAGAACACGAGGAAGGAATTCGGGGAACGAGGCGGCGTGTGCCCCCCGCGACCCCCCTCCTCCCCCGCCCGTCGACCGGCGAACATACCTCAAAACAGATACGCCCCATTTAAAGCCACCCCGAGTCCCAACCGGGCCGCACCCGCTCCGCCAACTATAATAACCTTAACTCCAAGTCATTTAAAAGTTTAATTGACGTACATAAACAACTTAGAGCGCGCCACGCTCGCAAGATAGGTAACTCCCGAATTTCTTCTGCAGTGCATCTTACATTTCGTCCTTCGTTGTTGCCGTTGCGACGTGTACTTTCAACCATAGAGAAAAAAAAAGGAGGTGTTTGCATTTCGGGCATCTTGGAATTTTTTTGATGACGTAGGTCGGTGCAGCGACTTTTATCATCGATTTCCTTGGAAATGGTGTGATTTTTGGAAAAAAGTCATTCTATGAAAAGTGCTTGAAATTATATCATGAGTTGATTTAAGTAAAAAAATCTGACTTTATGGTCCGTTTTTCATATTTCGAATTCCGGATTTCGCTTGCCAGGTTGTACCGACCTACGTCACAGAGTAAACAAACCTCGAGATGCAAACACCTCCTTTTTTTTCTCTATGACTTTCAACTGGTTTTCAAAAAAGTTTTTTACACGACGCCATCGACAACTTTAGGCGAATTTTTGCGAGTGGATTTTGTCAACTTTTTCAACCGGGTTGCCTGGGTTGAAAGGGGGAAAACACTCTGCTGAAGTGAGAACTAAACTCAGTCGCTTGATGAATTTTGGCCAACGTTTGACTCGACTTTTTCTGAGGTGAGTCGGGAATTTTAAAGGTGGTCGTCAATGCTGTCAGCACGAAAATCAAATGTTGTAGCAAGGTGGTGAAGTGGTGCTGAGTCCACACCGTTTTTCGGGGGAAACAAAGCGAAAAATTTCATTTAGAGTAAAAAATGTTGAGCCCCGATGAGTACCAGTGAGGGACGGAGGGGAAGAGTGTGTACTATGTAGGACCAAATGTTTTAGGTCCACCGTCGCTCGAAGGGAATTTCGTTTTTTTGTAATAGAGGTGGGCAGTAAGTTAAAAAATTTAACCAAATCCTTTTGCGAAAATTTGCCTCTTGGTTTAACACTCCGAGTTTCCACGACCGATTTGCACTCTTTCACCCTGTCCTCGGTATGAAGTTTCATTAGACACAAGTCAGTTTGACAAACCTAAAGGGCGGAAAGAGCCGCAGTTTGATGAATTTTAAGTTCAATTCCAACCAGTTTGACGCTGTTGCATAAATAAACGATGGTGCGAGACGTGAACTCGGAAGACTCCACTCTATGCTGCCAGTCAGTTGGACGTATTTCTATCAAACGGAACTATGTGAATGATGACGTGAGCCCTGTTATGCATGTATTCTTATGGGTCTCAGGGCTCATGTCTTATTGCACATAGTTCCGTTTGGCAGAAATACGTCCAGTTGTCATTCGCATTCCGGGAAAAAGTTTTAAAAAAGAGGCCTGGTAACGTCTCTCCTATCTTCGGTTGTGTTGCTCATGTAGCCCTCGAAGCACCACTACAAATTGGACTGCATTTTGCAATTTGGAACTATAAATTCTGGTTCCTCCGGAAAAACACTTATGTGCATAGGGAAACTAATGGCACATGCGTCGTTTTTAAACCGGGCTAGAATTTATAGCTCCAAATTGCAAAATGCAGTCCAATTGATGGTAAGACTACAAAAATGCGTATATTGGTTGCGGTGTTTTGAAATCTTCGCTACTACTTTTTTTAAGCGGGCACCGAATCAACATCATGGCTTGAAGTTTTCACAAAATTTTCTTTATAAGAGAAGAAAAATCGCTGAAATTTTCAAGGCATGAAGTTCACTAGTTTTTCATGTATAAATAAAGTATGACAGGAAGTCTACAACGCCAAAAACGCGCAAACCAAGATACACCTTTCTGCAGTTTGAAATGAACGCGTGTCGATGACGGCGCAGAGGTACAACTATACGTGCTTGATGGATGTCCGTGTTGCGTCTACAAAATTGAAGGCGCGATAGCGCTTAGCGTCAACTCGCATTGCTCCGCTGTATGCTGCCATTGCGAATACATGTCTTGCGGATACTTTAGATGGGCCGCGTTTAGCGGGAAAGAACCAAGGCGTATCAGTTATTTCCAATTTTAACTGGACACTTTAATTTTTTACAAGAGAACTTAAGTGCAGATTCCTTTGACAATGTTAAGGAATTTTCCTCGCACAATGCAGGGAATTCACTGCAATTCGCAGACAAATCCGCACAACCGTTTTCATGGAAAAAATCAAATTGTCCAATTACATTTGGAGCGAGTTTAACAGAAAGGAACCAAGCCACATCAGCTGTTGCCAAGTTTAACTGGGCAATTAATTTTTTTACGAGAGAACGTTTGTTCGGATTTCTTTGAAAATTTTAAGGAATTTGCTTCGCACCATAGAGCATTTTCACTGAAATTTGCACGAAAATCCGCACAACCGTTTTCATGTAAAAAATTAAATTGGCCAATTAAATTTGGCAATAGCTGATATGGCTTGGTTCCTTTCTGTTCAACGCGGTCCATTTGACAGTGTGTGATGTGGCTTGGTTCCTTTCTGCCTAACGCGGTGCAACTATTCCCTTGTCCAAGGGTCCATTCCCACTTTGTCGAGCGGTCAATCGGGAATTGGGTTGAGAGCGGCTGCGGGAGCCTGTTAAATCATGGCACATAATTTCCGGCCAATTTATCGTTCCGCACGCGTGGCGCGGTGTTTGCGGGGACCGCGGGCCGGGCCGGGCGTGTGAGCCGTGTGCGCCAGCGGGGTAAACAGCGTTGGCGTTGGCGCGGGGCAGTGCATTGTGCAAGGTAAACTCATCCGTCGAGTGAGGCTCTAAGCCGGGGCCCCGCTTCTCCAGGCACGTCTTAGCTCCTGCTCCTCCCGCTTCGCACCCGAGCGCCCTCCCTTATCATCCCGCTCCTCGTCCCTTTCATCCCCCATCTAGGCCAACAAACCCTCCTCCCTCAACCCTTGCTTTTCTCGCGGATGCCAAGTAGGATCCCTATGTATGGACCCGGAGGAAAACACGGGATACAAGGCTACGACACTAAAAACTCGAGACGTCGAAAACTGCGTCATTTTTACACTCAAAAAAAGGTATGACTCCGAGACCCATAAAAAATGGCTCGGAGATCCATAATTTCTAACCAATGTGAATTACCGTCTACAGTATGGCTTTCTGAGCCTTACTTAATTGGTCGCGAACCTATAAGCATGGCTCTACGAACTATATTTCAAGGCTCTATGATCCATAACTCGGTCGGCAAGTCACTCTTTCCATACTTATTTTTTGAGTGTAGTCAGAAAATAAATTATAAATTTGAAAATATCGGTAAAACCGAAGAAAAAACCTGAGAACTACATGTTGGTGGCCGAGATTCGAGAAAAAAATCGAACGTTGTTTTCTCTATTTTTTCAGTTTTGACTCGAAATGTCTCGGGTTTGCGTTGAATTTTAGCCTTGTTTCCCGTTTCCCCTTGTTTTCCCCTGCTACCATTGCTCGGGCTGTTTCGTAAAAGTTCGTATCTATTTTATATGGACCGCGTTTAGCAGAAAGAAACCAAGTCACATCAGCTATTGCCACATTAAACTGAGCAATTTCATTTTTTCAAGACATTGTTTGTGCGGATTTTTTTTTTTTTTTTTTTTTTAAAGAGATTTTAAAGAAATTTGCTTTGTACCATGCAAAGAACTTAAGACTTGTTCCAAGAACTTTGATCGACACAGTGCGTGTCACCGTGAGACTGAAAGCACATAACAGGTCTCAGTCATTTTCAGTCTGTTGCTTCATTTCTGATCATTTTCGTTTTATTTTGTTGCAGGTATGTACATTTAGCCTCTTGGAACCAATATTTGTTACTCACGCTCGTAAGTTTTTTTTTATCCTCTTAATCATTGGGACGTTGGTGTTCGCCGCTCGATTTGTATTACATTTCCTCAAGAAAAGTTGTACAGGGTGTCTACAAGTCCGGAATTTCTGGAAAGTCCGCTAATTGTACTGATGTTTTAAGGGCTGTCCCGAAGTACTTTTTTAAATTTTTTGTCATTTTTGGTGCAATTTCAAATTTTTGAAATTTTTCGGATTCCGTCAAATGGAGGTACTGAAAAAGTACGAAATTTTTCTGCCAGAGGAGGTGCAGAATTTCTTGAGAATTTACTGAAAAAGTACTGTAAACGTACTTATTTTTGACCAGCCTGTTTCAGAATACACCCTGAGCTAACATTTTCTCATGAAATTTTCAACCGAAGGCTGGGGTTGTTTTGTGTTTTACTTCCCGTATGAACCAAACTTTTGTGTTGAAATTTCTCTCCGTGAAGTAGAGACCGGTCAAGCTGGCAACGGCGGTTTAAGTGCCGGAAGCTTGGGACAGGGGTAGGAAACGGAAAGGACACAATGGTAGGTCAAGCCTGGACGCCATAAATATTTGCAGATGTCGCATCCGGCAAGGAGAGGACCAAGTCCGAGTCGGAGCCATATTTCCGCGCTCCAGTCACAGAAAAGAATCGATCGGGCTTTTAGTTTTGAGATACGGTCTCCGGGTCAACGGAGCCACCAAATGTGTTGTTAATCTTGCCGGAAACGTGTTGCCAGAACTGTTGCTCCGTCGATTTTCCTCGCTGCAACAGTCGGAGAAACCACTCCTCACTTGGGTACACTGATGAAAATATTTCCACGGCCAAACTACCAGATCACGTATCTCGCTTTGCAACGTCACCTTCTTCCTGTCACACTGGAAACAAAAACAGATTGGATCTAGAGTCCAGACTCTTGAAAACATTGACAAGAAAAAATATTGTTGATTCAATCAGATTTTTGCTCAAATCAAAAGGAAATCCGCTCAAATTAAGAGGCTTGGTTCTTGATTTCAGCAAAAATCCGATTGAATCAAGAGTATTTTTTCTTGCCGATGTTTTTAAGAGTCTGGACTTTAGATCGAATGTGTTTTTTTTTTTCCTGTCGCACTTTTTGAAATGGAAATTTTTGAAATAGAAAACAACTCAACGTTCATTCTTGAAAACTTCCTTGAATTTCATTCTCTTTGCGAAGAAAACTCTGCTAAAACTTCAAGGAATGATATTGATTTGTTCTCCTTCGAAAAGAGAAAATGGGGGCGGGAATTTTTAAACACCGCTATCGAGTTACGTGGTTTGGTAATTTCACTGTCGGTTTGTGTTCTTGTGTTACTTTTGGTTGATATAGGAAGTGAAACACTAAACAACTTACATTTTGTGTTGATTTCGATACTGTTATACAGATATGTAGATATTATCAAAACTTTTGTGTTGAAATATCTCTCTCCGTACGTTGTACACCAAGAATCGTGCTTAAGTCTAACAAGATTCTATAAGTTCTACTTCATATTTTCAACTTCACTTAGGTTTGAATGCTCGTTATACACACTGGAAAAAAACACATTGGATCTAGAGTCCAGACTCTTGAAAACATTGACAAGAAAAAGGACTCTTGATTCAATCAGATTTATGCTTGAATCAAAAGGAAATCCGCTCAAATTAAGAGGCTTGGTTCTTGATTTAAGCTTAAATCTAATTTGAATCAAGAGTATTTTTTCTTGTCGATGTTTTTAAGAGTCTGGACTCTAGGTCCAATAAGTTTTTTTTTTCCAGTGCAGGCCATTAGTGCGGTTACATAAGGCAAATTTTCAATTCGACAAATCGATTTTTTTTAATGAATACAGATCTCCGCACTAAAGTTTACATTGAAACAATTTTTTTGCTCCATTTCCTTGAAGCTTTTTACACTCGTAACGTATAGAGTTAAACTACGGAACGGCCAGAAAACAACTATTCCCGGTGTTAATTTTACCATCCTGTGTCTATATGCGCTGGTACATTAGCAGTAAAACGCGGCAGTTTGAGCTCTGAAAAGACTTACAATCACATCAAGTTACATCGAAAGGCTCGCTTTGATTGAAACCAATCGTGCCTGGCCATCTTTATTTCGGCGTCCCTGTTCGTTCATTGCACAGCGACCAATGAGATGGATCGTTCATTGCACAGCGACCAATGAGATGGATCGATGAGAGGCGAGTAACGAGCTTTTCGATAGCTTATCAATTCACGGTGAAAGAATTGCAAATCGATGGATCGAAACATAACTCGGGAAGCGTGAGCCCGGTGGGCCAGGATTCGTGTTTATTATCTGCCCTATCCCCTCAGCCCCCATCCTCCCTCGCATAATTACCTCCATAACTCGTGGCGGCCGTTCCCATGCGCCCTTTATCAACGCGCCAAAATTTCCCGCAAACCAAGCACCCCATCCCTTTTTACTCCCCCCGCCCCCCGCCACTCGGCGCAAATACAGGAACAAAACGTGTTCCGCACAAGTGCACTATTCAATGATGTCGGTATGCCGAGGAGGCATGAGTGCAATCGGAACGAGTTGTTGGTTGCATTAATGGTGCCATGTCGGAAGACTGAAAAATTTCCCCGATAATTAATCATATATTGAAATTATTGGTTTTCAATTGATTGTAAATTGATTGTGAAGAATGGACCGAAAAAACAAGCACTGGAAAAAAAAACAAATTGGATCTAGAGTCCAGACTCTTGAAAACATTGACAAGAAAAAATACTCTTGATTCAATCGGATTTTCGCTTGTATCAAAACGAAATACGCTTAAATTAAGAGGCTTGGTTCTTGATTTAAGCTAGATTCTGATCGAATTAAGAGTACTTTTTCTTGTCAATGTTTTTAAGAGCTTGGACTCTAGATCCAATGTCTTTTTTTTCCAGTGAGAAGCGCCACCACAGTGTGTCTCTCCTACCACCGAATGCGCTTCAGGAAAGAGTGCTAGACATCTATCAAAATAATGGCCTGAAGAAGGAAGAAAATTCCGAAATGTACATAGCCTAACTCAGAAATCAAGAAAAACCTAAGGAAAAAATAATATTCAGTTAATGATTGTGATTTGTTCGTTTTTTATTCGGCCGTAAAAAAGTCGATCCGAGTTTTCCCTCGTTTGCGTGATGTAAGAATTCGCACCACTCTGTTTAACAATTGCCCTTGTGTCTATGTGGATGTCGAAACATGTATGTACATTCTGACGATATGAAAGATTTTCAAAGTGACCTAATTAAAATTTTCTATTTATTCTGCAGAGCTTAAAACGTCGAACTGAACTTGACTGACGAAATTTTCAAAAACTTGAAAAAAGCTATCCATTAAACGCGCAATTGAGGAATCATACAGAATAATAGATAGAACATAGAGGTTAATCGATTTTTTCCTCCTCTTCTTCCAGGCTATTAATAAAAATGACAATTCCATTTTTTCCCCGCTAAATCCCATAACGCGCGCGTATGAAACTTTACGTAATGATATTCTACCGAGATCATCTCATCTGACACGAAGGACTATCAGACAGTCAAAATTGACATTTATAACTCGACAGACGCATCCATTGAATCTATGGAAGAGGAGTTTCTGCCAGTCCTTCGGCTCCATCTGGCTCCGTTGGGAATCCATGACTGCGAGACACGGTATCCAGATGCACCGAAACGTTGCGACGTGTCTCAAAAAAATTTTCACGACAGTCATGCAAGTTTTTGCCGTGAACCGTTCAATGACGGCTGGCTGAGTGTTATGAGGTCATAAGTTGGAATTTTTTAGCCAGTGTGCGTTAAAAATCAGCATACAGCTTATATGAGCACTATTTTCCCCTGAAAGAAATGTATGGATCCCATTTTGCAAAAAGGAACCAGGAGTATTGCAATGTTGCTAAAATAATTGTGCATTTTCTTTTGTCTTGGAAGGAAAACCTGATTATCCATTAACAGTTTCTGTTTTGCTCGCTGAAAACTAAAAATTTAAGACAAAAATTATCATGTTTTCATATTTTTTCATGGTTTCAGTAATTTTATTGCGAAGGATGAAGTTGCACAATCTTAGCACCATTGCAATGCTTCTGGTTCCTTTTTGCAAAATGCAATCCATACAATAGTGATTTTGTGCTCATATGAGCTTTTTCCCTCGGTAATGAGATTTTCAGCTTTGTGCTGATTTTAAACGCACGTTAGCTAAAAAATTCCAACTTACTGTCTTACGACTTGTGCGTCTAGCGCACGGTTCATGGTTGACGTTCATTTTTTCTAGCTTAGTTATGAAGTCTGAGACTCCTAAATTGTTAGAAATCATCGTGAAATTATTTTTAAAGCTCCTGGGGAGGTAATTCTTTCTAATTACGGGTGACAGCAAGCTGCACTGATTATCCTGCAGCCTGCATTTACAGTTGCTTCACATGCACATGAACGTAAGACTGATCAATGCGTAAAAAATACTGAAGTACGTTCAGTGTTTCTCAAATTCCTCTTATGTATTTTTGGGTTTCACAGTAATTTAAAACGTACTTGATATTGTTCGTGATATTATTGATTTCTCTACAGCCTGCATTTACAGTTGCTGCACATGCATGCACATGAACGTAAGCAGACTGATCAATTCGTAAGTTTAAATATTAGAGCCGAACACAGAGCGGAGCGGCGTGATGCCGGCGCGAAATGCGCGCCTACAAACCTAAATGGATACTTCACGCATTGCGCAATACTTGAAGTATCCCTTTAGGTTTGTAGGCGCCATCGCGCGTTTTAAGCTGATCGGCCGCCCGCCACGCCACGGCGCTTGCCTCAAGCAACTATTTCACAACAGAGGTGTTGCACAGTATCATACAAAATTGGACGTATTTCTGTCAAACAGAACTAAGCGCCATCGGAGGAGGAAGATAGAGGGGAGGGGGGCTTGGATCGGCGGGTGTTACGGAACGCGATGCTCGTTCCGTACGTTCCGTCCTATACGCGCAATGCTTTTCCATGGCGCTTAGTTCCGTTTGACCGAACGCGCTATCCGGGATTCTAAAATCCTCAAAAGGAACTCGGCGCTTAGTTCCGTTTAAGAGAAATACATCCAAATATGTTAAAAGTTTCTCAGATTCTTTTTATATGTAATTTTTGGGTTTCGCAATAATTTAAAACGTACTTGATAAAACTGTTCTAGTCCGTGTTTTATCTCTTTTTATTATTAGGAAAGAACTTTGTAAGAAAGAGTGATTGTCGGAGATTTCTAACCATTCTAGTGCGAGAACATGAATTTCGAGCGGCCTAATAAATAGCTTTTGAGTTCCAACTCTTTTTTCTTGTATTAAAAAAAGCAGTTCCTCCGGTGGAACTTCACAAGCAATACCTCAACGTTTGATTGGTAGAGGTAACATCACCCCCACAGTGTGTTTATAACATTAAAGAGTATTTAATCCCTCTCTAGTGTAACCATCGCCCTTCAACGAAAATGTATGTCCAGAATTTCGTGCCTCGTAGATTTAAGTTGCATCAATATGCTTCATTTGGCAACAGCGCCTGAATTTTGAGTTGGAAACTGGGTCAATGTGATTTGCCCGGTGTCTAGTGAGATCGCGATTCGCGACCATTATACTTCATGATACTCGCTCGGTGCCGCCGCGCCGTGGAGAATCTGGGTCTCATACTCTTGGGGGAAGTTGAATTTTTTGCACTTTTTGGCAACCATGCGGCTTGAGACCCCCTTGGACTGCACCTGTCACGCGCAAAATGCAAAAAGCAATGCGATTGGCGTGGGAAAACGATTGAGCTCAGGTGTGCTGGTCTTCAGTTAGCACTGGTCGATAGGATTTACCGGAGGGTCCGGAATTCTAATATCAAATTGATCTTATCTTTCCCCCGTAAAATACAACGCTGAGTCCTAACGCAACCCAAGGAAATGTGGCTCCTGTAATTTCAGTCCTCTTTTTTTCTATTGATAATTTAATCTGCAACCATCAAAAATGATTCAGAATATAGACCCTCCACGTGTCACCTACAGAGGAAAATCTAAGGATTATGTTTAAAAAAAACTAAGCATCATGTTACAGAGATATGTTCCCCTCCCTTTTGAAACGTACGGTGTGAGATGCTGTAGATCAAGCATATTATGCGTTCAAACTATTTTCCTTTAAACTGATATTTCTTTAAGTGCCTTGATATGATATTACATTGCTTTTCAAAATTACTAATTCATTCAATAATACGTGTTTTATTCGCTAATCACGTCCATGCAATGCGAAAAATAGCCTTGAAAAGAAGCCTGGAAGAGCCTTGAAGGGTGAAATTCATTCTAAATAAAAAGAAAACAATCGGTTAATCGGTGGAAAAAAGAGGATACAGCTAGCGATATGGCTGCCATAGTACCCCACTTCTATCAGTTTCCCGCCATTCGGACGCGTTGGAAATTCCTTCGAGTCTTTGTACTTTTCAAAGAAGGGGTTGTCCGGCATTTTTGCTCGAAAAATACGCAATAAATTACCAAGCCATCTGCTCACCTAGTACTTTCAGAATCAGAGATGGAAAATGAAGTTTCACGTTTTGAAATTTCATGAAGTTTCACGTGAAATTTCATGAAATTTCATAAGGCTCGAATAAATTTCATCTCTTCTTCTTCTACTAACGACTAGGGCATGGCCCTGTTTGTCAAGCCTTCGAGTGCCGAGCACAAAATATTAAAAATATAATAATTATCTGTAAAGATTCGTCAAGTCAATAAAACAAATAGCAACAGGAACATTCAATCATCTTCAGGAGAAGAGAGCCAGCTTTGTGCCCAATAAATTTCATAAAAGTTGAAATTTATTAATTTTTTTTAGAATTATTGATTCAACCTTTGGAGGTCTGAAAGAGTTTCACATCGTCTTTCTGTTGATGCTGCGGTATTATGCTACTCTACTGAAGGTGCCAGACACAAAGAGGGGGCAAAAAGGGGAGTTTAGAGAGAAAAACCCCAATCTAGCCTCTAAACTAAACGAAAACATTTGCAACGCGCGAATGTTTTAGACTTGGGGTGAAAAATTTCAAAATTTAGAATCACTGTTTCTAGGCGTTTCTTAGCCTCCTGAATGTATCCCTAAAAGTTTCAATACATTTCATGAAATTTTCCATCTATGTTCAGAATATTACATAAAAAACACCAGGTTCAGTGATCCATTCATAGGATTCTGCGGCGATCCTTGGCGCGATCAGCTGTGTTCTCTCTTTCGAAGCCTCCTGGACAAACCTTAGCGTATGAATTCTCCTCTCCCCGGTGCGCGGGTTGGCTCGGCGCGAAAGATGGATTGATGGTTGGCCCGGCGGATGGGTGACGAGCCATTTTTCTACCCGAATGTGACTGATTCTCCGCGGAGCCGAGCTGAAAAAGGCTTGAAGGAGTCGTTACCGGTGACAAATGTCCCCAGTCGGCGACCTTTTGACCCCCGCCAACCAACGTTTAAATCAACCCTTTATGCCCGCGGGACGGGGGTGCGGGAACACCTTTGGAGCCTCTCTCTCCTAGTGTCAGCGTCGGGGCGTTTGCCAAATCGGCTTCCGGTCTTGAAGCTATTCCAGCACCTTAGGAAAGCGATTACCCGCGCTACCTCGGATAATCCTCCCTTATTTACGGCGCTTCCCGCCTTTGCTGAATTTATTAAAATTTTCCACCGTCTCGGGAACCCGCACAACTTCTCGGTGCCAGACCACGACACTGCGCTCAGAAGAAAATTGGACGTATTTCTGCTGGAAAGAACCAGAGACGGGTGGCAAAGTACTGCCGTGCTAAGGAAAAACGCCGTATGAGCCTTCAGGCGTTGTCAAATTTCCTTCGATAAAAAACGAATTTCCTGGTAAATTTATGAATATTTTCCTTCCAATTTTTCAGATAATTTAGTCAGTAATTTTACCTAGAGATTCTGAAAATTAAAAGGAAGAATATTCATAGCTTTCCTAACAAGGAAACATTTTATCGAAGGAAATTTGGCAACTCTCGAATGTTCATACGGCGTTCTTTCTTAGCACGGCAGAGAAGAAATGTGCTCGTTAGTTAAGGGCCTTAGAATGAATTGGAATAATACTGGATAAACAATTTTGCGGCAGTGTCAACACCCCAACATTTTCGGCAGCTGGAACCGCGATTTGCAGTCCTGGCTGACGACATTCGGCAGGGCTGCCGAATGCTTGGTAGACTATGCCGAGTTTTCGGCACTTCCGCCGAATTTTAGGAGCCTCATTCAATCGCAGCCACGGTCAAATGAGGGTAAAGGACATCAATGTTTGGAATATTAGTAATTTGAAGAAATGTTTGTCTTTCGGTTGACTCTTCTTTTCTTCTTTGTAATTTGTCGTAGTAAACTTTTCTTCTGAGCTATACTAAAAGTCATCAAGGTTTTTAGGTTTTCGGCTGTTCATAATGCGAAAAAAAAGGCTGAGCTATTAGCCGACTTTACAAATATAATATGCAATAATTGCTACTCAGGCCATGCTTTAATAAAAAAACAATGTCAGCAATATTCTGCCATGCAACGAAAAAACGCCGTGAACGTCATTTTACATTTTTTGGAAACAATATATCATAGCAGAAAAACTTGTGTGCCTTGGTGCGATGTTTTTACAGAATTCTCTCGCAAATACTATCAAGGACTTAACCTGAAAATTTGAGGTGCACGGGTAAAATAGTTTTTATTTTATAAAGTGTCAAGTTCCAAAAAACGAGGGAGAATCTTGATGGATTTACGGCGTTCTTGCGTGGCACGGCAGTATTGTAAAAGTCATCGTGTTACTATTTCGTCGGTCCTGCTTAAAATTGGTCATCACTAGGAAGTAATTTTTTTTCTTTCCACGTAACCAAGTTATAGCTCCACTTGAACCCTTATACTAACAAACAATTCTCATCCAAATCACGCTGAGGTGTCTTAAATTGGTTTGCTGCAGCGGATTTTCGAAAATAAACCACAGGCAGCAACAAGCCGACGACCACAGCAACGAGGGTGGTAAGGGTAAGGGAACGGAGGGAGGGAGGGGTCGTAATTGATTCGATTTGAGTCGGAGACTAACACACCAACAGCGTTGCGTCTTGCGCGGCCGGTGGCCTACCTGCCAGGCGTCACTGACCCAGCACCGCACAGCGCGGTTGCGGCGTCGTCTAAATTGCAGTCGGTGATCTGGACATGACGTGTGCCCATTCTAAGTCCGGCTCCTGATCCTGAATAATCTATTTTCGATGTTTGGATTCCGATTTAATTTGATGCATTGCAATCTATAATGGTCTCGTTTAGCCATGCGTCATGAATCTCAACGAATGCCACTCGTGGTTTTATCAATGCCAATCAGAGAGACGTTGAAATGATGTCGGATTCTTTTTGACCGTTACAGATCTCATTGGCTCTCACGTTGACCTTTATGTCGAGCAATCTTTTTCTGAAATCAAATTTTAAGTGTCGATTCGTATTTTCTTGGATATTTTAATTGATTTGTCCGCGAAAGTTCAGGAAAAGCTTATATGCGTGAAATTGAATGGTTGGAAAGCCTATAATTCGACTTACGGATTGAGCTTGTTCAGTAATAATCAAGGAAGGTATAATTCAGTAATTCATGTGGCAAAGGCACTCAACTCGCAAGTATGTCTCAGTTTTTTTTGAACGATAACAACCTACGAAAAAACACCTCATAGTTGCTTACTTTGAGCTTTTATTCATGCGTGAATCGACGGGAGTGTCAAGATGGCAGCGGAAAATATCCGTCCTACCGTGGGTTGACTGGGAGTTGGTGACGTGTACCATATGAAATTACATAAATAAAAAGGGAAATAATTCAAGATGATTGCTCCACCGGAAATCCAAAATGACTCCATAGTTTTGTCCTTTTATCTAGAAACTTCACGAAAACTTGCATTATTCGATAGGTCTTCCAGTTTCAGTATAGCAAACTGTCTGTAACAGTTGCGTGGCGTGCTTTCGATTGATCTGCCATTTAAATCTATGGAACATGATCGATTATCAGAAAGTTCGGATCGAACACCAGAATAATCGATTTTTGACCATAGTTTCAAATTGAAAAATATCGATAGTCGATTATCACGCCTTGTCATTGGTCGTTTATGCGCCAGTTGCTATCATTTTCGCACGTTCAATAGCAAAAACTCTCTTCAGTCCCTTTAAATGTGTCCTAAATCCAAATATTTGCGCTGAACCCTGGGGACGGAACAAAAACTCGAGCGTCAATTTTTCGCTGACTCCCGCCAGATCGGATAAAAAAGGCATGACAGCTTCTATGTTGCCAAATCTCGTCAAATCTTTCGCATTCCCTGCCACCGTTTAAGAAAACTATGCTCTTGAGCTGGCATCGCTGTATTGTCGTTTAGGAAGAACGTAATGAGCCACCCTCGGAAATCGAGGCAACCCTGATGCCAGCGTTTTCGTGAACAATGAGTATTTTACTTCTGTGTGACGCAATTTGGAAAAAAGGGCGCAAAGTCAGGATTTCAGAAGCCGAGTTTTTGGTTTCCTCCTTGACTTCATGCGAATATAAGTAAGAAATCCCAAGAAATTTCGGGAAATTTTTTTTTGAGTTTTTCTCGAGATTCGGTAATATTGTTGTATAAATGTTCCTCCCAAATCTCTTAATAACAATGTAAAACATATGAAATCTCCTGAATAAAGGAGCTGTTTAAGGAACGATCGTAAAAGCGGTCATAAAATAATGATCAAGGAATCAAGAAATGTCCTCATGATGGAATGATTGAACTCTCAAGCAACTATTCGAGCACTGCTGTCGTGTTGTGAGGTATCTTCCAATTTGAAGGCGTTTTATAAGTCCTAACCGGACGGACGTGTTGAACTACGATGTCGCGAGTATGAGAGTTGGGAGTAGAATTTCGTACTATTTGTATTTTCTTTCTCCTCTTCTTCTTCCTCTTCCATTTATTCTTCTTCCTTCTCCTCTTCTTTTCTTTTTACCCATACTTTTCTCCTTTCACCTCCTGCTTTTTCCGCCTTCGGATCTACTATAAACTATTTTCCGCGAGGCCATCAAGTAAAACCTCATCAAGGTAAGTCGAGTCCATAAGACGAGAGTTCCTCGGACTAGGATGCCGGGATAGCAAAGAGAGCCGTAAGGTGACAAATGAAGTTATAAGAAAATGAGCTCACAAGCGTCTGATCGATAAAATATACCGAAAGAAGCTTCCGTTCTTTTTCAAATTGCTACCAATCATCCAAAAGACTCTTAGAAATCGCTCGGATTATTAAAAATTGACCAACTGTATTTCAATTTAATGAAAAGTGTATCACTCATTTTTTTTAGGCTAGTGCTGGGCAAGATAGCCGTATTAGTCCTACCTTCTGCATGCCTTCGTGGTAGCGTTTTGGATACACAACAAACACATTTTCAGGCATTTTACTTGAAAGCATTGTTGTCATTGGCTCTCTGGAAAAATAATGTTCCGAACGGCTGTTTCGCCCGAAACTACGACATTTTTTGCGCACTTATGGCTTTTTCATAAGTCTCGTTTTCACACAAATAAGACGAATTTAGCTCTTTTAGCTGTTTCATTGATTTAGTCTAAAATAGATGAACGAATTTTGAAGTAACTCGATTTCGAAAATTTGTGACTTACAGCTCCCTTCGATATCACGGCAGTAATGGGGGGGAGGGGGGTTGAAGGAGACCAACCCCTTTCGGTCCCGAAACTCGGCACCACCGAGATAGGGGTACGCGGCTCCCCCGGCAAAGTGCCAGGGAAAAGGTGCATTTGCAACTTACACACACCGCACGTGTAGATAGATATATTTTCGTCTACCTACAGATATAGCTGTGTATGTATCATAAAGAAAAATCCATTACCGGAAGGCGTCCCCTCCCCCCCCCCCCCCCCCCCCNGTTCGGCCTCAGCCTGGGCCGCCGCACGATGAACGCATACGTAATCTCGCGTCGTCGCACCTCGGACGTAAGGACGTATCTCCATCACCACATGAGCCCCGGGAAGTATGGAATCATGTGGAGAACAAGGCTCTCGTGGAACTTGAGTCACGCTCTTACGTCGGATGAGCGACTACTTTGCTGCGGCCGTGGCTGGCGAAAAGTTGGCGCGAAGAAAATAAACCGCAGCTCGAGACTCGAGACTCGACCGACAGAATTGTAAATTCGTCGCTTCCTTCACGAAAGAACGTAACCCCATTTCAATGTTGCCAAATTGTCCCTCGTAAATTGCATACTAATTAACAGAATCTTGAAAATTGCGAAATGAAAATGTCATGAATTGTTTCCTCGTATTTCATGCAAAACTCGGAACAATTTTGGATGACAATTGCACGGGTACATTATTGTAAAATGAATAAATTGTTTGAGTCAGTTTGACAACCTTGAGATGGAGTTACGCTCCTTCGTTCGGGAGACGACGAATTATCCGGGCTGTTAGGTGTCGATTGTCGCTTTGTTGCGGTCACCGCTGTTCGGGAGGCTAACGACTCGCCCTGTTAAAACTACCTATTTTCACGCGGTTTCGAAGGCCTGCATCCACGACGCGACGCCATGCACAGAATGGACCAACGAATAAATATAGTATGACGCCGCTCGTATCATGACTATCAGAAATCCATCGCAATGTCTCATTATCGCTTTTTATAGGTGTCTTTCTAAACGGAAACCCGACTTGCATTCTGCTCTGGGGTAGCTATTCTCTAACCGGATGGCGGATAGATGTGCAATTTTAAAGTAAAAATGTTTTTGCTTTTCAAAAATTAAATGCCATTAGATTATGAAACCAAGCAACGCAATGACGCAAAGTTTGCAAAAGTTGCAAATATTTTTCCTAGATAAATATCTTATCTAAATATTTAAAATTTGTCAAGTTCTACGGTGTTCAAAAACCATGTTTGCATATTTTTAAACCAAGTCAATGTTTTCAATTACTGCATTACACGAGAAAATATGAAAGTAATTATTTGGATCATTTCCGAGATCAATAGAATTTTTCCCGTTCATTAAAGTGGATCAGCCCTCTCTCAGGTTCCTTTTCAAGAATTGATTATTCCAAAAAGTTTTTATATGAATTCGAATCTCACTGTCACGCCGTCGTAGTATGGTATCATAGCCAGCAATTCGTTTATTTTTGTTTTAAAAGCAATTAGAGAGCCATGATTACTTTTACTACTTTCAGTGGTTTACTCCGTTGCGAAAAATCTCAAGTTCACGCTTTTCCCCTAATGACTCCTATCCTGACCTTCCCCTTTATCCTAAAAGTGGTGCCCTCGCTTTACCCCCTCTTCGCTTGAAGTAGGTAGAAGAGACACGCTAGAGATCAGGACACTATGTTTCTTCTCCCTCGCTCCCTTTTCCATGCTCATCCTCATTCATTACCGTTGCCAAACATCCGCGGTGTTTCATACAACGTCGCGCTAAGGAGCCGTCATTCTGAAAGCCTAATATTTGCGCACAATCTGGCATCGTTTATTTTCATAGCGCTCATTTACAGTAACGAGAAGAGTGACGGATGATGTAAGGGGATGACTTAAGTCGTGGAGAGCAGCTTCGTCGCAGTGGCGTGGCGTGCTTTGCGATATATCGATTCACCTGCCATTTAAACCTCTAGAAAAGGATCGATAAGTAGTGTGTGCGCAACGAACACCTCAATAATCGATTCTTTACCACAGCTTCAAATGGGGATTTATCGATATTTCACGCCTCGCTACTGCTCGGTCGTCGCGCGCTGGGGGGCAGCACCGCCTTGGTTCGGTAGGAAGCGGGGGTACTAGTTATGAATAGGAACTTTAGAACAAGCTGAAAAGCGGCAATGCTTCCAAGATAACATTCAAATGTTTTATGCGTCCGATGTTTCAACTGTAAACATCGACTTATTTCGCAAATTGGGCAACATAGTTCTATCATGACTAGCGGAATTAACATACTCGACATGAAGTTGCATCAGGAAAGATGCGACTCGTTTTGAGGGGGGAGGGGGAGGGGGCTTGGGGTAGTTGTTGGAAGTACAGTGCCCTTCTAGGAGTCGATCCGGGGTAGGTGTCTTTGGGTGAGATTCTGGTCTCGGAGTCCCTTGACCATTTGAAGAAAGGGAATTCCAAACCAAGTATGCGCCCAAAAACGTCGCTGAAATTTTGCGATTGTTTCTCCTATGCAGCGGAGACATACTAATCTAAGAAAAAAAAATGTTCATTGAAAAGGTCCCGAAGTAATGTAAATTTAATTACAAACCCAGTGAAAAAAGGCACTTAGGCTCTTTCAAAGTGAGGCAGACCATGCACAATCTAAAGAACATCTAACGGCGAACGCCCGGTTTTGAATTTTTATTTTTAATTTGAATCTATGACTGTGCGAAGACCACCAATTTCAATTTGTCTAACTTTGAGTCGTTTTCTATTTATAATACTTTTCGAGAGCCAATGTAATTATAAAAAAAGGTGTTATACTTCGTTTTAGGATTCAAGAGCCAATGTAATTATGAAAATGGTTAATGATTCGTTTTAGGATTCAAAAGCCAATGTTATTATGAAAAATAGTGTTATGACTCGTTTAAGGATTATGACAAGAGGTAAAAAGATTGACGTCTTTACTTATAATGAATTAATATTTTTATTTTAATTTTTTATTTATTTTAATTTTTGGATTTTTCAATTTTAATTAATTTTTTATTTTCGTTAATTAGTTTTTCTATTTAAACTTTAAATCTTTAAGATGAAGATCTCATCTGGTCTCTCTGTCAGTGTAATTGACTTATTTTTTATTTAGTTAAAACAGCACGTTGCGCGTTTTGTCGCAAAACGTGCCCTCACACCACCCTCGTTGTTTTATCTGACCCTGAAAAGTATTATCGACCTCAAAAGTGAATGGACTAAAGTGATTTTCGTATCACCCCACTCAGTCTACCCTTTGAGAGGCTCATTTCAAAATGTCTCTTTTGCAAAAAATCTGGCAAACTTGAAAGACATAAAAAAGACACTCGCTGTTCTGTCAACCCCTCAACCGCGTTAGTTCAGATCTTCCGCCCTGCATTGTCTTGAGTCGCAACTTCTTTGCATGCGTGAGTAATGTGATAGGGGTGTCGTAAATATTTAATTCCCCCGTTTTTTGGCGACATTCTGGAGGAGGAAGAAAACAAGAGCAGTGGCGAGGCGCGAACGGTCGATTTTCGATACTTTGCTACTTGAAGCTATGGTTTTGAATCGATTGTTAAGGTGTTTGTAGAGAACACCCTGTTTATCGATCCTTTCCCTTAGGTTTAAATGGCAGATCAAGCGATATATCGCAAAACACGCCACGCCACTGAAGAGGACTATCTCTTTGGATGTGCACTGGGGAGTTATTTGAAAAATGACTCGCGACTTCTGCCGATCCGGGAGGGGCAGGGATCAAAGTTTCTTGAATTTTTAAAAGGAGGTTCTTAGACCCGCTTTGTTGGAAGTGTCAATGATATCCTTGCTACCTGATGCCATGTTGAACTCGCGGAAAGGGAGAAAAAATAAGTCCACCTAGAGCGCTTTTTTTCTGGAATCAGACCCTGATAATTTTGTAAAAGTGATCACGTGACAAAATTAAGAATCAAACAAATTCGCCGCATTTTAATAGCTCAGCGTAGTTGACGCAACTGTAATTTACGCCGTAGCCAGGAAGAAATTAATCCACTACAGAAGTTTTAAGATGTTGCGCATTTACTGAAGCAACCTAAAAAATCACCTCATTTGTAATTCACTCATTTCTCTTATCATTGATCCTCATGAATGTCTCCTTTTCCCCATCACTGATGTAAATAAGTAAGGAGTATACTATGACAAAAAAAAATATAATATACATAAGATATATAACTTAGGATAATTGTTATGAATCTTTATAACATGAGATAATTACATAAATCGACGTGCACAATTTTCAGAGTAAATTGTTGTTGTTTTTTATCCTTTTTTGCAAATCTCCAGGGAGAGTTTTCAAATAAAAATTGAGGCATATCAAACGTTTTCAATTTTTTTGAATTCGTTTTTTTTAAAGGGTAGGACTTTGATATTTTACCCTCTCTCAGAAGTACCTGGCCTTTACTTTGATAACATTACCACGCTTTTACGATTATAAACGAACTTGTGAGAGCAATTTGAGTGATTACCCTACAGTTAGCCGCATGAGATTCACAGGTTTTGGGCGCGAGATGCAAGATTCGTTTCGGTGGCTTTGACACCCGACGACGCAGCTCTTATACATATGCGCTGCATGTGTGTGAAATTGATCAAATTTTCTCAGGAAGGAATACATCGGTGGCGTATTTCTTCCCTTACAATTCTGTCAACAAAACTTGAAACTTTTATAAATTATAACATATTCAAAAGTTTTCAATTCTTCCAAAGTAAATACTTTACTTTTCACTCTTTCTCATAGGTAACAAATACTGAATTCACTCTAACATTGCGGGGACGCAGTACATAATTTTTTACTTTCAAGAAATGCGATACCATAACCGTTTTTCCACAATGAAAACTAAAGCCGTGTGAGCAGTTAAGAAATACGCAAAAACGCAATGAACGCAAAAACATCGCGTCGATAGCGTTTTTGTTGTTATTGCGTATTATGCGTATTTACGCTCATCGCGTTTCATGAGCGTTTGCGTTCATTGCGTCTAACGCGCATTTTCGTTTCTTATGTTTCCGGCGCATTTTCGTTTCTTATGTTTCGGCGCATTTTCGTTTATTATGTTTCCGGCGCATACTCGTTTATTGCGTTCCATGCGTTTATTGCGTTTCCTGCGTATTTGCGTTTCCTGCGTATTTGCGTTTCCTGCGTATTTGCGTTTCCTGCGCATTTGCGTTTTTTGCGTTTCCTGCGTATTTGCGTTTTTTGCGTTTCCTGCGTATTTGCGTTTATTGCGTTTCCTGCGTATTTGCGTTTATTGCGTATTTGTGTTTATTGCGTTTTATGCGTATTTGCGTTTTTTGCGTTTCCTGCGTATTTGTGTTTATTGCGTTTCCTGCGTATTTGCGTTTCTACGTATTTGCGTTTCCTGCGTATTTGCGTTTATTGCGTTTCATGCGTATTTGCGTATTTGCGTTTAGTGCGTTTCCTGCGTATTTGCGTTTATTGCGTTTCCTGCGTACTTGCGTTTATTGCGATTCCTGCGTACTTGCGTTAATTGCGTTTCCCGCTTATTTGCGTTTCCTGCGTATTTGCGTTTTCTGCGTATTTGCGTTTAGTGCCTTTGGTGAACATTTTTAAAACAATAAATTTTATATTTTTTTTTAAAATCGCATGACGTCACAAAACGTGCTCTCTGCGTAGAATCATGATTTTAAACTGATCCTAACCATCAGAATTTCTTGATTTTTCAGTATCATGTTTTTGGTGCTAAGACGTCGGTTCATCGAAACAAAAAAGGGGGAAAAGGATGAATGATTTTAGCACGACAATTTTAGGTCGACAATCACATAACTCGGTTTGCGACGTCACAGACTTCCTGTCACATGGCCGGATTGAGGGGGTGGTCACATGGGCCGCGGCCCATGGCAGCAAATCTAAGGGGCAGCAAAAATTTGCAATTTTTTAAAGTGTAGGTATAGAAAAAAATCGGAATTACAAAAACAAAATTACAAACGAGAAAAGGCGACAAAATCTCTCATTTTCTGAGAGTATAGTAATTTCTAATTTTGTCGTCTCTTAGTGCTACGAGAGACAGCACCTTCAATAAGTTGAGTTAAGAGAGAGACCAGACACGCAATTTGGCCTGGAACGGGCGCGACTTAGAGGTGAAGAGGGAGATGATGAAGAGAGAGGTGAGAAATGATAACGAGGACTGGAGATGAAAAGGAGAAGCCCTCGGCGTGGCGATCGGCATGTAACACATATTAGCGCCTACACGACTGCCCGAATACTTCATGCATTTCATGGAACACAGTGCGGTCATTGCATGCGGTCAGCGTGAAACGGATAGCGCCTACAAGGGGCGCAACCCCCTTGGGCGAGTCGCCCAAAACACAGGTAAAAAGTAGGAGCGCTTTTGGGCGAGGAGTAAACGACGAAATGAGGGAGGGGAATTGAGATGAAGGGGGGCTACTGGGCGAGGAGCTCTCGCCAACGCGGCAACGTTGCGTTGTCGCCTTATCACCATCACCTGCTGTCCGTTGATCTGATTATGAGGAGATCAGCCGATCAGTTTGTTTACATACTGGTTACCTACGGTTCCAATTGTCTATCAGATTCCCGCCTGAGTTATGGGCTCGACCTCCTTCTGCCGTGCCACGCACAACAAACGGACCAGAATCTTTCCACAGCAGCTACAACAAGGAATTCTACCAACCTCATCCTGACATACACACCGTCATTGGAGTTCTCCGCGGAGTTTACGAAAATAACATCCATTCGTCGTGGAAAACAAAATGTGCCACGATCAGAGGTTGCTGCCCGTTTTCAAAAAACTATCGAGCTATGGAGAACCTACGAGGCGGGCCCTCGAACACACGAAAGTCGCTTCCAATACATTAAAAAAATAGGATATTTGCACCAAGCAAAAAAGATTTAAGGTCTTTCATTCTTCTGACGAGAAGTTTTTAAAAAAATTTCGAAGATACATTTTTTATCGTTTTAACCGTTCTTAGCGTTTTTACCGTTTTTACACATTTTACGATCAACTCTCACGTCTTTACCACTTTTACGCTCAACTCTCAAGACATATGGTGAGTTTTATTACTTACTACTTATTTATTTTTTTTTAAATTCTGATTTCTGATGGTGATAAGGCGACAACGCAACGTTGCCGCGTTGGCGAGAGCTCCTCGCCCAGTAGCCTCCCTTCATCTCCGTTCCCCTCCCTCATTTCGTCGTTTACTCCTCGCCCAAAACACCCGTCGTTTCTCGCCTAAAAGCGTCAGTTTTTGGGCGGGGTCGCCCAATATTCCTGCGCCCCCTACAAGACCTCATGAATACTTCACGCGTTGCGTCCAACGCAGTGCGTTCAGCAGCGGTCGGCGTGAACCGCATAACGCCTAAAAGACTGTCGGAATACTTCACTCATTGCGCCTAACACGGTGCGGTCTGCGCGGCGCGGCGTCGCGGAAGTTAAAATCATTGATCCACATTTATGTTTTTTCTTTCATAATTTTTTCGTTCATTTCTTATGAATGGAAGGCCTTGTTTACACAGAGGTAGGTATACGGAACTTAACTTTCGCGCAAAGCACCGTGAACTTTTGCTAGTAGTGTTGACAGGGCTTTCCCAAAAAATGTGTTCAACACGAGTAATTGCGTCTTATGCACCCCTCCTCCGCTGACACGTTCATTTGATGGTCTTTCTCGAGTTTCAAAACGAATGAGAAGGGGGCGGCCAAATACAGGCGCGGCCCACGGGCGGCAAGTAGGTGAATCCAGCCATGTCCAGTCATACTTTATTTTTAAACGGAAAACTACTCAACGGCAATTCTTTAAAACCGCCGTGATTATTCTTCTCTGTATGACGAAAATTCTGCATAAACTTCAAGGAATGATGACAATTTGTTCTCTTTTAAAAAAATATCACAGAGGCTGAGATTTTCAGACACCGCAAACGAGAGATGTGATTGAGGACTTACGCCGTCGATATTTCCTGCGCAGGAATATTACAATAAATTATGTCATAAAAAAAGTCAAGCTCAAAAGTCTCTAACCTCTCCCCCTCCCTCCCAAAAAAAGGAAACTTGACGTTGTCCCTATCTTCCTCCGTTTACTTTTGTATAAATTGGGCTCCCGACGCACAGTGGATCGAGTCAATTAGAGAGGTCGGACATGAAATTTTTGACAAAAACTGAGAATTTTGATGTTTAAGTCGTCTTAATTTAAATTTCAAGGTGTGCTTTCAGAAGGAATTTTTACGAGGAAACCAATGGAACCAAGGAACCAAATGAATTGAAGAAATCAGAAGGTGCCAATTGCCTGATGATCTCTGGGAGGATAGGGGGCAATGGCGATTGGGCGTCGCAGAGCGCGAGGCGGCGCTATAAAAGCGGCTTTATGTATGTTACCAATGAAACCACTATTAGAACCTCGAAATTTTGTAAAAACGGAGTTACGATCGTTTAAAGTTTCCAAATTTTGTTCAACTTCTCCCATCGACTCCTTCCACTGTGCGACGTGGGAATGGAACGTCAACGTCGGCAACATGACGTCACACCGGACAAGCGTGCTGACGGCGGCGGCGAAAAACGGGTCCGACTTGGAGCAGCTGTTGCAGGGCCCGCAATTAAGGGAGCTTGCTCGGGGGCGTCCCGGGCTCGGCTCGGGCCATCCCTTGCGCGGCGGCGGCGCGGGCGCTGGGACGCGTGCTCGGGGCGCGGACACGGCCGACGATGGTCGACGCGTCCCCGGGGAAATCCCTGCTTTCATGGATATAACTTGTTAATGTGAGCAGACCGACTTACTCCCGTGTTAAGGAACAACGCCGTATGTGCATACGAGAGTTGTCGAATTTCCCTTGATAAAACATGTATTTTTGACGAAATTCATGCATATTTTCCCCTAAGTTTTCAGATATTCTAGATAAATCTGCGTACAAAATTGCCTCAAAATTTCGAAAACAAAAAGTCAAAATATTCCCAGTAAATTCGGTTTTTATCGAAGGAAATTTAGCAACGTCTGAAGGCTCATACGGCGTCCTTCCTTAGCACGGCAGCTCAGCCGTTCGGATACCCCCACCCTCGAGCACCCGGAAAAAAGCCCACTGAGAAATTCTGCCTCGCCAAGGAAAAACGCCGTATGAACCTTCAGGCGTTGCCCAATTTCCTTCGATGGAACACGAATTTCTTGGTACACTTATGAATATTTTCCTTCCAATTTTGCAGGTAATTTTTTCGGAGTTTCACCTGAAGTGTCTGAGAATTTCCAGGTAATATAATCATAACTTTCCTCAAAATTAAACATTTCGTCGAAGGAAATTTTGCTACTCTCGAATGTTCATACAGCGTTCTTCCTCGGCATAGCAGAATTGTGTTCTTCGCTCGATCGATTGGCGCGAAAGTTCTTCCAAACGCCCGCTTGACTTATCACTCGAGTGATACGTGAAAACAAAGAATGGGCCCCGAGACAAGAAAAACTAATCAAGAGGAAGTCTGAAAATCAACCCCTGAACAAGATATAAGCGTTTATAATGGAGATGTTGCTTGTGTGAGGAATTTGCGGTTTGACTGGTGATTCTTATGTAAAAGAGCTCTTTTTGAGCTTGGGAGTTGATTTCAGAGAAAACCGATGGCACCATCGTGTTTCTTGCGAACTTTTACACAAGAATCAACCGTCAAAACGCAAATTTCTCACACATCGCACATGCAACATCTCCATCAACATTGGTTTGATGGCAGAAATACGAATGACGTCATTTGTATGACCCAATGTCTATTTAATCTGTGTTAATAATACACTTGTTAATGTCTCGTTTAGGAGTTGATTCCTCAGCTTCCCGTTGAATAAATCGATGTCTGTGGACGACTTTGAAAAGGAAACATGTAACGTTTACTTCTAGTTCAGACCTTGTGTAGTGGTCAATTGTAGGGGGCTCTATACCGGTAAAAAAAACCGTTAGTGGTCAGTGAATGCCTGATCATAATATCAGGGTTGTCGGTAGTCGGGAAAATCAGGGAATTCGTGGGAAATGTCAGGGAAATTCTGACATGTCTACGAATCATTAAACAACTGTTCACTGTTTCTGGTTCTTTTTAAGATATGTTTGATGCTCCACAGCCCCTAACAAGATATACAATTATAACAAATTACGCAGCGGATAACAAGGCTAAATTTTACATAAATATCACCAAAGCGTTTCGGCTGAAAACTCAGCCTTCCTCAGCTGGATATAAACACTAATACATTGTAAAAATCTAAAAACGCAGCACTTGACTGTACTATTCAAAGCGAGGAAAATGTTTTTATCCATTACTTTTCATAGCAACATTTTTCTCGTTTTGAGAGGCATAGCCAAGTACTGCGTCTTTAGATTTTTACAATGTATTAGTGTTTTTATCCAGCTGAAGAAGGCTGAGTTTTCAGCCGAAACGTTTTGGTGGTATTTATGTGAAATTTGGCATGTTTACCATTTGTTATTATTGGTTATTTTTAAGGCTTGTCAATTTTTAACCAGCCACTGAATACCTTCATCCATTATGTGATCTTTGAACAATGTAATTCTGTGACCTATTTTGGACCATAGTGAGACAATCTTACGGTTTTGAAGTCATTTGAGTCATCAAAAATGAGAAAAAGAGGTGTAAAAAAGAGAAAATAAAATCGTTCTGAAGAAGAGTGCGGCAGCCCATTCTAGTATATCAGTTCAAAAACGTCAATCTTTTCAGACCTCACTCAGATTCATTCACATTTTTGTTACCCTGCGAATTCAGCACGATCAAAAGCATACGGACGTTCTTTGCTATTTGAACTCGACATACACTGATTTCGAATTTAAAATTCTCCCTCCGTATCGTGGGAGAAACACAGCCCTGAAAATAGCCGCGGGATCGTAGCACGAGAATGGAACGGACCGGAGGGGAAAACTGCCGTTCAGAGCAGAAACCACACACGGACACAACGTTTGCACTGAGGTTAGGTGGTTGTAGCTTAGCACGGGGGAATGACAGGGACCAACTTTGCATTTTTCCCAGCGCCCCATTAGGCACTCGGAATAATCAGAGATCCAGCACAGGAGCGGCCCGGTACCTGTTTGAGGAGAGGGTAGTATACCCTCCCTGGCGCTGCGCTGCGCTCACGGGTCATTCGATTCTGTCTGCGGCCGTGTCCCTATCTTTATCTCCATACTCGCGTGGGGATGAACATCTGCTTATCTCGACTGCGTTACCTCCAGCGCACTCGCTTGTTGATTCTATCTCGGACCGAACCCATCACGGGGCAATAATAAAAAGCGAATGTTTTCAAAAGTATCATCTATAATTTATAAGGGCGCCTGCGAATATACACGGAGGGGTGCACGCATCCATGATGGGGATTTCGTGATGGACGCACTGCGCTCGAGATTCTACATGGCGTGGGTTTTACAGGTTCACGCTATCTTGAAACAAGGTAGTTTGACTCATTTACTTGAGGGTATTTTTAATTACTTATAATTGGATTGCATTTTGCAAAAAGGAACCACAAGCCTTCCAATATCGCAAAGATTCTGCAACATTTTTCACCTTTCAAATAGAAACTGATCATCTAAACAAGTTTTCATCTTCACTCTCAATTAACTATGAAATTAAGACGAAAATTACATTCGCAAATTCAATTTTCTTCATGATTTCTGTAATTTTTTGTAAAGGATTTAAGATGCACAATTTTAGCAACATTGAAATGCTCTTGGTTCCTTTTTCCAAAATGCAATCCAATTAAAAAATTCATTCAAAATCCAGGGAAGCAAGGCTAAAACAGGCCATTCTCATTGCAAAATGCAGTTCAATTTATCCTACACTGGAAAAAAACACATTGGATCTAGAGTCCAGACTCTTAAAAACATCGACAAGAAAAAATACTCTTGATTCGATCGGATTTTTGCTTGAATCAAAAGGAACTCCGCTCAAATTAAGAGGCTTGGTTCTTTATTTAAGCAAAAATCCGATTGAATCAAGAGTATTTTTTCTTGTCGATGTTTTTAAGAGTCTGGACTCTAGATCCAATGTGTTTCTTTCTTCCGGTGTAGCAGAAAAAAACCGAGTCACATCTGGGTGTTTCTAAATATCTTTATAGACAAGCATCCGCAGTCACTTGTTACTTTTTTCCGAATCACAGTTCCACACTGAAAGCTTCAATCAGAAACAATTGATTTTGAATATACTCAAAATTAAGCCGACTCGCGCATTACACAGTTGGAGCTAGAAAATATCCTGGACATTTGACCTTTTGAATATTGATCAGGAATCGAAAGCGTCCGTGCAATTCTAATCCATCTGGAGTTGAAGGGAAAACATTTTAACTGTGATCACGATCCAAATCTGAAAGACCCACACTGTTTGCCGGATGTATTTGTTCAGCAAAGTATACTGCTTATTTATGGGATATTAATGAGTAGCATATCACGGAGCAAGGGGCCGTGCGCAGCGCGGGGCTCAACCCCGAATGTAATATCAGGGGTTGGATCTTTGACTTTTGTATTTGCCCCGGAGCCAAGGAAAACGCCGTCCGCGGTTAATTAAAATGCCGCGTTTATTTACCAAATTATGACGAACATTTCCAATGCAAGCATCCAGCTCGTTGCACCATGCCTTTTCATGCCCCACTCACTTTTTGCTGTTCTCCTCAGTCGCCAGACTGTGTGGAGCCCTGGAACTTTCAGCACACTGGAAAAAAAAACACATTGGATCTAGAGTCTAGACTCTTGAAAACATTGACAAGAAAAAATACTCTTGATTCAATCGGATTTTTGCTTGAATCAAAACGAAATCCGCTTAAATTAAGAGGCTTGGTTCTTGATTTAAGCTAGATTCTGATTGAATCAAGAGTACTTTTTCTTGTCGATTTTTTTAAGAGTCTGGACTCTAGATCCAATGCGGTTTTTTTTCCAGTGCATAAAACTCATGGACACCTCAGATCAAATGTCTTGCCTCCAGAACTTCCCCACTTGGAACACGTAACAAGTTCGTTCTATTGCATATTTCATTTTTATTTATCTGTTTAATTTTTTTTTCATTTTACATTGAAAAATGGGCACAAACTCTTGTTTGTTTCGAAAAATGCGACGTTTAACCGTTCTCATTTTCAAAAATACGAGACACGTCAACGCGCACCGAGGACGGCGCAGAGACACGACTATTCGTGTTTGATGGATGTCCATGTTGCATGAGCAAAATTGAAGGCGCGATGGCGTGAGGCATGAAATCACAAGGCTCCGCTCTGTGCTGCTAGTAACGTGTCGCTAGATTTTGGAGAAAAATTTTAATGAAAAGACAGAATTACGTGTTTCCTACTTTCGGCTGCGTTGCTCACTCAGCCCTTGAAGCACCTCTACAAATCAAACAAACGATACCAACACAATAACGAAAAATAGAGCATGGGAAATGTAGCGCGTTGATGACGGCGCAGAGTTACAACTATTCGTGCTTGATGGATGTCCATGTTGCATCTGCAAAATTGAAGGCGCGTGGTATGAACTTGCAATGCTCCGCTCTTCGCTATAAATGAGGTGTCGCTCAAATTGCAACTAATGAGACTTCCTGGATGAATGCGACTTATAGGTGTTTCAGTAACTTTATATGGTAGAATGAGAAGAGCGTATCAAAATATCTAGAAAAAAAGAGAAAAAACGGAAAAGATTTTGTCAGAGACTCCTACAAAATGCAAAATTTTTCGCAAAATGAAAGGCCTTGGGTCTTTTCACTCAATATAAATCCGATTGCGTGATGCAAGTTAGATACATTAGTTCTGCGTAAACGATCAAACAGCTTGATGCATATCATAGTTTGTTGTCCCTCATGTCGAATTGCATCAATGATTGATGCCAAACGAGTAACTAAAAATTAAGCCCCACAGTTACGTCTGCGTCAATATTTGCTGAGTTGAAATTAATAACGAAATTAATATTGTCAAAAAAATGGCGTTGTTAGGCTCAGGTCACTTTAAAGGTCTTTGGACGTTCTGATATGCATCAATAGCTCAAACTCAAAATAAATGCAATTTTTCGAGGAGCACACCACTGGTGTTGATGTTGGGCAAGCTTGTATCCAAACGTTTTGTGTCCAATATATTTGTCCAGGTGAATGTTATATTTCAGATGATATTACTTTTGCGAGCAGTGTTCTGTTCACCCTCCACCCACCTCCGGAAAAGTTGCTTGCAACAAGGTTGCCAAGCGTCAGGATAAACCGGACGTTACCCTCAGAACTTTAGTGTATTTCTTCTATAAAAGTGAAATGTTAATATACCGTACTGATTTAGCTTTATATCCTGTTTCAATCTCTTGAAATTAAAAAGAAAAAAATGTAGTCATTTTTAGAGATTACTCTGTGGACTAATTTTACTACTTTTTCATAAGTCATGTCTAACAAGACATATTCACTCTCTTTTCAACCCATAATAATTTATGATTCACAAAAACTCAATTTTAATTTTAGTTTTAATGTATTGTATCACTGGTAAAAAAAAACCTCTTGGACCAATGCCGCGGTGCATTGACTTGAGAGTGCAGTTTCTTGTCGCCGGATTTTGCATTGATTCAATTCAAACGTGAATTGAATTAATGCAAAATCCGCTTGAAACAAGAGTTCAAGACACTTTAAATGGCGACAAGAAACTGCACTCTTAAACCAAGAGGGTTTTTTTTTTTTTTTCACCAGTGTATAGTTTGACCAATTGATATGATCTTATGCGTCGTTAAATATTCGAGTTTGGTCGAAATCGGAGATACCACTTAATTGTGACAAGTTTTTTTGACTACATGACAATCATGACATAGTTTTGATGCGTTTTAGAACCTAATCTCTATTTGACAACTTACGTAGATTTAAAAGATTTGAAAAATCCAAGTTTCCTCGAGGTCTTCTTTTACGACCTCTGATGTCCTCACTGTCTCGTGGGCGATCATTTGCTCCTGTCGAAAAGCCTAACCGAACGGTACAGAAATTCAACTCAGCTGACACCACTGCACTCTTAGCGAGAAACTTTTGATTATTTCCGTCCCGAAATCAAAGTTCCGGGTCATTTTGAGGACGATCATGACTTAGGACAAACTTTCATTTCGGTTGGTGGCCGCGGCTTTGCGAGTCAAGAGTGGAATGCTTATGCAGCTCGATTTCCATCGAAGCCGAAACCAATCAAAGAGACAGAGTGATAACTTCCAGCACTCAATAATACCTTCGGAACCGCGCTATCTTCAGCTCGTCGGCCCCGAGCCTGAAAAGGCTAAAAATTGGACACGAAGAACATGCAAAATAAGAGAATTATTTCCCCAAGGCTTGAAAGCTATTTTAAATTGGTAAAAAGATCTATTAAAATTACGATCCATCAATAATGCAGTAATAGCTCCTGCAAGTACAGGTAACGAAATTAATAATAAAAGTACTGTGATTAGAACTGATCAAACAAACAAACAAATTGACTCAAGTATTCAAAATTCATAACAAGAACTCGTAAATTAAAAATAGTAACAATAAAAAATTATTGAGCCCATTAACTAAAATTAGAGAAGTTATTTTATCCCCTCTACAATTTTCAATCAATCATTGATGGATCGGGTATTAGTCCATGCACCAGCGGGTCGATTGTTGAGTCATTATCTAATGAACTTGATCGATAAATCCCTATCTTGGCAATGCTATCTATCGATCTTTTATCGATTTACCTTGATGGATAAATCCATATCTTGGCAATGCTATCTATAGATCTTTTATCGATTTATTTTGATCGTTAAATCCTTACCATGGCAATGCTATTAATCGATCCTTTATCGATTTAACATGATCGATAAATCCCTATCTTGCCAATGCTATTTATCGATCAAGGTCATTCGATATTGATTCAATTTATCGATCTGCGGCAGAGGATGAGTCTTTGGAATACAGTGGAGTTTTTTTATCGTTTGTTTGATATTGTTTATTACACAAGAATCACAATGAGGAATTACAAGCTTCGCCGTGCGCTACGATTGAACCGCGTTGAACTAAAGGTACATATTTTCATAAATAGGTAGACAAATTCTAAATTTAAAGGAACTTTCGTGTTTTGGCAAGTCCTTTTTCACATCAATGAACGAAATTCGTTTACGTCATATCGACGTTCACGAAAAAAAAAGGCGAAGTTTAAACGTCGTCTGGGCCAACAATTAAGTAAGGCAAGTTTTGAGTTTTTTTAAATTTTAGGGATATTTTATCCTTAAATGTAATGAATTCAAATGGAGTATCAGTGTTGCTACTGGCTTCAGTTCATATAGCGCACAAATTGTTCGATCTAGGTAAGTAAAATTTTCAGTCAGAGGATGCAAACTTCAGTCCAGATAGCCGAAGTCTTTTGTGTAGAATTCAATTCTAAGCAAACGGAACAAAAACTTCGGTTAACTGAACTGTGATTCAGTCACCTGGAATGAAACCTTTACTGTTACACTCGAACCGAAAATCGTTTCACTGTTATGTGCCGTTGCAGTATGAACGATGAAATGATGCAATCTAAGTGGAGAGGTGCAAATTTTTAACTATATTTTGTAATTTTAGTATTCATAATAATTAATCAATTACCTCACAGCGTTACGAGAAGCGCATGGCACTTCAGAAACAGGGGCCAGTGCGGTGTGCACACAGTGTTTGTCGATTGTTCCCGTGTATCATACACGCGAACCAAATTTCGCCCTTCGTTTCACCCAGTGTCCTATCCGTGTTCTTTTGTTTGGCTCAAGAATCCATAGAAAAGTATAATTTATTTCCACGGATTGTCAACATGGTAGAGTTATCGAAGTTGGTGCATTTAGCCAATGCCGTAATGTTATTCATTCCCGGACCCTATCCAACCCCTTGAATTTTGAACGGCGGCCAACTGCATTTTTTTCTCTGCGAATTGATTTTAATTGTTTTTGTTTAACAAGCTATTATTTCACATTTACCCCGATTTATTTACGATGTTTACCATTTGGCTTGTTGCTAGTATTTCCGGAAAGTAAACAAATCCTTTATGATGGGAGGCTATTCCGTGCTTATTAAACGAGGGTATGTATGCGCTCTTATCTAACCTCCACCCTAGTCATCAATGAATGGATTAATAGTGAACCCCTAGCACCTTTTAGAGAAATTAGTCGTATAATTTCTGGATTCGCGCTGAGTACCATTATTAAAGTTGGCGGGCGAAGATAATTTCTATGAGCGAACTTTTTCATTTACTACCACGTGCAAAGTAGGATTGAGAACTCATACTGATAAAAAGCAGGCCAGGCTCTCCGGCGCTTTAGCCATGATTTTATTTACAGAAGGGCGTCTCATTTTCTGCAACATCAGTTTCGCAAATGAATGAAGTAAAAACTACGATCAAAATATGAATAGATAATTTAAGAAAGAAAATAATAGTGCAATGAGAGCCATTTAGATTTGGTCGATGGCTTTAAATGTATTATTTGATCGATTTTTCAAAACAGCGAAAGAAGCTTAAGTTGGCTCCTAAGACGACTCAATTTACCAAAATTTTCCCAAGAAGGTCCCCCGGTACCCCCTTTGGAGCTAGAGAAATTTCTCAAACCCTCCTTTGATGCTGGAGGAGTCCTACAGATCTGCAGTGCACTTTTTAGTGCCCCCAGGCCTCCCCTCCCCTTTGATGAGGTGCCCTTCTACCACCCTCAGGAGATTTCGAACTATATACATGCCCGAAATCTCATAACACAGTTTAATGGAGATACGGAATTAATTTAATAAATAACATATTTTAACTTCTACAATAAAAATAATAGCTCCCTCTATCGTTGATCATGAGGTCCCTTCGGTATAAGAAAAAAATAAAATATTATTTTTACTTTGCAGAAAATTTATAACCATTTTGTTAGTTTGGGAAAGGCAGGAGGACGGAGGTGCTCATATCCATTTTTTTCTCAGAAAACGCTTATCGAATAACTCATTCAGTAAATATCATCGATGAATTTTGTGCTACACAACATCAAATCTTATAAGTGGTTCCCTTCCACGAAAAAATAATTTAAGGAAACAAACAAAGTCTGAATCATGCAGCAAAGTGCAATTTATAAAATATGACATTCCTGCACGGAAATATCTTATCAACCCGAATGTATGCACTTTGACTCCATCCATGTGTCTCTAATAAGAAAAAAACTGGCTGAAAGACCGAAAGATACGTTTGACAAGCAGGTGGAAAGGAAGATGGAAAAGAAAAAAGTAACTACAGGTGGACAGGAAATCATGTTAAAGCGAGTCAAGGCATCACAGAACTCGGACTAAAGGCGAAAACCCGGGAGATAATGAAGTTGTTTATGAAAGAAATTCGACAAAGAGCCCCGTTGTGAAGGCATAAGGGACGATGCCGTATCGAATGTGAAATCCTCCCGTTTCGAAACGGAGCCAGGAGGCCTCAGGTGAATTCGACTTAAAGACGTAACTGCATAATTAGTTGAGCCTTATCTTCCACAAAGCTCAACGCCATCCAGGGCTCAAGCAAAAGCGAAGTCGAGTTTTAACGTGAGCGAGGCGAGGAATTATCGAAACGACGTGGTGCCCCCGCGGCCATGCTCGAGGACTTAATTCAATAGCCGCGGAGTTATGGCCGGCCCGTGCCGCGCTCATTAGGGCCGCGGCCGAAATGGAAAAAAGCCCGGCAAAAACGACCGCCCTGCCCCCAAATCACCCTGGTTTTTTATTTAATCCTGGTTTTAGGTAGGCGGTCCGTGGGAGGTTTGGCAACGTGGCGTGGTCGGATAAAAGCGCGGCTTTTAGTTGATAGTTCGCACAAAGGCTCAAGCACTCCTGCTGTTCCGAGGCTGCGGTGCCGTTTAGGCCGCGCTGACGTTTCGGCTCGTACGTGCCATCATTTGGACGTATTTCTATCAAACGGAACTATGTGCATTAAGGCATGAGCCCTGAGACCCATATGAATATGTGCAAGAGAGAGCTCACGTCATAATGCACATAGTTCCGTTTGGCAGAAATACGTCCATTTGAGATTTTTCACTCGGCCGATGACTCGATGAATGGGGATTTCCGCGCTGGCTGTTTCGTAAGTCAGGGTGACGCTGTTTGTAAAAGCGTAAAGTTGAGGTCGTGTTGTGATGGGACTTGTAACCCTCGCAAAATCATAATCTTTGATGAAACAATTGAAAGGCAAAATATCTGAGTGATGGTTCTACTTACTCTATCTGTATGCGTAGGTTATGAAACAATATGAATAATGAGTATAAATCATTATATTATCGACACTTCAATGATAGTTAAGATACGCAGATGTGAGGATTGATTGCCGGGATCTAAAATATCGATCCAAACGAACAATACCGTATAACTAGCAATTTTGAGAAAAACGAGTGAGCGACTTTGCCACATTTTACATTGAAAAATACGCAAGCTGATGATTATAGTTTTTTTTTTCAATTCAGTGATGTATGAAAAAATTGTAAAACTTATCTTAAAATTGCAAAAATGGCGAGGGTTTCTCTTTGTTCTGCAAAATTGTCAGTTTCTAAATAGGCAGTATTGTTCGTTAGCCATCGATATTTCATTTAGCTTATGCGATAACTTGCGCCAAATGACCAAAATCGTTGATACAACTATATTAACTTCTAGGTAGGTCAAATTGCCTAACCGTCTAGTTGAAGGAGCACAGGATTTTTAATGCCGTATGGTCTTTTAAGGCTCCAAAGCTGTAATCCGTAAAAAATTAAAACTTGAAAGTTTAATGCACACAAGATTTTTATATTCTAACGAGGGGCTGCGCCCCCTGACCGCTTCGCGGTCCGACCCCCCAAGCGCTTCGCACCTCAAGCGTTTATGCGTTACGCGTCACTCTTGAGATTTTATATTATAGAGTAAGATATTAACGTGCTTAAACATTAGATAAGGTCATTTATCGATTCCAATGAGATTTGTGCTTAATTGTTCAACGTAAAATGCGTAGGGAGGGTATGGAGACGTACGACCCCATAAAAAACTTTCATGTCGTCGTACAGAATTTTCATTTTTTGCTAGTCGGGCAGTTTTCGAAGCAGAACATTCATTCGAGAAGACGGAAAAAACGGTAGAGACGAGAATAAAATCTCTCGAGATTATGGCCGCGAGAATCTCCGAGTTGGCGAGTTTTAAAGGGACCGTTTTGGCGGAGACTGTTTAAAATTTAAAACAGCGGTCAGTTCAGTGACTGACGGACGGATCTTGGAGGGACCGTGGGGGGAGGGGGTGCGGAACAAGACAAGTGCATCTGCGGTGGTCGGCGGGAGGAAGGGAAGGAGGGGGCGTTGTGTCGTCTGCAAACTGCAAAGTTACTTCTTAATTAAAAACAGGGCGAACGCTGGACTGGAATTATTCAACGGGGCCCGAGTCAATGTTGGCCGGCGCGGGGCGACTCCGGTCAGAAATCCACCGCGGTACACCCGCTCATCCGTCCGCCGGGGACCCAGGAGTCTCCATAAGTTTAATTGAATGCGGTCACGCCGCGAGAAACCTTTTTAGTCCCCGCCAACTTTCGGCCGCCCATCGATTCCCACCGAATTTCGGCCGCCTTTGAGGTCGCCACTAATCTCGCTTTGGTCTCGATTTATTTTCGGATATTGTTCGTGGCCAGAGTCGTGATTTTCAAACAGTTCGTCGTTCCTCCCAAGAAGGGACGTAACCCCATTCCAAGGTTGCAAAATTGGCTTCAACCTTTTTTTTCTTTTTCTTACAAAAATATAATCATGCAATTTTTGTCCAAAGTTTTTCTAATTTTTGCATGAGAGCAGTAGAAAAGTTAGTCAAATTTTTAGTTAGACATGTGCAGAATCTCTGGGCAATCTTGCAGTTTGCGAGGAGGAATTTGATTACATTTTGTAATAAGGAATCACTAGCTCTTGTCCTCCCATAAAATCACATATCTGCACAGGGAAATCAATGGCATGGATGTTGTTTCTAAAATGGGCCAGAAATAGTGGCTCCTTATTTCAAAATGTAATCAAATTCATCAACATTGAGTTATGTTTACGTTCTTTTGTGAGGGAAAATATGATTTTCAGATGGTTTGAAGTAGAATCAGCCACATTGCATTGAAAAACACGTATCTCCAATTGGTACGTCGCAGATCTCCCTCATGTCTTATGATTAATGAGGAGACTGATCGATCCTTCATTCTTTCTGAGAATTTTTGTGAATTTTTTCACTCATTAAAAATTATTTACAAAAATGTATAAGGAAATCCACGTATCATGGTAAATTCTCTCTCAAGAAAATACAACACAGCCACTTATCTTGGTCTTTACTGAGTGAATATGATTATACATATGCTCCGCTCCATGTTCCCAGTGAGGTATTGATCCGATTCGGGAGGAAAAATAAAAGCGAGATCCGATTGCGTCTCTCTTATCTTCGGCTGTGTTGTTTGCGTGGCCCTTGAAGCACCACCACAAACAAGAAAAACGGCAATGAACAAAATATACGATAAAAGACATGAAAGCAATAGGATGGATGTGCGCCGATGACGGCGCAGAGATCCAACTATTCGTACTTGATGGATGTCCGTGTTGCGTTTGCGAAATTGAAGGCGCGATGGCGTGATGCGTGAACTCGTAATGCTCCGCTCAATGAAGCTAGTTATGAGGTGTCGATCAGACTCGGGAGGAAAGTTTAAAAACGCGGCCCGATTACGTCTTTTCTATCCTCGGCTGTGTTGACACTCGATTTTTTTTTCAATTAAGTGTCTAATTCTATTTTTAGGATGTATTTATAGACCTATGTCTAAAGCTCGCTTATATCGCTCCCTTACCTCCCTCAAAGGAGATAGTGGGGACAATTTGACTCTGCTAAGGATTTCTAGGGGTAGTTGTCAAAAAAAAGTCTCCGACACTCGATTTTTATCCTATGTTTTAATTTATGCCTAGTCTTTTCTTAGGCTGTGTCCGTAGAAATAACACAATTTTAACAAGACTCACTGGCATAAATAATAATTTATTTGGACTCGTGTGTATTTGTAGAGCTATATCTAAAGCTCGCAGGTACTGGGCCCATACAACCCGCAGGGCACGTGTTTTTAGCAAACCTCGGGTCATATCGACCCGACTCATGCATCTATAGGTCAATGGATTTCGAGGTCAAAGAGAAATGTGAGGTTCATTAAGTTTTTATTTTTCTCGTCCTCGCTCTTCCATCAAGATTATCGAGGATAAAAATGAAACACACTGAAGCGTCGTACGTTCCTGCATTGACTTTTGGAATTGATGGTGGTGAATGTGTTATCATGCTTTTACTTCAATTGAATTATACGTGCATGGAGTCGGAGATGTACATTTTGTGAATCTTCTGCTGTAGCAATTTCCGTGAAACATGTTGTCATTGTATTCTCAAGATCTCATGAGCGGCGGGTCGAATAATTCATTTGACCTCGTTTCCGTCAGAGCACTCGGATGTCAGTTCGCGGAATCTTACTGAGCATCCATTTCTTTAGCACAAAAGTTTAGTTGGTTCTGTTCATTTTTCATTGGTGTTTACCATTGAGGCCTCTCTTATTCCGTTTGTTCCTTGTTGTCGTACCTTTAGCGCCTTGGTTCATTAAGGTTTATAATGTTTACTACCGTTGAAAGGGGTAAAAAGTCATAGGCGGACGAAGAGGGAGCAGGGATTGGTCCCCTCTTGAATTGAAAATGGTATAATCTGCCCTCATCTTCGAAAATTTTACAGTTGTATTGAATGCAACAGTTCGGAGGTATTTTGTGCCAAGAGTAAAAAAACGCGAAGTTTTTCTGCATACATCGATGAAAAATATACATCTTTCAACCTCAAAATGCGTTCAAATAGACTTAAAATTTCCAAAATTTGCCGGGAGATGCCGCGGGACCCCCCTCTGATCTGAAGGCTATGAAATACCCTCCAGATCCTTCCTAGAAAAATGACCCACGTAGTACGTGCGCCTATGGAAAAAGTGCGCTACATAATTTAGGACGACCCGCGACCCCAAAAAAATATGAGATCCGATGAAAAAAATGGCTTCCATACAACTGGCCTACGTACTTACGCCTATGGAAAAAGTGCGCTACGTAATTTCGCGACGGCCCCTAAAAAATACGAGATCCAATCAGAAAAATGGCTTCCTTACACCGTAATTCTGGGTTTGAAGGGAGTCTACCGGAATCCAGCAACAAACCGGCATCAATGGAGGTTAAGAGTTGGAAATTCAGATTGTAAGCAGCACTTGAGCGAATCAGATAGGAACATCCGGGCGGAACGCAGGGGGGTAACGGATCCAGGAAAAATGGTATGCAAAACGCCGCTCGTAGCACGTTAGAAGAGGGGATTAGGTCGGGCAGGAGGGAAACGGGACAAGCAGCGTGCGAGCTCCGAGGAATACCGTCGGAGATTTATTCCGCTGATCCGGTCAGCGGAGACGCGCGTGTGGAAAGTGCTTGAAAAATTACAGCGTGCTTTCCGATGAATCGATCTTGCTACCGTTTAAACCCATGAAAGAAGATCGATCATAGGAACACTCGTAACTAACACCTTTAAAATCGATTCCTAACCATAGCTTCTAATGGGGAGTATCGATAGTTGATTATTCGCACTTCACCACTGAAAAATTAAGTGGACAGAGATCAGATTATGTGGAATGTGGATTTGTTTTCCATCGGTCGTTCCGACATGGAGGTGCTAGCACTCTCAATCGCAGCTCAGCAGCGGGTCGATTTTTGAATCGTTATCGAGTGACCTCGATCGATGTATAGCATTGTGAAGATAGGGAGCTATCGATCAAACTCATTCGATAACGAATCGTTACGGTTCAACAATCGACCTGCAAGTTTGCATCGAGAGAGGAGAGCCGCATCGCACCGAAGTCATACCTCACGCGTTGTCTAATGTGATTTCTCGATTGCTGCTTATTGCTGTTACATTTCCGATTATTATCAGATCGGAACCATCCACCAATTCTCTCGTGTAACGCCTTCTTGTGTGTCTCTTGTGTAGGGGGTACGCCCTTGAACCGCCTCACGGTTTGACCCCCCGTTGGGTATTCCCCCAACATGCAATTTTTGTCCAGAATTGCAATGATTTTTGGGCACAGTCAGTAGAAAACTTTGTGACACGTTCAATTGAAAAAACTTAACAGTTTTCCAGCTGAAATTCAATTTTGGAGTGGAAATTTTCCAGCTGAGACGTTTTTTTGTGCAGAATAGACACTGGAAAAAAACGCATTGGATCTAGAGTCCAGACTCTTAAAAACATTGACAAGAAAAAATACTCTTGATTCAATCGGATTTTTGCTTGAATCAAAACGAAATCCGCTTAAATTAAGAGGCTTGGTTCTTGATTTAAGCTAGATTCTGATTGAATCAAGAGTATTTTTTCTTGTCGATGTTTTTAAGAGTCTGAACTTTAGATCCAATGTTTTTTTTCCAGTGGACGAATTGGTGCCTTCACTGATTTTTTATCGACGAAATCATTTCAAAAATAGAAACCACCTGCATGTCAGTGCTCGTGGTTTTCTTAAGAGCAAATAATAAGCACACCCTTTATTTGCTTAAAAAAAAAAGAGGAGGAAGAAGAAAAACTAGGTTCCTATCTGTTACCCTCAATCCAGTCAGTTCCCATTTGGATCCCTAAGCTTCTGCAGAACATGTTTTCCATCAAATTCCTCGTGGGTGCCGATAAGCACTCGGCTCATTAGCGTCCGAAAATAAAACGGCGATAATTCGATGACAAATCAGCGCGTTCCTCGTCACGTCAGCCGTTAGTCAGTTAATTCGAGTCGTGTTTTTGGGAGTGGCCGACAGATGGCGACAGATGCCATGTGCTCGACGTTAACCGAAAACGAAAACGACACCCGTTGGCCGTTCGCGCCCGTTAGCGCCTCGTCCCATCGTGGCCCACTCAACGTCGCGACGTCGTCGTCCAATTAGAAGCAGCTGTCACCGAGCCAATTACTTCTGACTCGGGACAAATTCTTCCCATCGCCGATTACTTCACTCTGCCTTCTTCTGTTATTCTATTTTTGGTATTGCCAAATATTTTTTCATGCTACGGCGTTTAAATTACAGTCTCTCCTCTCTGCGAGGAAAGAGTGTGTTTGGACGTGGTTTACGAACCAGACGAGTGTCATTTGGTTAGGAGCCATTGCCTCGTGTGAAAAAAAAGAGAAAAAAACAGAATAATTAGGAGAAAACCGATGACGGGGGAAATTATCCACTTGGGACGTAATCTTCTAAGAACGAACTCTCGAAAACATAGTTTCTATTTGAATTGTAAGTGTGCCTAGATGACAAATTTAGATTTCTTTGAATTTAAAAAAAAATAATAAAAGGGAGAAAACTAATTTCGGTAGAAGTAATCCACTCGGGACAAAATCTTCTAAGACCGAACTCTGGAACATATTGTTTTTATGAATTGTAAGTGTGCCTAGATGGCTTTAGCTTTTCTTGAATTGTAAAAAAAAAGAAAAACTTAATTTAATTTGAAATAAAGAAACTTGTGCTGCTGCTAAGTATTTCTTCAAAGACTTTGATTCAAATGCAAACAGCCGGAGAGAGAGAGAAAGAAAGTAAACCTGTTTAACCTAATTCAACCCGTTTGTCAGGAGCTTTACTTTTACCAAATTTCCGATTCATAAAGAAAGCAAGAGCAAATCACCTTCGAAGTGATACCTCTTCTTTAGAGGTATATTCATGTCCTATTCAAGAATACAAGTGTCTCAATTTGTATGTACAGAATTCCTTATTTTATGTGTTTCTCCATTGATGATCACATTACTATCGGAGGGCAATTTTTAAACCAACTTGTTCGACAATTTTTTTTTCGTGTTTAAAAATTGACATGAGACAGCGCCGATTCTCAAACATGCAATTCCATTCTAACAAAAAACGTTTTGTGTGATTGTTTCAGGAGCCTGTCCGTTCAAAAGCCACTGGTCTGGTCGATGGTTTCAGTCGCAAGTGCCGCATCATATCGTCATCAACGGGTCCATGTTCGACACGAAAGGTCTTTGCATAGAGTCGAAAGGAGACAAGTTCATCATCGAAGATAGGTAAGTTGAATCCCTTGTATTCCAGGTGCCGTTCTTTGAGGTGATGGATTGTTTAATTACGGGCGAAGTAAAGTAAGAAGTGAGCTGAGCATGTACTTCACTGGAAAAGGTATGTTCCATTTTACCGTATCTGACATTGATTATAATAGTAGGAAGGTCATCAACAGCATACTGCACGGTTGAATTCACCATACACTAGGTATATATGACGAGATATTCGCTTATTTGCACTCGAAAAATTACTGTGTCAAAAATTAAATGGACTCATGGTTTCATCTATTATATTCGTTCGGCAGGACTTTTCTTACATGCCAAGACGGCCTACCTAGTGGCCTAGTGGATTACCTAGTGGCTGTTCCTAAATTACATAAAGATCTAGGGCGGGGGGGCGAGGGGGCAAGGAGAGCATTACGCCATTTTATTTTTTTTACTCGTTAAAGGATGGGGACATACGTTACAAAAACGTTACAAGGAGGGGGAGGGATCAAAAAGTGCGTTACGTTATTTACGGACGGCTCCCTACAGTTTCGGTCGATTTAACCAAATGGACCACTACACAAGGTACGAATTTAAGCAATCTGATACATGTTTCTTAACCAGAATTTCACGTAGAACACGATTAGTGCAATGGATATTACTGAAACTAACTCCTAACGAAGATATCAACGTTTTTATTTCACATTGGGTACGAGGAATTTGAACTGGCCGCTCACAAGAAACTCAAAGCCTTACGTGAGTCAAATCGCGCACTACAACGGTTTCAGCAAGCTTCTCAATTGAGCAATATTCATTTCCCACCATGGGTTGTTCAAATTATGAGCAATTTGCTATAGCTGAGCCAAAGCGTCAAAAATTGAGGTTGCCACATTTTTAAATCGCAGATACTGTCATGATAACGTTTAGCGCGCGATGTGAATCACGTAGAGTATTGAGTTTTCATGAGCGGGTGGTTTGAATTTACGCATCAGGAATCATTAAATATCTTCGTAAGGAGTTGATTTCGGTATTTTTCGTTGTGCGCATCGTGTTTTACGTGAAATTTTGGTCAAGAAACATGAATCAGAATGCTGAAATTCGTACCTTGTCTAGTGCTCCATTCTGTCGATCAACTAATTCCTTTTAGTTGATCTGACCGAAGAAAAAATAACCCGAAGTAACCATAAACCACGGAAACTTTCAACCGTGCATGACGTGGGAGCTCTAAAACTTTCCCGCTCCGGGCATAATTTCAGATTCCACCTTGCGAATCTCCGCAGAACCTGATTCATAGACAACGATTAGTCCATATCGACGAGAGCGAAATCTCAGCTCCTTGAAACGTCTCCCTCCTTTGATCGAATCCTAGAAGGCACAAAGTTTGTCTAGGATACGCGGATTGAATAAAGTTGCAGTGTTTGACCCATTTTACCTCCCCCTTCCCCCTCCCCCTAACCCCCTCCCGGCGGTAACGGAGGAGGAGGAGCAAACAAGTTTTTCATCCGCGACAACCTGAAGTATTTCCTATCGATTCGGGGGATTAGTAATATTCAATCTGCGAACGCTCGGATCGGTGGAACNGGGGGGGGGGGCGCGTCACGCGATTTTTCCACCGGTTCGCGGGCATATTTCAATTTGAGCCGCTGCAAGTTGTCCCGACTCGGGCTCCGGCCCCGTGTCGTCTGAGATGCGCGCGCGGGGCTGGCAGATGTTCCGTTCCGGCGCTCAAAATGGCCTCCAAGTTAATTCAAGTTTAATTTTTTACCGTCGCCCTGTGCCGCTTTTATTCGATTCGGATTCGTTCCGACGCCGATACCGGGCGCCATTTGGGGAACGCGCGGATCGCGACCGGAAACCGAGGTTGCCACGTCGCGCGAATGACCGGAATCCGGAAAAATCGGGGGAGGAAAAACTTGATTTCGGTCCCTTTGATTGAAAGTATTATCTATTCGCTCTCTTGTGCTGCTACTCTGTTGAGTTGATTTTCAAATGATGCAACTATTCGGCCTCCGAGGCCACGCTAGGAAGTATGTTTTCCCAATGAAGGCGTTTTTCTTGCAGCGAAAATCTTTCATTAAAGTATTATTTCAAGGGGGCTATTTCTGTGCTGCTTCTCCGTTGAATGGATTTTCCAATGATGTAACTATTCGGCCTCTGAGATCATGCTTGGCAGTATCTTTTCACAAAATTGCGAATCAATTTTTGCCGAATTGCAGTTTTGATGGGAAAAATCAACCTTGTAACCATATATCCAAGTTAGTAACTCTGTGAGAATTTAGTTTCCATTTTAAGAATTAACGGAAATTTTTCGCAAATTTTTCGCACTTTGTTCGGAGTTTTCTAAACATTTTTATTTTCCGTTGTCTGCTTAGATTTTTTGTAGAACCGCCTACGTTCCAGATTTCACCTCTTTTTCTTCTTCAGGTAAATACATACCTCTTTCGAGTCTGATTTTTTCTTCTTTATTTCATACGCAGTTGACAACCGCGGAGCTTGCCCACTCAGCTTGCAAGAATTGTGGGGGTGTTGAAGGGGGATAGGTGGGGGGTTATAACGGGGTACCTTTACGACACGGACGCGCAAGGTGCATTTTCGAAACGTCTAATTTGAATCCATAAACCGTTGGAATCGTTCGATGCACATTCGGTCGTCATGCCATGTTGCGCCGTGACATTAGTCCACCAGGAGTAGTTAGATCGCGAGATTAGCCGGGTTTTTTTTCCTTCAGATTTTTCCCCCTCTAGCCGTTCCTGTTTAAAGGCTATTCCAATGCCGACCACTAAAGGAGTAAGCTTTTTCCTATTATTAGTATTAATCATTAACTCACTCCGATGGAAATTCACTCGTGAGCAGAAAAACATCGCACAACTCAGCAGTGAAAATCGCTTGCCTCGCGATTACTTCGTTCCCTCGATTTATACTGCATGTTTGAAAGGAAAGCTAATCCTTCATGGTTCTTTTCTGATGGTGAATGTAGTCCATACCTTTCAACAAGATCCATAGTCGGGACGTATCTAGACAAATTCTCTAGAGAAAGAAGAGGGACTATTTACTTATACCCCCATTTTTCCTCCCAGAGGGAGCTGGTGATTAAATTTCCATCCTTTTTTGTAATCTTTGTCTTGTGTGCTTTGATTTTGCTGCACTGTGCCGAGTCTGTTTACCTGGTAATCAGTCTCGGTCTCGCAATTACAGCGGAGCGACGGCTCGTTTTTGTTTTTAATTTATTTTTCCGGTTGATAATGAAATTGTTATTATTTTGAAACGTCCCGGGTTTTGTTTATTCCTTTTCTTTATTTGCAGCCTTTTCCCCAAATTAAGTTGTTCTTTTATTACGTGTATTTTGGCTGATTAAGTTGTTTCTCATTTTTACTTATACCTTTTGTAGAAGTCAAGTGGTATTGAGTAGATGAATAAGCCACATCTATCCGAGGTGGAGGACTTAAGTTTTTTTTTTTTTTGAGAGAGTGAGAGGGGGGGAGGTAGCCCTTGAGACCGCTGTACCTACGCTCCTGACAATATTATGATGATAATGTAGGTCAGGAAATGTGTATTTCCATTGCAACGTATCAAAGTCTCCCATGTTGTCATATGATTACGCATCCTTTTTTGTGAGGATTCCATCCAAAATATCTTCTTGAAATTTTCTGTGAAAATATTTCAATGAATGAAAAAAATCACAACCAGAAAAATTTCAGTAACAACTGTTCGTTTTTCCCCCTTCAAAAAATACAATTTATTGCGTAAATTTGTGCCATCTCAAGTAGAGTCGCGCCTTTTTCAAATTTCAGCCATCTCATGCCTTTATGCGTGCTAAGAATGTTAACCTTGCATTGCTACGTAGCACTAAAATCAAATTTGCGATCAAACCGTAAATCTTGAAAGAGGTTTCTCTCATCATGAGGTTTCTCTCATCATGAGGTTTCTTCAAACCTCGTTTCAATAAAAACTCGAGGCTTCCAAAAATATTATCAACCTCAAGGCATGCATCTTTTTCCTTTAAAAGGCCATTCGATATGTCGTCGTCTCCCGGACGATGTCACGGACTCCCATCCTAACGTTGAAAACTGACTGAAACGATTCAATTTTTACGAGAAAATCACTGTTAAATTTATTTCCAAAATTTGTCTGATTTTGGCAAAAGATCAGGGGAATTTTCAACTAGAGACTTCCAAGATTCTCCCGGTAAAACTGGACTTTCCGAGAGAAAATTTGACCAAAAGTTGGTAAAGTAGCCAACGTGTGTTAAAAATCAGCATGAAGCTGAAAATCTCAATACAGAGGGAGAAAGCTCATATGAGCACAATTTTCCCTCAAAGAGATACGCTGTTTGGTCCAAAACTAGTTACGACCATTGAGGAAGGCAACTGCAGACGCGTGTCAGGTCTGATTGGACAAATTAACCGGGTAAATTGCACGGGTGAAATTTGACAACATTAAAATGTAGATAAGTCCTTTCTTGAGGGAAACGAAGATGTGTGCCATGGTGTAATTTGAGCGGAAAAAAGTTAGTGAAGATGGAAACTTGGATTTTAAAATGTGCGGCTCATCCAATGTGACAACGACGAGGAGATAGTTGCGCCGGGAGGGATCAATATTATGTAACCCGCATTACTTTTCATGGGATCCGATCCGCAGTTTGCGGCAAGGACAAACGGACGGGCTCGCCATTCCACCATCCCAGTGATTCGATTCGCGTCCACCGCGCCGAGCCCCCGCACAGTGGATCCAGTCAATCTGAGAGGTCGCACGTGAAATTTTCAACCAAAACTGTACATTTTGATGTTTAATTCGTCACATTTTAAAGTTTAAGGGCTGCTCTGAAATGAGCATTTCTATAGAAAACCATTGGAACCACTTTTAAAACCTCAGAGTCTTGTATGAACAGCAGTTATGAGCTTTTAAAGTTTTCAAATGTTGTCCGACTTCCCCCATGGCCTCGACCCATTGTGCGCCGAGTGTCGACCAGTAGGTGCGATAGATTTTTTTACCCTGGAGACTCCCTTTAATTCTCGAGTGCGATGCATCGCATGTCTTACTCCAGGGTTGCCTACTTATTCCCCAAAAAATACTTCCTTCGCAACATACTGAGCTGAAACTGAAATTGAGCGGGTTGGACGACAAGTGGAATAAGTCGCGACCTTCCGGCTAAAGTATCACAAGCGCCATGCGATGTTTAAAAATTTCCACCGCCATGTTATTTTTTTACTAAGAAATTGTTGGTTGAATCTGTTTGAAAATTTCACATAATCTTATCGGCAGCACAAAAAAATTTCAGTGAAATTTTCGGACAGCTTCGTCGAACAATTTCTCTGTAAAAAATAAAATGGCGACGGAAATGTTCAAACGTCGCATGGCGCGTGTGGTACTTCAGCCAAAAGGTGACGAAGTGCAATGTTTGCTATTTCATGAAGTACGTGTCTGAAGTTTCAAAATTGCATTAAGCCTCACAACGGGAAGAAAGTTCAAAATCTTTTTTGATGCCTTAAAATCGGATTTTAGAAGTGAATTTTTTTGGAATATTTTATAAGACTAGTTTTAGTTTAAATTATAAATATCTCAATTTTTTCGAAAACACTGATAACTTTTGTTTTCTATGCCCCTCAAGTTTCGTGATTCAGGGGATAAGCTCATTTGAGGATAATTTTCCTTCTTCCTTGAGAATTTTGGTCTCATCTTGAATTTCCATGCGCCATGGCAGACTCGCCGTACCTCTGACACTAGAATCTGACACTCAGACACTAAGAATCGACACTTTATCAGGAGATGCACATTTTTGCAATTTGTGTTTTAAACTTGTTGGTGGATTTGGATCATTTCAAGACTGAAAAAAGGGTTTCACACTTAAAATTCCGTATCACATAGGATTTAGTTGAAAAGGGTTTCACACTTAAAATTCCGTATCAGATAAGATTTAGTTGGTCATCGATGCTCCATCCATCCATGTTTTACGCTTTCCTAATGGACAAGTGGACAAAGTACCTTTTCTTCAATTTTGATTATTCACAGTTAATCAAAGAAAGCTCATTTTATCCGTGCGAAACTCTTTAAATTCACAACCGCTTTTGAGTAAGTTGCGATCTTATAAACGGCGAATTTTTCAGATTCGCTTCCGAATACGATGACCGAACGAAGAAACTTAACATACACAATCTGATCCAGCCGCCTGGGCATTCCTCTTTCAAATAAGACGTAGAGACCAAAAACAATCTTATCATTTTTTCAAAATAATATTCCTAGGCATTTTTCGAATATGCGGCTCGATTTAAAACCCAAAATTATGAACTTTTAGGTCAACATCGTTGTACAAGGCCACTAACAATGAATACAAAAGAGCGCCTTCAAATCATTCCGTAAACTTAATGCAAAATTCTGATACCACTATTCGTGCGTCAAGGTAGTCATTTTGCATACCCGGCCATTTGAAGGCGAATCATTGACTTCAGGCAACGGGGTACGAATTTGGCCCCTAAGGAGCCACCTGGCAACTAAGGAGCCAAAATAGGGGCCGCCCCCCTGGTCCTAAGGAGCCAAAGGCGGGGGTCGCCCCCAGGACCCTAAGGAGCCAAATTCGGGGGCCGCCCACCTGGTCCCTAAGGAACCTAAGCCCGGTTCTTTCCTGAGTTTTCTGTTTTCATAAGCTTCCACATAAACCTTGGTTCGATGGTCGAATCGAATACGGAAATGGGGCGAATGTCGGCCCTTATTTTGAGAGTCTCTTTCTCTCCGAAAATTTTAACCGTGTAAAACGCTATCAGAGGATGAAACATCAGCAACTTTCAAGACGCAATTTTATTTAAAAACGTCAGAATTTCTCCTTCCTCTCTGATGATTTTATTTAATTCAAATACGTAATTCTTTGGGGAAAAATTAAAAAAAAAAAAAAAAAAAAAAAAAAAAAAAAAAAAAAAAAAAATCGTGCAAAATCTGAGGTTTCCCGCTTAGTGCATGTCGTAAATGATACGAGATATTTGTTGAAAATTGAGCGAATTTCCGAAAAATCTGCATGGCAACTTTGCTTTGATACCTTGTCTGGAACTAAAATTGGCTAGCTGTGTGGCAGCACAAAGGCTTCAATCATCTTGAGCGTGTTTTTGTTGGACCGTCCCGCGACGGACGTTCCGATAAAGCGTCGCTATTCTAACATAAGGGCGTAGCTCGATGTCCCCCTGAGCCTCGTTTCACATTTTAACCCGTGCTTTCTGGGGCTCATGCGGAAATTGAGACACGCCTTTACGTTGGAGGAGCGACGAAAGGTGCGAGCTGCTTTGAAAACAACCTATTTTACGCCGGAGTGCTCTCCATTCTTAAACTTCCCTCCAAACACGCGCGTCGAGGTATTTCAGCGATGCACCCTGAAAATACAAACTGAAAGAATTTTCAGGTAAATTGATTTAGATTGCAAAAGGGTCAGTTCAGAAGTGGACTCTCTGACGCGACTTTTATGTCGCCGAGGGGCCACAGGGATCATCTTCAGGAAGCTCCTGTTCCTTCATCTATTTTAAGATATAAAATAGATGCTGGTCAGTGATGATGGCTTCATGGATATACGTTTTTTTAAAAATGTTTTAAGGTAATGGAGGAATCGCAGGTGTCTGAAATTTGATAAATTTCGTGATTAAGTGGAAACTACTGAGTGAACTGAACACAAGGATATCCTCGGTTCATGAATTGAACAATTAGTGGAGAAGATATAACAAAATGATCTAATCTGCTGAAATGCGTGTGTTTAAATGGGAAATGCCGCCAAATGACGTCATTAGGCAGTACATTTCTCACTTTTAAATCTATTTTCATACGATTTATCATATCAGAAAAAAATTATGAAATATACTGTGAAATCAGCTCCATAAGCACTTTCAGATGAAGCAATAAAAAATTTGCTTGCAAATTCTCCTTTGGACGTATTTTTGCCAAACGGAACTATGGACGAGTGGGGAAAGATGGGGTGAGCTCTATCTAGAAAGCTGCATTAGAAACAATGTTAAAATGGGCTTGATTACCTTTGGAGAAATGGGATACCGGGATTTTGCATTTCTGTCAAACGGAACTATGTGTAAACTGAATGCGGAACTCATGAGCCATATGCGTGTTACAAGAGCGTTGTGGGTAGGTCTCATGAGTTAAAGACTCCGGAAGTTGATCCCAATACCGAATCGGTTACCGCTGACGTCACTGGCGCTTAAAATAATTCCCATTCATTATTACGGTCCTCGACCGACGAGCGCACCCCTTGTTTCCCACCTGTCTTTGGTTCCGTTTGGCAGAAATACGTCCAATCGTAACAAAATAAAGGTAAATTCCTGGTGTGCCATCAGTTTATTTTGACTTTAGTCTGTTAATGAATTCATAGGAACATAAACCTTGATAAACAAAATGAATAGAGATGAAGTTCGCGTTATATTGAATAAACGTCGGCCTTTCAGTCAACAATCCTTACTCCCTGTGGAGAAAAGAATCAAGGTATGAGTGATTATAAAAATATTCAGGACCTTCGTCGACATTAATAATTTAACACAACATATATTAGTTACCATTACAATTCTAGATTCACAGTTTCATTTTTGAAATAGTTGGCCTCGCGTGTGTAAATTTTAAACATCAGGGTATCAAAATATTTGAAGTGCAGTATTGAATTTTATATAAATTAGAGGTGTTCAATTTTCGATGTATATTCGATGATTCGATGATTTTCGATGATGTTATTAACCCTCAACCGTTTTGTATCATCTTGCGAATTATGAATCAATATACTTCCATCATTTGCCAAATCAACACTGATTCTCCGTTCATGCATAATTTAATATTCATCAAAATTAATCACGCTATTTTCAAATCAATTAAAATTAACGTCTCTCATTGTTATATTTTCCACATGAAAAAGTAATCAGTGAAATACGCGTGGTCAAGCTAATCAACTCACGCAATTCCGCCGCAAAATTAATCCTAATTTCTCAGAAGCTGTTAGCATTTAAAGTATGTTAAATTATGACGTAACTGTTTGAAATTAAAACATGTTTGCATCCAGCATAAAGTGTGGAGTATATGAAAATTACTCGTTTCTTTTTGGCGCGTATACGTAGTATACCGCCTTTGCGATCGTTTCGACCCCCCCCCTCGATACAATAACCGAGTCCCCTAGTTCCTTACCGAAAAGTGACTACCGCGAACTTCTGAGATTTTCCAAAGCGTGTAAAAAGTTTACTAATCCGTCAATAATAATGATTAAAATTTGTTTCTCATTCTGGGGCTCGCTAGTTTATGTGTAATGAATACCAAGAGTCTACGTTTCTTGGTTTTTTTTAAAAAAACCTTAGAATGGGGCGCGCTGATTTAAAATATGCATATATAAGCGGAAGCAAGCGAACTGATTCGAGGATGGCTGACCAGTTCGGCACTCCTTGAATGAGAATTTCACTCACTCCGTTTTGTTCACAACGTTGCTTTGACATATCTCCACAACACTGTTATCCTTTTCAAAAGTTGGTACTCCTTGCTCTGATAGCCGGGGCCACCAGGATAGTGGTAAGTGCAATCTGTGATGAGCCTCGAGACTCATTAGACCATTTGCTAAACGTGGCTCATACAGGAGTCCACTAAGCCCTCTCGTCCCCACGCTCCTGATCACTGCGTCGGCGTCACGAAGAACAATGGGCCTTGGGTCCCAACGCGGCCGATACCCGTACCCCAATTACTCACGCTTCATTAACCATTTCACCGTCACGCTAGGATTCATCCAATTTTCAAAAAAAATTGTTTCGCATGTATTTAGCAATTTTTTCCTTACTCTCCGTTAAAACACAAATAAAAAGAGACCTCATTCATAAAAATCGGCCGAATAGAAGAGAAGTTACAGTAATCGAAATCCGAAGAAATCAACAAAACCTCGACTCCTCGATACGAAAAATAAAATGAAGGGGAAAAAAAGAAAGTATAAATTACAATTAAATATAATTGACCTCAAAATTTGACAAACAATTCATTTATATACCTAACGCTGAAAAAACTGGGAGAAATTACAAAAAATTTGCCTCTTGCAAGGGGCTTCTTTGTAAGAATTTTGACCTGAAGACAACGGTCGAATAACAGCAGTACTCCATACAATACACGGTGTGCCTGAACGAGTTAAACATTTTTCATACGTCCAAATCGAAAAATCTTTATATTTTTAACTACAATGTTTCTTGAATCGTTTAAGCAAAAAAAAAAAAAAAAAAAATTCCGTCGAGATTCTGGAACGCAAAGGCGCTTTAAAAGTATTCTGGGGCTATAATAGCTAAATCACCGGTAGTAAATTCGTTATATTATTAAAAAGAAATTGACTCCATAGTTTAATTCCTTAGTTTCTTGAATACGATTATTTTAAGCACTTAAACATTTATACCACCAATTTTAGCCATGGGGTGATTTCCTGAGAGCCGATAATATCACGAATTTCTCATAGAACCCCTCAACAGTGGCTTGCTTTTTTGGCAGCCGATTCGGCCATCGAACCGGAGTTTAAATGGAAGCTGATAATAACCCAAAGCTCTGAGAAAAATTTTGAGATGAGTATAAGAACGGTTTGTTGTAAGTAGCGAGGAGAGGCGGGCAAAGCGGCTAAAATCCTATCTAATTTTTACAGTTTTTCTGTTGAATTAATGTTGCCGCGGGCTTCTGACTGTCCACACATAGTTCTGTTCAGCATATCGATACATAAGTATTTACATTTTACATACGTAGAATCTAATTTTCACGTCGGGGAGTTGACATATTTTGATTTTTTCGATTTTATACGGAAAATTGATGGTTTTTCGGGATTGAAATTATTATTGTTTCATGAAAAATAAATGCACCCAAAATGACTATAGCATATTGATTCTTACACATTTGCACTCACAAAATTGGTTGGTAAATTCAACGAGTGGGTGCATCGACCTGGTATATCAAGTTTCTGCAATTTTTTACGGCAAATCAGTAGATTTTCGGGATGTAGATTGCTTACTTTCAATTCATGAATGAATAAAGCAACGACATGGTTGAACTTCTTTGCATGGAAAGACGTTTAAAATAACAAAATCAAGACGTATTTAATGCAATTGCATTTATATCGAGTCAATTTCTTTTCAATAATATAACGGGATTTTTACTACCGGTGATTTGGGTATTTTAGCCCCAAAATACCTTTAAATCGACTTTATCTTCTAGGAGTTCGACAGAATTTTTCCTTTCTTCGCTTAAATTATTCCGTAGCACTTTTCTTCAAGAATCTGATAAGATTTTGCTTGAGGCAGATCAAAAAACTTAAATTCGATCGAATAGCTTTCTACTTTCACAATACACGGTCTCGTCAAGGTGCGTCTTTGACCTCGCAGTGTTGGATCGTGAATTCTCTTTTTATGCTGTTTGCCTATTTTGAAATCTCTGTAAATGAAAACTAAAGGGGTTGATATGTGCGAGTTAATGACGCGCCTTATCAACACATTGTGTTGGAGTTCACTGCTTGTTTTTAATCTATCTTTAATCTATTCGCTTTTCTCATTATTTTCATCGATGCCGCATATTGCTAAAAACGGGTCGGAAATCAAATGCAGCTAGCTGCTAGCTGTCAGCATTAAATCATCCATCCAAAATCATTTTCAAATTCAATGCAAATGAAGTGAATGATGCGAAGTATTTGCGAGATAAATGACTTATATACTGCTTGGAATTATGAAGTTTTATTTGAAACATAATTTTACTTAATAGCAAATCGGCAGAATTTCAACCCAAAAATCTCCTCAAAAATCTTGTCTCTTTATCGTCAAAAAAAGTGTTTGATAATCTCTACCTCAGCTCTCACTAAACGACTGACAGTGGGATTGCATTTTGCAAAAAGAACCAAGCAGCATCCCAATGTTGCTAGGATTGTGCAACTTAGATACTTTGCAATAAAATTACTGCAATCATGAAAAAAATTAAATTTACCCAGGCAATTTTCGTCGTGAGTTTACAGTTTATTGGGAGTATAGATAAAACTCGTGTAGATGATTAGATTATATTTGTAAGGCAAAAATGGATGCACAATCTTAGCGGCATTGGAATGCTCTTGGTTCCTTTTTGCAAAATGCAATCCAGTTGTTGTTTGGTTTGATTCGTGCGACTTCCAAAGCGCCTTCAATTTTTGAACACGCAACACGGACATCCCATGAGCTAAAATAGTTGCATCTATGTATAATTGCAGTGAACGTTGTATCCATCCTTATACCTCAAGAAATCTGTTAACTGCCGAAATGCCAATAGCCGATTCTAATGGAAATCTGCATTGCAAATCATTAGATGAAACTGTGACAAAAAATACAAATTTGAGGAGTCAGATCTCGGAAGCCGTCACCCAAAAATAGAGTCCAACTCCCATATTTGTAAAAAAAAATCCGAGAATTTTGAAGGTTGTCACAAATGGTATAATTTTGATAATTTTCTAAGCAAACTTGGCAAAGAGGGCCGTAATTGTGGATTCAAAAAGGTGGGGGATTATCCGGGATGCAAACCCACGTGCGGAGCGGTGAGCCACAACAAAGGCTAAAAAGCTCCAGATCCGAATTTTCAGCCGATGCCATAGATGCGGGATACGCGTCGCGATGCCAACTCTCACTCAAATCCTTGAAATTATACAACTTTTGCAGCACATTGCGTCTTCAGTTTGGCAACAGTTCCGGCGACTTAGCAAATATTTCCGATTCCCATCTGATGCTCAGAAAGAACAAAGGTTTTTGCGCTACGAACTGCGCGCACAATTCGAAAACGGAAATATTCGGTTCGCAAGACAAGATTAGAGAGAATAGAGTACACTGTTTATTTTTATCAATCACTGGAAAAAAAACACATTAGATCTAGAGTCCAGACTCTTAAAAACATCGACAAGAAAAAGGACTCTTGATTCAAGCAGATTTAAGTTTAAATCAAAAGGAAATCCGCTCAAATTAAGAAGCTTGGTTCTTGATTTAAGCTTAAATCTGATTGAATCAAGAGTATTTTTTCTTGTCGATGTTTTTAAGAGTCTGGACTCTAGATCTAATGTGTTTTTTTTTTCCAGTGATCAATCGAACCAGAGGTCCTTTTCATCATCCAAAGCCATCGATCAGTAAAAACGAATCTTCAAAAATCAAAGCTCGAACGTCACCATTAGTAATTTTGCCACTTCTTAACTTTTGCTTTTGGAATATTTTCGCTGAAAAATGAGTTCTCTCAAGTCTGAATAACAATTTTTCTATATTTAGCATTTTTATTGACACGTGAATATCACTGTGCAAAACTAAACAAATGTTTCAAAACAAAGTCTTTTTCAAGTTTTTTCCCCTTCTTTTTTTTTGCTTGCAAATTCTTCATTATTTTGAAACACTATCAACTCTCATCATGTGGACCCCTCCCTCTCCTGCGAGTTGATTGTCGAAATCTATAGACAAAGGGATAGAGAAAGAAGACATAGGTAGTATGGAGATATCCTATCGGTTGAAATGGATAGTTCTTATAGATTAAAGGGTGATAGACTAACTAAAGGGTCTCTTTTGGGTTGCCGTTAGTTATTCCATTACCTACCTCATTTGCCCATTGCAATCACCTGCTTTCACCAATAGAATCCCTCCATCTTCTTTTTTTCTTCTTTGTCCATCGGTTTGTCTATCAATCTCAACAATCGGCCCGCTGATACAGTATAATTTCGTTCAGTCGAATAACGCTCTTGTCTGAAATTCGCTTAAGTCAAATTTTCTTTCGGTCCCTAGACTTTCTCGTAAAAAACAATGTGAAAGATCTACGCTTTAGTCGAATTGGCGGTTTTCGACCGAGCGGAAAGCCGCTCGTGTCGAAGAAAAGTCGTATGTTTTTTCGTGAAAAAACACGTAGGAAAGAAGGAATACCAGATGCGAATTCATTGTTTCTTATCTTCTTACACGAAAGAAGCAGAGAAGGATTTTGAAGTATCTACTGTAGCTGGTTCTCTTTCGATGAATACTGCCCTCATAATTCCGCAAGTGATAGATGCGCAATCAATAATGTCACTCGGTGCCAACACAGTCTTATCCGCAGGCCACCTCTCAGCTCAGCGCAATGAACTTGTCCGTCAGCTCGACGGATCCAAAGGTGTTTAATAAAGCGACGCATTCATCAGCGATAGAGCAGTCGACAACGGTGAAAATAAAATAGCATTGAATAGGCGATCCGGAGCGGGCAATCGTAAACAATAGTGACAATGGCGGTTATAAAAACGGTAGCTGGGGTCGCATAATGGCCGATGAATGACGTGAGAGGCGCAAATAAATCCAGGAGAAGCAGAAGTGAGTGATGAAGAGACGACACACCTCTCGATGATTAAACACCGTTGACAGATGAGTCTCGGAAACCGTCGCTGAATGTGGTATATCTCGCAACTTGACGTCAGGATGCATAGTTGGCTAGTATTATAAGGTAGAAAACCGATGGATTAAGTTGAAAAATCCCTAATCTCTGAAAAAAAGTTCGATCTTATGAACTGAATGTTCGGTATTCCCTGTCACGCTAACTACTCGGTTTGTCAAACCGAACTTCAGCGGTGAAGTTGATTGACGTACGAGGTACAGTTTTATGAACCGTACGTTCGGTTACACAGACCGAGAGGTCAGTTTAAGCCATACTAGTTGGGGTGATACGCTGGTTCACCGAATGTTTGTTCTTATGGCCGAACTTTTCTTTTCATCGTCATTCCCATGCAATATTATTTAAAAATCTCCAATTCTGTTTTACTTTCGGAAAAAAAACCAACCCTAATATTTTCACGATGTATTTTGTGAACATTTTTAAATGAGTAAAGAAAGTTTGTACACAATTTTTAGAAAAGCTGTTGCGTCGTTTGGAACATGAGCGACGAATTATAACGTCATAATCGGGATGCCCATGCTTTTGACTATAAACAGTGTCTAGGATCAGTAATTACCAGCAAATATCAGGATTTTCGACGCTGTGAGGGGAAATCAGGTATATGTCAGGAAAATCGGTCATGTATTATGAAATTCTGTGTGCTTCAAGCATTAAATCAAATATTCGATTTAATTTATCAAATTTGTTGATTTTTAAATCAAACAAGTGTCAATTTATTTGCGGGGAAATTCAGGATATTCCTTCTAAAATATCAGAAAATAATCAGGACAATCCAACATTAAATTGCAGCAGACTTAGTGGAGGTCATCGATAAATTACACTATTTTTTCCTTCGGCACCACAATTTCTGGCGCTGTTGTATAAAAATACTGAAGAGCATACGGAAACTAATGACACATACGTTGTTTCTAAACTGAGCCGGGAAGTAGAGTTTCTAATCGCAAAATGTAGTCCAATTGGGATACTTCAAGCGAAATTTACCGATAAGCGCCGGGTTTTTGAAAAATACTTCAGTCACTCAGGTCGTATTCCTCCTGAGATCAACATTTCCGCATGAAATGGTGATCAACCTCGCACTACTCCATTGAAAAGTTGCGTTACTTAAGGATGCTCCCCAAGGGACCTTTCAAGTATTACGTAATGTTTTTCCCGATTTTTTTACCCTCCCTCCTCCCTTGTAACGCACCCATAACGCAGCCCCACACCCTCCTCCCCCTCATTTTTGAATTACATGACGCTGACCTGGCCCTTTCCCCCAATTTTCTGTAAAAGAAAACGCTGAGAAAACAGCTTGAAATAGGGTGGAATTTTCAATTTTTTGCACGTGTTTTTCAAGGTTTCGTCATACGTAACACTGGGCTTGAGATGCCCCCTCCCCCTTGTAACGCACTGTAACGCTGGCTCAAACCCTTCTCCCCCGTAAGTGCGTTACGTAATACTTGAGCGGCCCTACACTGGGAAAAAACACATTGGATCTAGATTCCAGACTCTTGAAAACATCGACAAGAAAAAATACTCTTGATTCAATCAGAATGTAGCTTAAATCAAGAACCAAGCCTCTTAATTTGAGCGGATTTCCTTTTGATTTAAGCTTAAATCTGATTGAATCAAGAGTCCTTTTTCTTGTTAATGTTTTCAAGAGTCTGGACTCTAGATCCAATGTGTTTTTTTTTTTTCCAGTGTAACTTCGATTTTTCGCCGATCTATTTTTTGTCCGGGAAAATTGAACGCGGGGCGCGAAAGCGAGGGTGGATTCAAACTCGAGTTTTTCCTGTCACAACGTGACACTCGGCGACGAAGCTATAGGTGGGATGTGAAAGGATATTTGTCGGGCCATCATCGTAATGTCACTGTAATGACCGGACGTTTTTTAAGCCGGCTTTTATATCTGGCGTTTTTATCCTTGGACCCCTCGCCCCCCCCCCTCCGCCGCCGCCCCTCTCGGATTTAATTGTCAAGTTTTTGTAACATTCATAAGCGCAGCTCCGGAGCTCTTAATAAAGCCCGGTCAAACGCACTCCGTGTACGCGAATTGCTTTCGCCCCGCCTTTGATGTACGGCGCGCACTCAACTTTCAATTTTCAAGCCAACCGGTCCGCCGCACAATAGTCACAGTCACAGAGAAGTCGGACAGAATTTGAGAACTTCGGATGCTCATATCTTCGTCGCTAAGCAATGCAAAAGTTTGAAAATAGATTCATTGGATTTCTTGTTGCGTCGTCTTTCAGAAACAAACCTATAAAATGATAAAATAACCAATAAAATTTGCGGTTTTTAACAACAAATCTCATGTCCGACCTTTTCCAAAAGCGTGTTCCAGTGTGCACCGCGCCGTGGCGCGCGAGCTGCAAGACTGCAAAAGCTCGGCTCGAAAAATAACTTTTCACAGGGTTATTCTGTTACCTCTTGGCCTGGTCCAAGCCCCGCATGGATATTCTAATTAAAGCTCTTTTAATTGGTTTGAATCTCGTCGCTTTGCCTCCAGCTTTGAGCCAGCTCCATTGATGGATTTAGCTAAATACCTCTGTTTATTGCGCGGCCTCGGTATCACTCTGATTTTTCTCCTTTGGTCCAGGTAGATCCACGTGTGCATAATGTCGCTTAATATGAGTTCCGAGCCTTGTCCCTGAAAGAGAGTTATTTCTATTTGTCTCATTTTACAGATAAAAAAAAAAAAAAAAAAAAAAAAAAAAAAAAAAAAAACCGCACGTGCAGACTTACACCGGACTTTCACTTGATTGCATTATTTATCGTTTGCATCGAACCCATATCATATGCGTTTATGTCTTTTTCAATTTACTTCCAATCATAAACGGCGAGTAGAAAATACCAGTCTCACAAGTGCAAACTGCATGTATCATCCAATCTCCAGTTTCGCCAACTTGAAGATGTTATTTCACACCGTAAGATCACAGGCTCTAGACAAGGTATGAATGAAAGCACAACGCTCCTTATTTTCTCATGAAAATTCCACAAGGAAAATGAATCACACTGCGGGAAGACGAAAATTAACCCCTAAGCAATATATTAGTGTTTTCTGTAGACATTGTTTAAACGGCAAAAATACAAATAACGGCATTTGTATATTCAAACTTCCATTCGATCGGTGTTTAAAAGACTTGTTAATATCTCGTTCAGGAGTTGATTCCAAAACTTCCGGTCGATTTTCCAACTTTCAAACTTTTATATGACTTCTTCTTTTAAAGGGAGTTTGTGTTGTTACGAAATGTGTTGGTTTACAATTGGATTGCATTTTGCAAAAAGGAACCGCTAGCAATGCAATGTTGCAACGATTGTGCAACTTTTTTTGTCTTGGAGGAAAAACCCGATTATTCATTAATAGTTTCTATTTTACTCGCTAAAAACTGTTAATTTAAGACAAAAATCACAATCTAAATTTCATAGTTTTTCACGATTACCGCAATTTTATTGCAAAAGATGAAGTTGCACAATCTTAGCATAATTGCATTGCTAGTGGTTCCTTTTTGCAAAATGCAATCCAATTTACGTTAAAAACCAAGAATCCATGAAATGTTGCCACGATGCGGATGCCAGCGTTGGTTTCTGTCCTTTCCACGCGGTCATGGCGCACAGTGAACGCGGGAAGTAGACTGCATTGGTTGTATTATGCCCCTTAAATTCCTGCTCAGACCCTTTTTAAATATCAAGGCCCCGGTCCGGAGTTTCATTCCATTATTATTTGCCTGGACTTGTTTTCACCTACGTGTTTGTTTTGAAATTTCGCGTTTCCCTCTCTTTTTTCGACGAGGCCGTTTTTTTTTCCCCGGCGCGGAGCTTTCGTGCCATCCTCCGCCTCCCTTTATGCCGGGCGCTCTGCTAGCTATCCCTGACACTGAATCATTTGCAATGTAAATTGAAAACGCGTGCGTTTGTGTGTATTGGAGAGCAGTGTCAAAAACAGGACAAGATCCTCGGTTGCAACGTCTCTGCTCGAAAATGAAAATATATACGGTCGCACAGAAGTGTGTGAGTCGAATTATTAAAATGAGAGCACCTCCAGACCAAATGATATATGCTGCGTTTCATGCATGTGATACCACTATTCGCCCTCCTAGGAGACCGCTTTTGCCTACTCTCTCAACGGAAGGCGAATCGGGTTTGATCGTCACTCGCAAGTATGTGTTCGCTTCCAGGATGCGCAAAAGTTTTTATCGTCGTAAATGATTTCACTAAATGTACAACATGTATGATTGAAAAAATTGAGGGAAGGAGGGGACGAATCGAATTATGAGGAAGAAAAACTGAGGAAGAAGAAGACACGCAATTCGATGGGCCAGAAAAAGAAGTATACGCTGAACTGTAAAACTTCCAAAGTCCTCTGTTGTTTTCCATCTCCTTTTATTATTTCCTTTTATGTGCCGATCAAGCAAGACGTATGGAACTTGTTTCTGCTTTTTTGACCTCCGCCCCTCTTTACACAGTTTTTCGAGGGTCTCTAGCGTAGTGAAGTGCCTGTAGAGACCCTTCTCCTCAGGTTCATTAGGCCACACTTAAAGTGTCTTGCGTATAGTTTCCTCTCTCGATCTCACTAGATTTATTTAGTTTGATTCGACGCTCTCCGCCCATTTAAAAGTATTCACAAAAAATGTCAAGGGAATATCATGGTCATTTTTTCTCGAAAAAAATTTCATAGTCAGACAATTTTGAACGTTGCGATAGGAATACATTTTTTTTCTTCACCAAAGCCGCCATTAGTGTATTGCAAGACAGCTCAGTGCTCGTCATTTTCTTTTTATAGGTGTGCCATGAAGATCGATTGTGTCATCGCTTGAATCAAGTTTAAGACGATCCATGCTTTTTTCAATGGAAAATTCCAGTACGAACGTCAAGCTTTCATCAGTTTACGTACTAAAATTGAATCAGCCATTCTCCAAAAGACCTGAGCATCACAAATGAATACATGAGGAAAAGAGTACCTATAAATTGTTAAGTGTATTAATCAACCCATTTTAAGTATTAAGATGGCTACAAAGGCGGTTAATTAATTCATCGCTCCCATTTTTTAGGACTGACAAGCAGAACGGGTATTTTAAAACGGAGTTTACTGTTTTCTCGAATTCTCATTTTATGGCGCCTGCGTCTTTTTGAGAATGACCGATTCAATTGAAGGTTGCCCAATACACAGTGCAAAATTGATGCCCTGTGCATTTGGCAACAAGGCGGGTCGCAGACGCCATTACTGGGCAGAACAGCGCAGCGACGCGGCATAGCGGGCAGAGTAGACAACACGCAGAATAATAATTATTGCACCGAGTCACCCCCTCCCCCTTCGGCCGCTCAGGGCAAAATAGTTGTTGAAAATGGACCCTAGATTCTAACTTAGGTCAACCGTTCATTACCCAAAAACGTAGTTGAGCACATGGAAACGAAATAGGAAAGAGGTTCTTTAAAATGAATAGTGAAAGTACACACAAGTAAATCGAGATAAATTTTTAAGGCGATGTGTTTTTGAAAAAGTTTCGTGTGGACAGAATTAATGTGAAAGTCATTGAAGTTTGTATAACGAAGTTTGAATTTTATCTCCAGCATATAGAGTCTTATTAAAGAGTACAATTTCGTCCTTTCTTTTTCAAACTGGTTCAGTCTTGGTGTGACTTGATTTCTTTTTAATTTTAATACTGTTAGCTTTCTGCCCTATACTTTCAAATGACAGCGAGAGCGAGAAAATAATAATTTGAGTGGTAGGGCGTGAGAACTTGCAATTGCGGTTACTGCCACACTTTCCACCCTCAGTTTGGCGTATTCCGCCATGCTAAGGCAGGAAAAACGCTGTATGAACACTCAAGAGTTGCCAAATTTCCTCCTACAAACCGTTCATTTTTAAGGAGAGGCACGAATATTTTCTCTTTAAATTTGCAGATAATTTATTTCTGATTGGAAGTAAAATTCTATGAAAAATTGGAGGAAAAATATCGAACGATGTCCCTGAAAATTCGTATTTTATCAAAAGAAATTCGGCAGCATTTGAAGAATGATACGGCGTTCTTCCTTAATGCGGTGGTATTCAGCTCGGCTGCAGTGGCGCAAATTATAAAGTCTCGAAATTCGGGTTTCCTTGACGGGAGTGTGGGAAGTGAGCAGGAGTTCTGAATGATTTATGCCGCACCTACTCGGAAGACGTTGCTTTCGTGGCTGTCGATCACAGTTACGTCTTGCCTCTTCCTCTCATCCGCAAAAGCGCATATCATATGAGGCATATCACTGCTCCTCCGACGTAAGGCCGTAACCCCAGTTCCACATGAACCCCAGAAAGCATAGGGTTATACGGAGAACAGGGCTCACGTGAAAATTGAATTACGACCTTACATCAGAAGGAGGACGATATGTCCGCCGTTGCCTCTTGTGCATCAGGAGTCTTCTTTAAGCTATCTAAAGTGGCTCGAAATGGTTCATCTGACCGTCCTCAGCAATCTGAGATTCTGGGAAACTTTCCAAGAACACGTTCCGGAAGGTCGGTATGATTAATGATGAGCTGCGAGCGCATCGATGCATCTGCACCTCTGAGAAGTTTGCATTGATTATTCATTTCGAGCGTGTGTGATTCCATAATGTACAGCGCATTCCAATCATTCAAGACTCGAGGGCTCAAGTGTGTCCGTGTGTATCCGGAGAAAAACCATACCTGGAACTGCTCGCAAAATTGGGAAAATTTGGGTATAAACTTTCCTAAAAAGTTTAGTAAATCTTGTTGTTCATTTTAGGAACCAAAGATAATACTCTCATGCTCAGTTCACTCAGTACTGTCTTCTTAAACATTATTTAAAGAAATTCCAGACACCTGCGGATTCTCCATTCAGTAACCATAAAACTCAACCACGGAATTTTCCTTCTTCTTTTTTAAATCAAGGTTTCCAGATGAATACCCGTTCAATGTTTAAATCATGGAATATCATTGATTTAGATGGAAGCGAGGTCGGGAGAATGGCCAAAGAGAGAGGCAATGGCGAGGCGTGAATGATCGATTATCAATATTTCCCGGTTTCAGGACATTTCGTCAACGATTTTTTGTCCGCGCACCTTTTTTGTCCAGTAGTTTACGCCCACGCGTAAAATAAGCAACGGTGACTTGGTCCAAGCGTTATATTTTAGTCGGTATGTAAAATTATATTGACAATATAGAAATGAGAAATTGAAAGAGAAGGAGGTGTTGTCATGGTTATACTCATTTTCTAAATGAAATGTTATTACTTTCTCATTTTGAATCATCTTTTTGAATTGCCATTGGTGAATATTTGGTTTTATTTCTATCCTTAAAATAGTTAGTTAGTTATTATAATTTTGAGACATTCAGCGACTGAGGCTATTAACGTCTTTACAGGTAATTTTGAAAATATATAGGAGTATAAACGAAAATTTAGATTTTTAAATTAAGAGAGGTAAAGAGTTTCAGAATTTTGGTGGCAATATTAGGTTCATCGCATGTAAGAGGGTTTGTATTTGAAGTACAATACACCTTATACATATGTATATGTGTATAGGTATTTTTTTTATTTTTTCTCTACGAAATTATTACTTCATTTTGAAAACATTTATATTTTTAAAACGTGACAAATATTTGTAAAACCTTTTCCAAGCGACATGAATGTCAGTAAGCCGCAGTTGTGCCGGCAGAAACTGCAAAAATGAATAAAAAAAGGAAAAAAACCAAGAAGCACGCAATCTTTAATTTTAACCAATTTGCACATCGATCTTTTAGTGTCAAATACGTCAAATTTTGAGCGTTTGGTTGCGCGTATACCTCGCTGCAGCACAATAAAAGCACAAAATGTAAAATAAAAAATTAAAGTGCTTTGGAAATCATGAAATTTGACACAGAACTACCAATATTTAAAGAACACACATTATATTATTATTCTCCTTTGATAAATTGATACAAATTTTTTCCCCATCAATTTAAATGAGAAGAGTCCATGCACAGTGTGCAAACATTTCAAAATCATGAGTTAAAAAACGCTGACTATGCGAGTATAAATATTAAAGCCTAACAGAGCGGAGCGGCGTGCTGCCATCGCGAGAGGCTCACTGGCGCCTACAAACCTAAGTGGATACTACACGCATTGCACAATGCTTAAAGTATCCACTTAGGTTTGTAGGCGCCAATGCTCGTTTTGCGCTGGTCGCCCGCCCGCCGTAAGGCGGCGCCTGCAAATATTTCACAACAGAGGTGTTACACAATATTATACGAAATTGAACGTATTAAGAATGACAGGCATCCTTTAAAAGTACAGATCTTTCGTCGCAAAATAAAATCATGATACTTATTGTACACTGGAAAAATCTAGCCTTTAGCTGAGGCAGATATAGAGGTTCATTCGGTTCAGGTATGAAAAGGTGGGAAAATCTTGAAAGATAATTAGGTCCTGTTACACCAAAGAGGTGTAGAGAGTTTTATAGTGAATTTTGTCTCATGGAATTGACGCTCCCCAATTTTTACCCAAACTCTCAACTATATATTATTCTCCGTTGGACCAAACAGACAAAACAAAAAAACAAGCAAGCCCTCACTCTTCTAAGACATTTTACATTTTCATCCAAGAACGTCGTGAGCAATTGTCGTTCGCACTTATATGTGGGACAATTAACTTTGGGTCTCAACTGGCACGTGGACCAACACTCCCGTGTCGGAAAAACGCGTGGACGTAAATTACTGGAAAAAACAGGTGCGCGGACAAAAAATCATTGACGAATTGTCCTCTAACCTATTTCCCCATTCGAAACCATAGAAAAGAATCGATTATTTAGGTATTCGCTGTAGACACCCTGTTCATCGATCCTTATCATAGATTTAAACGGCAGATCAATCGATACATCGCAAAGCACGCCACGTCACTGGAGAGTAATACCCGTTCAATTTATAAAATGTAGAATATCATTGAGTAAAATGGAATCGAGGTCGGGAGAGTGGCCGAGGAATGGCGAGGCGTGAATAATCGATTATCGATATTTCCGCATTTGAAGCTATGGCGAAGAATCGATTATTAACGTGTTCGTTGTTTATCGACCCTTGTCCATACGTTTTAATGGCAGATCAATCGATGTATCGCAAAGCACGCCTCGCCACCGCACCGGAGAGAGGGACTTGACGGCGGGGCCGAACTCTGGAGGAGCTTCTCAAAAATCCCTGAGACTCTCGAGCTGGAACGAGAGGCAGAAGAGGGACGAATGGCCCCTCCCTTTTCTTGTCGAAATAAGCCAAAAACAAAGGAGACATTTTAATAATCCCTCGAACGTGGCCCGGCGCCTGTTTTCAAATGAAGGAATAAATCATTTTCCGGCGCAAGGCCCGCCGCCGGCTCACGTACAAATTACTCTCGTTTATAGGGTCTTGATTCTGTTTTCTTTATGAGTTAGCAGCAGGTGTTTCTATCTGTTCTTCCTCCTTGGTGGATCTCGAACAACATGAGGGATTCCGTAATTAAATTCGATGAAGCTCTTTTGAGTCATAACTATAACGCCGGTTTGAAAATGTTCGTTCCCACGCAAGTGGTGATATCAAATTCTTTGTCAAAATCCCGATAAAGTTTAAAATTTGTGGGGGGGGGGGAGTCCTCTTATCTGCACTGAGCTCCGTGATGTAAGTCGTCACCTTCCGGCCAAAGTATCACAAGCGCCATGCAACGTTTCAAAATCTCCGCTGCCATTTTATTTTACGGAGAAATTTTTCAGTAGAGCTATCCGAAAATTTCACTGAATTTTCTTTGTGCTGCCGGCCGATTCAATTCAGTGAACTTTTGAAACAGATTATACCAACAATTTCTCCGTAAAAAAATAAAATGACGGCGAAAATTTGAAACGTCGCGTGGCGCTTAAGATGTTTCGGCCGGAAGGTGACGAAGTGTAGATGTAAAAAGCTAAAGAGCTCTAATCGCATTTTCATCTATTCGATCGATATATTAGAGGGCAAATACCTGGGGGCTCAATAATCGCAATGTAGTTCGCAATCCTCGAAGTTCTGCTTCTCGTATCTAACATTAAGTGTAACTACTAAAATTAGTAGAAGATGTAAAACCTCTCGTAAGCATATAGATGAAAATAATTCTATTTTCCGAAACGAAATTATTTAAGTTTTATTGATCTATAACTAAAGATAAATAGACAAATTAAAATCCATTAATCGATCTTCAAACTTATAGTTGGTTTTGTATATTGATTTATTTGGTAACTGTCGTTTTCCCATGGTTACATCTAAATGAAGCAAGTTAGCGGAAGCAAAATTCCTTAGGGTGATCTTTTACGTCTATTACTGTTAGAACATTTAATCTCCTGCTATCAATATAGGCTCAGAATATATCTTTCTTCGGTGTTTTAATGCTAGTTTCATAATTTGGAACAAAAAATCATGAGGAGATAATTTTCTTATACCCAACATTTTCCGCCATGAATCATTCTCAGCGTGATCCTATGAAAGCCGGTTCATCGTTTGGTTCACTTTTTTGTATGTTTCGATAACCTTCTATTTATATAGATGTTATATTTTGAGTATTGAATTGTTAAACAATACGATGGTCAAATTATCCCTCAAAACATCCGAACCAATAAAAAAGTATTCCTTTTTCAACCCCGGTTCCTGTTGAGACCATGATAAGAACCAAATTGTTTCTAGTTTCCCTCAAGTTGGCGTTCAATTAGTCCTACATCGCAGGAAGGAGCGGGAATCAATATGAAAAGTACTCCGTTGAGTTTGAAGTCTTTAAATCCTTATAGTCTCACCAAAACTCAGTGTTGCCAACTCTCTCTTTGGAAGTGGTACCTTTCCACGCATGTCACTCAGAGATTGCGACTCACGAGTGGCTAGCGCGATGAACTATCTCAAAAAGCCTAGATACACACGACGATTAATCCCCGCGAGTGAAAGACGAAAGCCAATGGAGAGCCTTGATTTCGATAAATCGACGTCAATAGATCGAAATCAAGGCTCTACATCGGCTTTTGTCTTTTACTCGCGGGGATTAATCGCCGTGTGTATCTAGGCCTTAGTGCGATCTAGGATCCATCTTGGCGGTTTGCGCCTGATTTCTAATGATGGTCATTGTGACTCGACGAAAATCTACCGTAAAAATATTAATATTTAAGTTTTCTCACTGAAATAAATAGTTTTGTTCATAAGGCTCATGCGCTTTCTTTGCCACAGGCACAGACGTTTCTGTTGTGAGAACAGAGTACTTTGTGTTCACGATCGGAGCTCTTTTCTAACAACAGAAAATTCCTGTAAGTATAACAAAGAAAGTGCGGGAGCCCTGTGAACAAAGGGTTTATCCACTGCAGTGTGGCAGAGGTCCGCGCCGGATAGCGAATATAATCGAGACCACCCGGAAAAGCCTGAAAAAATGTCGTTTCAAGCACTGTTGGATACCAAAAAGCACAACTTTGGCAAACTCTCTACGGTACTTGTAGAACTTAGTATCTAATTGAAAAATAAATTACAAAAAACATTCATATTTTCAATTTTTGCCCAAGACACTGGTTTCCGGTCATGTCTTGAAATGACACGTCTGAATGGTGAAGGAGCCGCGCTGGATAACCGGAAAAACGGATCCGAAGCACGGATAATCGGTGCCTTACTGTATTTTTGTGCGTGTTGTTTTCTACTTGCCATATTAACACGAACAGGGTTGCCTCAGTCAGGGAATACCGGAAATGTCAGGGAAGACCTGAAAATTTCAAGAGAAACGAGTAAGTGTCAGGGAAAAGTCGTGCTAAAACATTTACTAGCTTTCTACAATGGGTTTGACGTTTTGAGCGACAAATCGCTTGAAAACAAAACAAAGCAAATGCTTGGAAACTATTTCTGATTATGTATTTTTACGCATCTGATGTATCTTCAATATTGTCAGGAATGCAAACAAAATGTGTTAGGGAAATGTCAGGGAATTCCATTTCCTAAAATCTGTGGCAACCCATAGCACAAAATGCCGGTTACTTTCTTTCACTGTGCACGCAAACTGTTGACAGCAGGGCCATCCAACATTGATTCATCGATTTGTCGAGGACGGGCTAATGAAGTTCACTGAATTCTATGACAATGAGATAGGGTGATTTGCATTGCCGGACGAGCCGGCAGCATCGGCAAGGAACTTGGGAGCGTCGGCAAGGCACGAGAGCGAGAACGGGTGGAAAATTGGCTGTCAGAGTTCACCTGTCGTCGGAGATGAGGAGCTGCTCAGTGGAGTGAGTGGCACTGGAAACATGGCTGGCAGATGATTACTTGTTGCGCCAACTCGGCTCAAGGGGCTCACCGCATCTGTCTGTTACACGATCAATTTTCAATCAAAATGTGATAGCCAGCCGCGTCTCCCACCTTCCTTGTTTCCCGGCGTCTCTCCTGCTCGGCAAGCAGCAACGCCCTCGGCTAGACTGCATTGCTCGTTTGGATCCATCCTCGATGAGTCCAGGCGCTATCTGTCAGTCTCCAAGAGTGGAAATCAATGAGCTTTAAATGAGAATAGGAGGCAGGGTGTGGACTTGTCCGGAATTTTCGGCAATCCAGAAATAGTACTGATTTTTACAGGGCGGCCGGGAAGTACTGGTAAAGTCCGGACATTCTGCAGAAGATCCGGAATTTGTCGCTTCATTCCACGGGTGTTTTTTTTTTTTTTTTTTTTTTTTTTTTTTTTTTTTTAACAAAGCCTGGGAAGTATGCAATCCCCTGCGCGTTGTTCTGAAAGTAGTATTTGCCCGCAAGATCGCAATTATTCAGCTAGTTTCAATAATACAATTTTTCGTCTGCGTTATTTTTATCGCAATTAGAATTTCAAATTTTCGAAATTTTTCGAATTTCGTCGAATGAAGCTACTGAAGAAGTAGTGAATTTTTCTGTTGACGATGTGCTGAATTTTTTAGGAATGCATTGTACAAGTTATGATTTTGGCCTATTTAATTTAGTTGGCACCCAGCGGGAACCACTCAGTTTACGTAGTTTTGTTTTTTTTTTTAGTTAATATGAGTTACTTTTTTTCGGGTAGATTATTTTCCGCCTCAATTAAAGGTTTCCGAAAGACATTCCTCAGAAAAAGTAGCTGCTCCCAAGCGTAACCACATAGTTTTGTATCAGAAGTTCGGAATGCAATCATTACCTATAGCATCAAAATTTCTTCATTATCTCAATGTTTATTTAATTTTGGTTCAGGTTCACAGAGCTTCGCCTGCGCCGTTAAAATGTCCGTGTCGATGGTTATTTTGTAATACTTGTAGACACTTTTTTCAGTCAAGAACCAATGGGACTTGGTTCATCAACCAACTTTTTGTTTAAATGCATTTTTTACTTTTTAATATGATACTACAGTTGTCAAATAAAACATTAATTTGTATTTTTTTGGTGTGTTCACAGGTAATAATCGATATTTACTTCCAAGAATCACTGATCAATGATGCCGAACTCACTTGCGTAAGCATTTTTGTGAGAATCATTTTTACTGTGTCGCTTTTTGATAACTTCAATTACGTATAAAATTTATAAAATTACTCTCCGCGCAAGGCAATGGGCAAGAACAATAAGGAGCGATAAGTGGATAAATATAACAAGCTTAAGCATTTTTGCGATGAAAGTCACTTTCTCAAACTTAACAAAACAAGTTTTGAATCTTGAAATATTCAACACTCTGAAGGAAAAATCCGCACGGTCCTTTGTTCTGTTTTAGGATTAAACGGCAAAAGGTGATTCTTTTACCCTCGAGGAAAATGTATGAAATATATGACTAAATTGCATGACTGGCACTCAAAAATCAAATGTACTCATGGCTCAAATTGAGTCACTGAGAAATCAGGGAAGGAGGGCTTCAATTGACACATGAATTATTAAATGCAAAATGCAAGGAGTTGGAAAAGTTGATCCCTTACTTTTTATTTTTTTTCTCTGAAGCACATCAAGATTGTGCTATGCAGCATTGAAACAAGATTAAAATTGGCATCATTGGAAACAACGACGCAGCATTCACGTCGGCGCTCTTGTTAACTGAAGTAAATTATTACTCCCACCCTAATTCAAATTTGATTGATATATTTTTCAAAAACTCAGCTTTTCCCCCCAGCTTCCCCGAACATTCTTGCCTTTCACCTTCAGCCTGGAAATCTCACCATTTACATATTTTCCCCTTCGTCCTATTTGCTCCTGCCATGTGTTACAGCGCTTTCAAACAGAGGTGTCTTTCTTCAAAGTAGGTCACGGCTTCTCACGGAGCTAGAATAGAGGGGCTAATTTAGGCTGACATCAAAGAGTGAAAATTCTAAAAATCTTTAGCGACATGAAGTTTTATTTGTAAAAGTTCTCCTTTCAGTGAAAACTCAAATTGTTCTATTCAGCAAAGTACTGGTTTCTGATCAAACATATTCACATTAAATTTTTGAAACACTTTTTATCACTCCAAAAATTTAAGTCACCACTCCAACTTGAGTTGCTGTCCTTCACTGGAAAAAAAAACACATTGGATCTAGAGTCCAGACTCTTGAAAACATCGACAAGAAAAAATACTCTTGGTTCAATCGGATTTTTGCTGGAATCAAAAAGAAATCCGCTTAAATTAAGAGGATTGGTTCTTGATTTAAGCTAGATTCTGATTGAATCAAGAGCACTTTTTCTTGTCGATGTTTTTAAGAGTCCGGACTCTAGATCCAATGTGTTTTTTTTCCAGTGCACCACAATTACACACTAAAAAAATGGAATCAAAATCTCGTATTAATCAGGAAAATAACACACGAAGTGTTTCACAAGTTGTTGGTTCATTTTTTTGTGTTCGTTTTCCCTGTGTCAAATCGACCAAATCTTCGTTTTGACAATCTATGACTTCGTTCAAAATTGGTTGCCAGCCGTAAAAATGTGTAATATCGGTGGTAATCTAATGCGTTAGCCATCGCATGTTGCACCCTCGATTTAACACAAAATTGTGTTGAACAACCAAGTCCTTTGTGTTGTTCTGACACCCCCAAATGAAAGTAACACAAAGTAACACCAAAAACGAAAATTTTCAACTGCGTAGTTTGAAATGCTCATATCATGCAAGTAATTTGGGTAGTACCACAATTTCAGGGAATAACCCCTGACACTTTTTTTTCCGTGATCAATAACAACTGTGGGAATGGAAATCAAGTCCGACCTATTTCCGTCCGTTTTGACTTGGGTTCCTCAACTTGCGCGCGCACGGGGTCGTGAGTAAGCCGACAACGCGGGGGAAATCGGAAACTCAGCGAGCGAATAATTTGCCGAATACCCAACTTGAAATTGAACTTTTTCAACTTTGAAAAGCTGGCAGGAAGGCGCGGCCGCCTTCGATCGCGTCCGGGAATCAATTATTACCCCGCTCAGAGCTTTATCCGATCTTCATTTTTGAAACCCAACGCCGCTTCTTCGTTACCTCCTCCCCCCCCTCATCACCCCCTTTCGATGACGCGCGAATAAATTCGCTTTTGAGTCCCCACCCTTTGTCCCCAGCCACGGGCGTGGGGGCGCCATCTGACCAGCAGAAGACACCGCTCAAAGGTTTATTCTCCATTAGGTTTAATCGGCCTTCGTTGCCCGTTGTCATCATTCTTAGCGGTATTTATCCGCCGCACAGAGGATTGAGTCAATAAGAGAGGCCGGACACAATTTTGAAGCTTTAAACGCTTATTACTCATACAAAACTTTTAGGTCCTAAAAGTGGTTCCATTAGTTTCCTCGTGAAATTTTCTTCCAAAATCACGTCTTGAAATGCGTAAAATGTGACGAAATAAACAACAAAATTTGCAGTATCAGTAAAAAATGTCATGTCCGACTTCCCTAATCGACTCGATCCACTGTGCGCCTTTGGCAGTAGGACCGCCTTATAAAAGCTGAGTAGATAATACGTCGGCACGAATTATTTTTTATCATCCATTTGTTTGGGAGCTTATTGCACGATGAGAGTGTATCTCGCGTTACGTTTGATGTCCTCAATGACCGGTCTCTCGCCAAGTGACACTTAGTTTTAAGCTCTTACGACGCTTCTTATCTGATTAAGCTTTTGACCTCGTGCCTCGAGAATTTTATTTATCCAGACAATGGCTCCACCCAAGGTCAATTCACCGTTTTATGTACCACTTTTCATTAGTAGAAATACCGCGAAACGTGCACTGCGTGGACCCATTCCCGTGAAAAAAACCATTTAAACAATTTCGAATTTTCATTTGTTAAACTGGAGGAATCGTAATGATTCAGTATGTCCTCGTCGTAAATTAGACCCCTTAGAGTGATATCATATGTACAGGATGATGTGCGTTAAAATGAATGCATCGCTGTCTTTGATAAACGATTTATGAATTTATCTTGGAGAAAAGCTCATGGATTTATGTGTTTACCTCTTGCCTAACTCCTAGATTCACAACGTATTGTAGGACTAAGACGACTATACGCTAAATATTCAATGGAAATTTAATGTACGACATCTTCACATATCAACCATATAATTTATTCATCAGCCATTGCAATTCATTAGAAATATCAGAATATGTAACTATGAGGGTATATATTTTAATTTTGAGCGCATACAGCTGCCGAGCAACCTGATCCATGCATTGGCGGATCCAGCAAATTGTCAACATTGTCTCTCCTCCATTTAAACCTATTGAAATGTATCGATACTTGGAGGGACCAGGTGCTCCGACAGGAATCGATTATTTGGCGTAGGTTTAATTGGAGGAAATCCATTGTTGCCAAATCGCTGGATCCGCTTCTGGATCCATGTTATATGAATGTGCAGTGGAATCCGCTTAGCATGAAAGAGCGGGTTTTACTCCTCAAAATGAGTAGATTCAGCTCCATATTCTCTCATTTCAGGTTATTCGGCAGTTTATACGTCCCGGTGAAATACCATCTAGATTTCATTCCTAAATTCTCAACAACGTATAAAAGCTAACGGAAGCTAACGTAAAAAAGTTACCATGTAATGCGCGCATGAATCATGATGTTTCCTCGAGGTCTCCCTAAAATCACTGAAAATAGCTGAAACTGCCATACCACAACGACAGTAAAACTACCAGACCATGTATCTCGGTTTGTGACGTTGCAGATTTCCTGCCATATTTCATTTTTCAAACTGAAAATCGCTCAATTTCAATTCTTGAAAACTTCCGTGATTTTTCATCCCTGTGCGAAGAAAACTCTGCGGAAACTTTTAAGGAATGACATTGATGTGTTCTCCTTCTAAAGAATAAAATGGAAACGGAAATTTTTAAACACCTCAAACGAGATACCTGGTTTGGAAGTTTTACTATCGATTTACATGATAGAATTGAAAGGGGGGAGGGCTGGATCGTAAGAAAAAAGGTGAAATTCGGCAACTGACGACCAAGCCATAAGTTGAAGGATGATGGTGGGCGGAGTGTGGAGGGGGTTTACTTCGATACAGAGTAACGTTTCATTTGATATAAATTTCACTTTCCCTCTCTCGGGGAAGCGGAATTTAAATAAATGAGACATTTGAATAGTTATTGCCTAAGTCATTTGGAAAGAATTCCTTGTAACGTTATTATCAGTGTCCCCGGAGGTTCCATGCTGGAGAGCGTCTTTTGAGTCGAGAGAGCAAACAGAAGTATCACGCCCCCGCACC
>NW_017547179.1:508444-519771 GCF_001854935.1 Bemisia tabaci
CAGCCGCCCCCCCCCCATCCAAAACCCCCCGCCTGAGCTAGACACCAAGCGTCTCATTCGTACAGTTCTCGCAGCATCAGATACTTAATGCTGCATAGCTGAAATTTTCTGCACCAATCCCCGACCCCCACCTCGTTCCACGGTTGTCAAATTTTTCGCCCGTCCTCTCTTCTTCTTACAAAGTTCAAATGCTGAATAGGCCGCCTTTAGCGTTCAACCCTGCAGGGGTGGCTTCTGTTGGCCCCGAAATCCGCGCCCGGCGCTGTGTGTTCTTCCAGCATATTTTGAATAATGCACGCCGCCCCCCTCCCTTTTCTACTACAACGCACAGCCCAGTCGGAGTTTAGCTCTGCAGCTACTTTATAATAGACGTTGCCGCGCGTGCCATTTTTATCATGAATTGAAATTTAAAACCGTAAACTGGCAACGCCCAGCGGAAACCATGCACGAATTAGCTTCATTAATTGAACTCAGTGACACTTATTTTATGAGGAATTTTTTATGTGGGACACATCTAGATATGTCCTAATTGGCGTCCACGTCTGCCCGTAAAATAAACACAAAGTGAAGTACGCAAGGGCACAAGACAAAAGTTAACGAAGTGATACCTCTCATCTATGAATCTGAACTTATAGTAGCGGATAGCACTTGCATATCGTAGCCCATTTTCAAACTAGCCCAGTTTCATGCCAGTTTCATACTAGGGGAATATGCCCCTGGTCGCCACGCGGCCCAACGCCTCTCGCGCTCTCTTAAGCCCACTTCAACCAAAGAGCGACCAAAAAAAATGAAAAGATTTTCATACCCGACTCTCATTCGCCCAATCTCCTCTGGTCGGGAGCGACTGGACCAATCAAAATCGAATAAAAAAATCGGCATTTATTTCAAACCTCACGCCAATACTGAAACAAAACGAAACGAAACGGCCGGAACAGAGCGTTTCGTCGCTTTTGGATAGTCTGCAGGAGAGGAGTATACCCTAGTTCCCTTACCTTACCCTGCTAACAGACCAAGATTCAACATTTCCCGCTTAGTTCAATTACACAAAATTGTTTACTTCAAATGCTCATTTTTCCAGTCGACAAAGAATTTGACATCATGGCGGAGGAAGATGCGCTGTAGAGGCAGGTGGAGGAGAGGGGGCTCTAAATTCATAATAAATGAGCCGAGGATTGGAAAAAGAAAATAAGAAGTTTTTGAATGTGCTTGGAAATATGGTGAATAAATAAGAGAGGGGCTCCATCGGACGGAAGGAGAGGGAGGAAGGTCCAAATGCCTATTATGTCGCTATCAACCCCATATTTACCCTGTCTCTTTTTGAGGAGCTCCCGGGCGGGCGGTGTTGCGGGAGGACGCGCAGCGCATTCATAGCGGCCATTAACTTTTCATCGCCGATGAAAGGTGAGTTAATTGATTCCGAGTTGTGATTGAATATGCAGCCAAACGATCGACCGCTCAGAAACCGCTGCGAATTGCTCAGTTTTGTGCAATTCTAGCTCATTCGTTGTGTCCGGATAGGGGTTGTTTATCGATGCATCGCGCGGCAGGGGAGGGGGTCTTAGCCAGCGTCAAATCGTCATCTCCTGGACGAAAGAACGTAACTCCATTTCAATGTTGTCAAATTTTCCCTCGCAAATTGCCTATGAATCAAGAGAATCTTAGGCATTTCTAACTGAAAATTTCCCTGATTTTTCTCTAGATTCCAAGCAAAAAGCAGAAATATTTTGGATACAAATTGCTTACGTACATTTTTGTAAAATAAAATCATTGTTTAAGTCACATTGGCAACCTTGGAATGGAGTTACGCTACTTCGTTCAGGAGAAGACGAAATGTGTACTGTCTCTTCAAAGGAAAACGTCGTATGAGCCCTCAGACGTTGGCGAATTTTCCTCGACGAATCACAAATCACTGAGAAAATTTATAAATATTTTCCTTCCAGTTTTTGACTGCATTTTGTTTGTGCCGAAAAAAATAAATAAGTAATACTGTAACGGTTGTCAACCAAGGCACCTTTTTATGGAGCAGTCACTCAAAGTGTCTGAGAAGACTATCTCGCTTGAATCCTTCGGGAATGAGTTTTGAGTCGTTGCCAATATTGCAAGACTACGGAAATTTCCATGCATACCCTCCCTACAAACAGCGTTGAGGCGTACCGCTTTAAACTCACCCTCTCAAAACAGAGCTCAGGTCGTCAGGTAGATTCTTGCATGATGCCCCTGAAATGTCTCTTATTTTTATGCATGCACTTATTTTAATTCCTTCCGCTTTCCAAAAAAGTTAGAAGTGAGTTTCATCCGTTGGTGAAATAGTTGGCATGTTATTTCTCTCCTCACTTTTGAAAGAGAGGTGAGAAAATGGATTAACAATATTATAATGCTATGTTGAACGTTCCTTGAGTTTATCCGTTTTAATATACTGCCTGTAAAACATTCATTGTATGTTGCATGTATGCATTTCTAGGGTTTATGCACATTTTTCCTTGAAATTTTGAAGCATTTAAGACCAAATTGAGGACAAAATTGTCTCAGAAATTGGAGGGAAAATATCCAAAAATTTTCTTGTAAACTCGGTTGTTATTGAATGGAATGTGACAACGTCTGAAGGCTCATACGACATTTTTCCTTAGCCCGGCAGTCCTGCTGTAACGCACCCGTAACGCACAGACCCAGAGCGTTACCAAGATTCTAATGGGACCAGGACGGACAACCCTTTCCGAGCGCCGAGTTTCATTGGAGAAGTTTTGCGAGTTGTAGGTCTTTGGACCGAAAGATTGATCGGTGGACGGACGCAACGCGAGAATGCGAGCTCCTCATTCGTCAATCTCAATTACTTGAACAAATGAAAAAGGGAGCTTAAATATTTAATTCCTCGGTTTGATGCCAGACTGCGGCGCTGTCACCGAGCCGACTCCACGTCGAGCTTTCGATTCGAAACTCGATTCGGCAACTTGGAGCTCCGTCGTTTGCGAGAGACCTTAAGTTGCCACTTTTTCTCGGTCTGTAGTCGCTTCGGTTCTTTTCTGTGCCTTCCTCTTATTAATTATTCTTTTGGCGGGAAAAATAATTGACTTTTTAATGAGTGAACAGCACTGGAGTTTTTTTTTTTCTTCCTTTCCTTTCAACCACCACTTGAAATAGAATTAGCTCTTGGGCTTAATTCTAAATACATCCAAGACTCAATTCGATTTTTTTCTTCCTTTTTTTATGAAAACACGTTGATGCCATCAAAGCTTTCAATGGAAATAACATAGTGTTTAGCTTCAAGTGCAATCTCAAAAACCAGACAACATCCCGAAACAGCTCAATCAGAAAAATCAAGTTTATTTGCGATAAACCGTAAGATTCAAAAGTCACAACAGATCTGAAGAGCTGTAAGCACTAATTTTGAGGTGAGAAATCAAGAAAAAACGATAAAGCTTTAAAGTTTGAAGTGTCATGACTCCTCGTAAATTACCAAGCTGAAGGAAAATATCAAAGTTTTTCGGCTGCACCAAGTTCTGTAACGTGTCTAAATTACTATCGCATTTTTAATCGTAAAACTTTCATTCCTTTACGAAGAATTTAGCATTCGATTTTAATTATAATGCAACTGATTCAATCATCAAGAAAAAAACAATTTAAAGCAACGTAACAGCCCAGAATGTGACAGGGATTCAGTATCCACAAAAAATGGGATATGAAAGCTGAAACATGTTTAATAACATTTCTTCTTTGCTCTATACACAGTAAGAAAAATTAATCGATATTTTGTGTTAATATGGGTAATAGAACACAAAGTAATGTAAAAGAAAAAGCACAAGCGTAATGTAAACGCACGGTTAATATTTTTGGGTCGATGTTCGCCGGGTTACATGGATCAAATCCGCTCAATGCGTTCCCACAAGCAGTTGGCATGAAGAAAGCGTAAGCGCCTTCAATTATTGGATATGCAACATGGACATCCATCAAGTACGCATAGTTGTATCAAGGCGTTTGAACTAACGTTGCGGCTCGCGGCACGTTCAATCTTTGTGTTGTTGGCATGAAGAAAGCGTAAGCGCCTTCAAGTTTTGGCTATGCAACATGGACATCCATCAATTACTAATAGTTGTATCAAAGCGTTTAAATTAACGGCACGGCGCGGCGTATCTTTGCAATTCTCTGTGCCATCGTTCGATACCGACTTAAGAATCGAGCCGTTGGGTGGCCATGGTGGTAGTTAAATGCGATAGTCACTCGCAAGTTGCCACCTCTGAGTGACATGGAGAGAAACAAGAGCACATTAATTCAACAGGACACTTACTTCGTCCCCACACTGGAAAAAAACACATTGGATCTAAAGTCCAGACTCTTGAAAACATTGACAAGAAAAAAGACTCTTGATTCAATCAGATTTAAGCTTGTATCAAAAGGAAATCCGCTCAGATTAAGAGGCTTGGTTCTTGGTTTAAGCAAAAATCCGATTGAATCAAGAGTATTTTTTCTTGTCGATGTTTTTAAGAGTCTGGACTCTAGATCCAATGTGTGGGTTTTTTTTTTTTTTTTTTTTTTTTTTTTTTTTTTTTTTTTTTTTTTTTTTTTTTTCAGCGTGTCTCAGAGTAACCTATGGTTTCGGTCGATTTAACCAAAAATTTGGTCGTTTACGCAGTCATTTTTGTTGATGAGACAGAAAAAAAAATACCTCGAAATAAACGATGGACACATAAATTTTCAACCGTGTAACCTCGTTTGATTTTTTATCGTGGATATTCGGCGACTAGGTGTTGGCTCGATCGCTCGTCATTGACGTTTCACGTATGACGGTCGATCCATGAAAACTTGCTTCACCCATGTGGCACTGCAGCTCAGTGGCCGCGGCTACGTAACTGGCCTAGTGCATGATGGATCATTTACCAACACCCTCGTTCATCATCCACTGGTCTCAATCTTCATTTGCTGCCTCCTCCCTCTCTCGCCCTCCTCTTCTTCCCATGCTTTCCCACCCCGAATACTCGGAATCCTGCCTCTAATTTTCGTCGCGTTGCACTCATTCTCTCCTCGAAGAAGAAGGTGAAGAAGGAGAATAACGAGAAGAAGGAGGAGGAGAAGAAGAAGAAGGTGAGGATGGTGGTGGAAGAGAAGGAGAGGAGGGGTGTTTTAGAATAAATGTAAATATGTGACAGGAATTATGAACAAGCTGACATCTCCGGCCCTCGGGTGCCGGATAAGGAAGCGATTCAATGTTCCCTCGAATAATTTATCTATTAAATTTAATCGACCGGAGGCGAGTTGAAATCTGGCAATGCCGTGAGAGCAAAAACTAAAAGTCTTAAATCAGCCGAAGTCTTTTAGATTTTTCATAACCTCACAATCGAGTAATCGATTAATCAACGTATAAAACTTTGAACGCGTGTAAAAACCGTTTCCTCATTAATAATTACCCAAAATTTAAATGAGATGCGCTTAAAATGAGTTCGGATTTTGGAAAGTTGCTCATTTGAACTGTTCTTTTGTCCAGAAGTATTTCAACAGAAACGGACCATTTGAAGTTAGCGATAGATCGCGATATTTTTGCTTCGATCAAACGGGTGAACCATAGATCTTTACAGTAGTGAATTGATTGGAAGAAGCGATCATGCTTACGCATTGAATCGCTTTAAAGGGGCCTTATCTTTCAAAAATTTACATTTTTCAATTTTTTTTGTTGGAAAAAACAGATTCTGTCTAACGATTGCGTTACGGGGAGAGGGGGGGACGGCGGTCAAAAATCTAATTTCCAGCATTACATATCGTATTATTTACACACTTTTTATCTTTCACTTCCGAGTTCAAAAAAATCGAATAATACAATTTTACAGTGCGAGCAGCCTTATCATCATCAAACATATTCCATCTAGTTTCGCAAACATGACAAGCCATAAGCGCCTCGTTTTTACGATATATAATCAGCGTTTTAACGCTCATACCAACAAATCATTACCAGCAAATCAACAGAGGAAATCCTGATCATCATTTAGCGAGAGGAATGTAAAAACTATGCCGGCAAATCCAAAATCACTAAGATTTATCAAAGTTTCCTTAAAAGTAAATATTATCATACATTTTATAAGTACACTATTCAGCATTCCTTTGACTTGTCGGCTGCTCTGTCTTTTGATATTTGATAATAAGAACGTTCTGCGAAGGAGTTACCGGTTGCAGGAATATTCGCTCTCAGAAACGGGAAACTCGTTACTCCAAGGCAACATCTGAGCATGATGTTTTATTTTCCTCTCATCGTTGTATCATTAGGTTGCGTTACTTAATCATTTCGTTTCTTTGCAACGGCCCTTTCTCCGGTCCTTGTTTCCCGTTCCCTCGCTCAAAGACCCCGATTCGATCATGGAGGAACCCAGGATCCCAGAAACAGCTGACGCCGGCGGCACTACGCGTTAAATCGAGTGTGCTCCCAACAGATGCCCGCGTCTTGCATCCAACCTCGCCCTGGTAATGAGATGCATGCGTATGAAAGAGTAGCGTCTTTGAAGAAAATTAGCTTGGGATTAAGATTTTTGTAGCTCAGAGAAATTATCATGGAAGTTGTTGCATAGACGAAAAGACGATGCTCCAGCAAAGGACGCGGCATTCTAAAAAGTGTTTATTTTATGGAAATTACGGCGGGTAGAATAGCAATGGTTTGATTTGCGATATCGCGTATTTTTTGGTTTAAGAAAAATCGACGAACATTATTTATCGATTTTTTCACCCTGTACATAATATTCTATAACAGGTTTAAATAATGATCGTAATTTGTCCGTTTGCTGGATTTCTCACTTAGCCCTCACTGGAAAAAAAACACATTGGATCTAGAGTCCAGACCCTTGAAAACATTGACAAGAAAAATGACTCTTGATTCAATCAGATTTAAGCTGAAATCAAAAGGAAATCCGCTCAAATTAAGAGGCTTGGTTCTTGATTTAAGCTTAAATCTGATTGAATCAAGAGTATTTTATCTTGTTGATATTTTTAAGAGTCTGGACTCTAGATCCAATGTGTTTTTTTCCAGTGCTTGAAGCACCACCATAAACAAGACAAACGGAAATAAACACAAATACGATAACAGAAGGAACGGATGGATGCGCGCCGATGACGGCGCAGAGATACAACTATTCGTGCTCGATGGATGTCCGTGTTGCATCTGCAAAATTGAAGGCGCGATGGCGTGAGGCGTACGTGAACTCGTAATGCTCCGCTCAATGCAGCTAGTGAGATGTCGCACAGATTCGGGAGAAAAGTTTGAAAACGAGACCCGAATACGCCTCTCCTATATTTGGCTGTTTCGACACTTAATATTTTTCCTGTCTGATGTTTGATTCTTTTTTCAGGATGTATCTGTAGACCTATATCTAAACTTCGTATACCGGTCCCATCCAATCCGCGGAGTTTTTTTTTTTTTTTTTTTTTTTTTTTTTTTTTTTTTTTATGCAAACCTCGGGTTAATTTGACCCGGATTGGCATTGAAATGAAGGTGTTTAAAGTTGAAACAGTCGCACTTCGTTTTAAAGACTCTGATCGCCCTCCGAAGACTGTAAAATGAAATTCAAACAAACTTCCAGCACTTATCAGACAACTCTTCCACACTTTCCGCGCCGTATAAGAATATTGCCACGAGACAGTCGACTGTAAAGTTTCACTAAATGAACAGTCCGTATTTTAAAACGGCCTTTAAGTTTTTTCCTAAAAAGAAATTCCTGGAACAGCAATTTATTTGAAGAAATGCTCAGTATTTCTTAATTTAGTCAGCGTTGAAATGTCTTCGGTAGGGCAGCCTGTAATGGAACAAATATTGGAGTATCATAAACAGTTAAAGCGCTCGGTAATCAAACGGTATTGAAAATCTACAAATGAATATTTCTTATGCACAGTCTTCCATTTATATGTTGGCCACTAAAAGCCCTGTTTTTTCCTTGGGTGCGATGCCAGGAAATGCTCAGAACTTTGAGTGATTTATACGACTCCAGCTCTAATTTCATCCCCTAATTTCTCATTTTGTCTCTGTCGTAATTCCTTCCTTCTTATTTTCTCTCTTTCAACTTATTTTCAGGACGCAATTAATTTTCATTCGGTAAGTTACGCGCTGCAAGTTGAAGGGAACATTAACCTAAAGTGTCGGTTAGCAAACGCAAATGGTTTGCATATTCAGCCCCCGGTCTGCCTACCCCGCACAGTGATTAAACTCAATTTAGAAAAAAATTAACTTTCAAACTTAAAACTTTCGAAGTCTTAAAATGTCTATTTAAACTGCAAAGGGTTAGAAATTGATTTTTTTATTTTTAAATAAATTGAAGTGCATTTGCTTCTTTCTTCGAAATTACGTGCTGTTTTCTTTTATTGCATCACGAGTCTTCGGTAGTGTCGTGACAGCTCTTTTAAAATCCGTAATTAGCTATATTAGAAGTACTCTGCGCGGCGTTGACGAAAACTGATGAGTCAAATTCGTATAAAAATACTCTTTTAATATTTTAATTGCAAAGTATCATCGAACAAGGTTTGTCAGATCGAAACTTGCATATGTATCCTTTTAGTAGGTTTCTCAAAGTTCCTAATTTATCGGGACGTGGCATTTTTGACAGATTCCAAGTCTCGGGTGTATATTTATTTCAGTCGCGATGCACCTTGAAAGCCTACTTTGGAAAAAAAATCATTGGATCTAGAGTCCAGACTCTTGCAAACATCGACAAGAAAAAATACTCTTGTTCAATCGGATTTTTGCTTAAATCAAGAGTCAAGCCTCTTAATTTGAGCGGATTTCATTTTGACTTCAGCAAAAATCTGATTGAATCAAGAGTATTTTTTCTTGTCAATGTTTACAAGAGTCTGGACTCTAGATCCAATGTGTTTTTTTTTCCAGAGTAAGCGAAGAGCTAGCTTTCATTCCCTAAAGATGGATCAATGTGCGTTATATTTTTCGGCGACAGACAGTCATGATAAATACAAATGTTTATCAAAATTGGACGTTTTTCCGGTAATGACTGGACAGACAACCTAGTCAAAAGAAGATAAAGCGATAGAACTAGTCAATCTAGAATATAGTTTTATGTTGACTCCGCGCATGTTTTGGTGTTTGTTGAATGACAACAGGTGTGAGCGCATGTAGAGTAATATTAAATACATATATTTTTCAATAGGATAAGGAGCTACCTCATGTTCAAGGTAGGACACAGAAAGGGTCGAGGAAAAGTGCGAATTGGTGTAGAGTCCTGCACGTATCAACTCTTTGTAGCAGATTTTCGATGGCCAGAGTTATAGAATCGCCTCCATATGTCGCTTGGTCTTCGATAGATTCCGTAGCTTAATAGACCGATACCTTTCTTTGGTAGCAGTTCTAGCGCTATTGTTATCATCATAAGGAAAATTAAAATTTTAAAAATCAAACAAGCAGAGTAGGGTCGCAAAACTTTCGTGTAACACCTCTATATTCTCTCAGGAACCTCTTTTTTATGTGCTACATATATCATAAGATGCTGGTAAAATCGGGACATCTTTCTAGTGCTCTTATTTGGGTTGGCTTGACACTTGGAGCATTTAGTGACCAGCACTATCCCACAACAATGTATTTGTATATGAAAGTAATTGTGCCAATTATTTAAACTTTGCAAAAGTTTGAAATGGTCGATTTATGGAATCGGACAAAGTTACAAGTTGTCGTAAACTTTAATCGAGGGAGGAAATCAAAGGATTCGCGGAAGTGACAGAACTTTCGTCGAACTAAATAAATAATACTGTGTAATAATATTGAGTTGAAATAGCCTTCAAGTTGACCGCTTGCCCTCAGCAATCAACATAATACCATGACAAGATGATATTGATTTGAGATGCCGTTCAAGTTTGTAAGAGATGCTTTGAAGTAAACTCGGAGCCCAGGCGCTCGCGCAAAACTATTACACAGTAATATTCATTGATATTTGTACACTTTGCGGTTTTGGCTCAATTTGTGCAAACTTTTACCGTTACAGATCATGATTGTATGCTGCACCTTAATGGACCACTAGACAAGGCACGAATTCAAGCATTCTGATACGTGTTTCTTAGCCAGAATTTTACGTAGAACACGATTCGCGCAACGAGAATTTCTGAAACCAACTCCTAATGAACATATTAACCTTTTTATTTCACATTGGTTACCCGGATTTTGAAATGCCCGCTCACAAGAAACTCAAAGCTCTACGTGAGTCAAATCGCGCACTACAACGGTTTCAGTAAGCCTCTCAATCGAGCAATGTTCATTTCCCACCATGTTTTGTTCAAACTATAAGCAATTTGCTATGACTGAGCCAAAGCGTCAAGAGTGAGGTTGCCAGATTTTTATATCGCAAGAGACTGCCATGATAACGTTTAGCGCGCGATGTGAATCACGCAGAGCATTAAGTTTTCACGAGCGGGTGGTTTGAATTCACACATCAAGAAACATTGAATATCTTTGTAAGGAGTTAATTTCGGTAATTTTCGTTGTGCGTGTCGTGTTCTACGTAAAATTTTGGTTTAGTAACATGAATCAGAATGCTGAAATTCGTACCTTGTCCAGTGGTCCATTAAGTTATAAGAAGAAGTAAAGTTTTATTGTGCCTTTATTACATTTGTATCCAAACGCAAAAATCGAAATTTTTTGGAGGACACATAAAGGTCGATTATTATAAATGTCACTTAGATGTTGCGCCTTACCAGTGGATAGCCTATTGGACTATCAGCAACGCGATCGAGGTTCGATTCTAGCAGCTTGCGCCTGACTTTTAACGATGTTGCAAACTCTCAAACCAAAAATTCGGTCAGTGTAACCCCCTTTATACCAATCAAAAAATATCAACTCCCCCTTTCAGGTGACTTTTCGGTTTACTTCCCATTTTGACTCAAAATGTCTGTCTCTTTTCCTCTCCGCGTGCCAACGTCAAAACGCGATTCCGTGGCCAGCACAAAAATCTACCAATTGTCAAATGGACTGCATTTTGCAATTTGGAGCTATAAATTCTGTCTCATCTGAAAAAAAAACACGTAAGTGCATAGGGAAACTAATGGCACATACGTTGATTTTAAACCAGGCCAGAATTTATAGTTCCAAATTGCAAAATGCAGTCCAAATGCACTGCAGACTCAAAGACGGATTCCTTGACACTTCGAACGGGAGGTACGGATTTTTTTTCTGTCTCCATTCATCGGAGGGGGAGGGGGAGAGATCGTAAGAAATTTCGGAATTTTGAAATATTTGACGTGCAGTTTTAGTCGATTATACCATGAATAAATTATTAAATATAAGGCTATTCCTTTTTCTAACCCTCGTTTCTTTTTTTCCCTTTCTCTCTTTTTGGGTAGTGAACGCGGGGGGGGGGGGGGGG
>NW_017547179.1:519796-627087 GCF_001854935.1 Bemisia tabaci
CTCCCCCGTCCCCGAGTGAATGTAGGCCCACCGAACGCACCACTAAGTACTCACGCAAAATTCGCACGGTAGAAATGATAGCAAATATTTCGGGGAAGGGAAGATGGGGGATGGGGGAGATTTTGCGGTCATAGGCGGATCCAAGGGGGGAACTGTAGGGGGCGTACAACCTGGGGGGGGGGGAGGTTGTACGCCCCCTACAGTTCCCCCCTTGGATCCGCCTATGACCGCAAAATCTCCCCCATCCCCCATCTTCCCTTCCCCGAAATATTTGCTATCATTTCTACCGTGCGAATTTTGCGTGAGTACTTAGTGGTGCGTTCGGTGGGCCTACATTCACTCGGGGACGGGGGAGAAANGGGGGGGGGGGGGCACGAGAGACGGCTCGGCGCGGTGGCAACGGCGGTCCTCAAACGTGACCGCATTACGAGAAAGAGCTGCGCCTCCCCCGCCACATCATCCCTTCCAGTGAGCTTCCACCATCATCCTCTCCTTGCTGCCTGATCTACCATGAACGAACACAGGTACCGAAAATCTGCAATTCTGCATTAGATGGGACGCTTCCGGGCACTGGGTGAGCTTTTGGGAAAAGTGCTGATGACTAGTTGGACCGCGTTAAGCAGAAAGGGACCTACCTAGCCATATCAGATATTGTCAACTCTAACTGGTCATTTGTTTTTTTACAAGAGAACCTGTGTGCAAATTCCTTTGAACATTCGAAAGAATTCGTTTTATACTGTGCAGGAGATTTACTGAAATTTACACAAAAATCCGCACAACCGATTTCACGTAAAAAATTGAATTGCCCAATTAAAGTTGGCTATAGCTAATGTGGCTGGGTTCCTTTCTGCCTGACGCGGTCCAGCTTGCGTCCCAACTCATCATGATATAAAAATTTGATATCCGATAAGCCCCCGCATCTTTACCCAGAGATGGGAAATTTCATGAAATTTATTCGTGTGGAATTTAGCGCATGGAATTTTTTGAAACTATTGGGGATGCATTCAGGAGGTTAAGATACGCCTAGAAACAATGATTCTCGATTTTGACATTTTTCCTTACGAGTTGAATTATTCACGCATTGCAAATGTTTCCGTTTAGTTTGGTGGTTAGGTTGGGGGTGAATTCCTCTCGGAACTCCCCTTTGCAACCCCCGTCGAGTAATACCCCCTCTTCATCAGGGTAGCATACACCACCGGATCATCAGGAAGACCACCTGAAACGCTTTCCGGACTTTTGAAGGTTTAATTAATAAATCCGGAAAAAATAACAAATTTCAATTTTTGTAAAATTTATTCGATCCTTTCGATATTTCATGAAATTTCAGAACGAGAAATTTCACTTCCCATCACTGTCTGCGCCTGATAAATACAATCCTCTAAATATTTTTACCTGCAGAGTTTATGCCCCTGAAAAGGTTTCTTACGCAGTTTCCACTCCTTTTTTTCACTTTTACCAATGAAGTTCACAATTTGAAAAATCATTATATGCATAAGAAAAAGAAGTAGGGAGAAGTGTCTATAAAATTTGTAAAAAAATCCACTGAAACGCACCATTTCAGCAACACGCAAGGACTCAACATAACCATTCCAACCACCCCTCACCCCTCAGAAAAGCTCTCCCCGCCATGGTCCGGACAAGAGATCCGCCAGGTCGAGGAAAAAGCGCGCATCCACCTCGGGTCCCCCATCGGAGTTACGCGATTTTCGCCGAAAGGCTCGGAGAGATGGTGCGATACGACAACGGTGGTCTCGCCGAGTGGCCCCGCCCCCTCTGCTTGGCGAAGCGACGCACGGCAGTCTGGCAGTAATCTTATGCCGTCTGCCCGGGCCAGGAATTGCTCCCCCCCCCCCCCCCCCCCCCCNGCTCCTGGGAGTGGTGGCCCTCGCCGCGATCGCGTGTTTGTTTATTTACGAGCCCGGAATGAAATTAATGAAATTATAATTTAATTGACATTATTGTTACTCGCTTTATTCATGAAACGGAGCTCGCGCCGTCGCCATCGGTGTCCATGCACCCGTCCGATTATTCGTCTTTTGTCCGATGGGATTAGAGGAAGCGCTGGCTCCCGGCGCGGAACACGTGAGAGATTGCTTACCCGCGCGGTGTGCGGCGTTATTAAGGGCGGGAGGGTGTGATTCCATTCCGCACTGATTTATCGGAGCATTTTCCTTTTCCGGATTTTTTAGGGGTTGGTATGTTGTGGGGTCATAAAATGGACCGAGTCTATCGGAAAGGAACAGTGTTCGAAACTCACAGGCGCCAATGCGCCTACACCGGAAAAAAACACATTGGATCTAGAGTCCAAACTCTTGAAAACATTGGCAAGAAAAAAATACTCTTGTTTCAATTAGATTTAAGCTTAAATCAAAAGGAAATCCGCTCAAATTAAAGAGGCTGGGGTTCTTGATTTAAGCTCAAATCTGATGGAATCAAGAGTATTTTTTCTTATCGATGTTTTTAAGAGTCTGGACTCTAGATCCAATGTGTTTTTTTTTCCAGTGTAGGAAACCGGTCATGGCGCCTAAAAATGAAGGCTCTGCTCCAACGTGGACCCTAAAAAAAAATTAATTTTCCTGTATGGTGATTTTTCGAAATTTCCCCCGAGTTACAGCTACCAGTTCTGTGACTTAAAGATCTTGCGTCTAACTTTTCACTGAATACGCTGTGATAGATTGGCAAAAAGTGAATGTGACCTCTGAAAAATCTTCAATGGCCCCTAAAAATCGAGCTTGCTGCGCCACATGGCTCCTGAAACTCAAAGGTGAGTTTCGAACACTGGACAGGAACCAACCCTTATTTTCGAAAAAATTGAGTTAACAATGTGTTTAAGTTCCACTAGCCGTATATTTTGTCCTACCAAAAACTGAAAGTCAAAAAACAGAAATTGAATTTTGGAAAGAGGGGTTAAAGTTTATTCTCCACATTGAGCCTTACGCAGGAATCAAACTTCAAACCTCTTTTTCTATTTCAACTTAACGTTGGTTGATTCCCTTCTGATGAACTTGGTCCAAATAGTGTTAAATTTAAGAGATGAGGCAAACAGAGGTGGTTGCGTGTCTAAAGTCACAATTTGCAATTGCTTTGGGTTTTATTCGCGGTTTTCCAGAGAAAATAGAGCGGGCTGCCTTAAGGTAGTCCTCTTTTTTGAGACCAATATGGAAGGACACGGCCGACGATGTCAATACCAACGATGGATGCAATTATTCGAACTTCGTGGTTGTCCGTGTTGCCTATGTAAAATTTGAAGGCGCACGAACTTTCCAAGCGCTCGTACGTAGCAACATCGCGCATCGTTGGTGCCAGCTTCATCTTATAAGTATGTCACAACGTACAGTGCGGTTGTCAGCAAACGTTCTAGCGAGTTTTGCTTTCATTTAAAGGCATTGTTATAACTAATTAAGGATTTAACAATCAACTCATATAGAATGACAATTCACATAACAATTGTAGTTCACTACATCATCAACAATTTGGAATGTTCTGTCGAATGTTGATTATGAAAATCGATAGCGAGATTCAATTATTTTTCCAGTGATTTGAGTAAATCGTTGACATATCTGATACAAAAGAAGGGTAAATTAACGACAGTATGGCTGTATAGTAAAGATACATTTACCTCCAGATTCAGTGAAAATTGCAGCGTGTAATCCACTTTTAAGGAACTGTTTTGAGGTGAATTTACCGCTCATTTCTAGCATCAAAAATATTTCAGGTCAAAATAAAGTACACGGAAAAAAATTTCAGGGGTTTCCCCTATAACTGAGGTACTATCCCAATTTGTTGGATAATGAGGGAATTTCCAATTAATTGTGGCAGCAGAAATTTGGGCCAGTAATGTAATTTATTGGGGTACTGCCACAATTAATTGCAAATGCCCATATCATCCAACAATCTCGTAGCTTTTTTTCCAGTGTATTTTGAACATGTAGGAGCGTTTAACTTTATATCTAACATCGATTTTTATCCATGAAGGAATCAAACCTCAAACCTTTTTTTTCCCGGTTCGATTCTGATGCGACTAATTCCTTTCTGCAAATTAGGGTCCAATTTAATCGTATAAAGTATGTGAGAATGGAATATTCAATTTTTCAAGTTTTACAAAGTCGTGTATCAGTGTCGTGGCGTACTTTGCTATGTATGGATTGACCTGCCATGTAAACGCGGATTGATAAACTGAGTGATCGCAACAAATATTTCGATATTCGATTCTTTACCATAATTTTTAACGGGGAGATATAGATCGCTAATCGATTACTCACGCCTTGCGACTGCCGCGTATGTATCAGGATGTTTTTCAGCCTGACAACGCGCAACGCCATCCTCGTCGCTCCGTCCTATTGACACTTCTCTCGTATGAATAATAAATCGAGGATAATTTATCTCGTCCTCATTTTTGCTCCAGTGGCGTGGCGTGAAGAATCGATTATCGATATCTCGCCATTTGAAACTATGGTAAAGAATCGATTACTAAGGTGTTCGCTGCGAACACCCTGATAATCGATCTTTTTCATAGGTTTAAATGGCATAACAATCGATGTATCGCAATTCACGCCACGCCACTGTTTTGCTCCGCATGTGAAACTCGTGCTATTTCCCGGCTTCCACTAAACTAGGCTTCAACGAGCATCCAACTTTTATGAATCTTTTTTAATTATTCCGTCCAATTAATTACCGTGGAGGTGCACCGGGAAAGTGTGCAAGGCCGTTTGGAGGAACACCTATGATGTGTGCGTTAAATGCAAAATTAGCCTCTCGCCTTTCACATACTTGCAAATCACGCCGCTCACCCGGCGTGCTCGAGCACTCTGCGACTCCCAATCGCCATTGAAACCGATCCTTCCACAGATCATCAGGCAGGTGACTTCTTCTGATCTCTCCCTCCACTCCCTGCCACTAACCTTACTCTCCTACGTTAACTATTCGTAATACCGAAACTGACCTTTAACTTCGTGATGTTGGAAAATTACATGGAAATAAGAGGTAGGGATAGTTGGATGATATGGGTATTAATTGTGGTAGCACCTCCAATTATTAATTGTCGTAGTTAATGTTGCATTACTATCACAATTACTTTGAAATGCTCTTATCATCCAACTCATTGGGGTAGTACCACGATCTTAGTAGATGACCCCTAATACCCTCTTCCTGTGTAAACTAAAACCACGTGTGGCTTTGTTCCCTAGGCTTTTACAGCGTTTATCGTTGAGCACTCAAATTGACCATCTCGCCCTTTCCCCCTTTGAATTCGGCTCTCCTGGACAATTCGCTCCAGGAGATAGTCCCTTTGCATGATCCTGCCACATATTGTGATGTTTGGAGTGAAGTTCAGACTTTTTTAGTCTGCTTATCGATAGTCCCTTCGCATGATCCTGCCACATACTGAGATGTTTGGAGTGAAGTTCAGACTTTTTTAGTCTGCTTATCGTGGTTTTGAGCCACTTTTCACAAGCACCATCTTTTCAACAAAAGTTCGTAACAGAGAAATTGGACTACATTTTTCAATTAGGAACTACAATCTGGCTAATTTTAGAAACGACGCAGGTGCCATTAATTTCCAAAAGCAGACAGGTGATTTAATGAATGAGCTTCAAATAGTAGTTTCTCATCGCAAAACGTAGTCCAATTGTATAGTTTTGAAGAATCCAAAAATATATCGATTCGCACTATTCGATGCCTCTTATCGAACCGTGAGAAAAAACGGCGAAAAACGCAAAAAAAATTGGCGAAAAAACGGAAGGATCCAACTGGAAGAGCCCTTGAATAGAGCGGCGGTGTCGAGTCCCCTTCAATCCTGTGCAAGAGCGCTATTTGTATGTAGTACTATCGATCCTGGTGACGTACATTATGCCGAATCTGAAATCCTTTCAGCGGAGCACTGGTCGCGACAGGACGTGCACCGCCGCGGGGGGTCGCTGAAATGAAGCCCGCGACGAGAACAAAAGTCCCGCCATAAATTATGCAATAATAGCCACTCCCCCTCCCGTCGCCCCCTCCCCCTCCCCACTCCCCGCTCGGTGGCCCGGGGCTGGGGGACCGGGGGAGGGCGCCAAGTTCCTGGGTCTGTCATAACACCCCTGTTGCCCACGTGACCTTCGGCATCGTCGACATCGCGACCCCCGAACCGCAGCAACAATCGATCCCGGAGCCGGGGCCCACCGCACAACAACCCAATAAAACCCGACCCCTTTGTATGTTTAATGGAGCGGTCTCGCCGCTGAAATCCTGCCCGGGTCATCTAATGACCTCTAATGACTCCGCCGGGTTTTTATTCCGGATTCCGGATCACCCCTCGCCTCTCGCTGCCCTCTCGCCGTCTACGGGGTGTGTAGACTTCGATGTCGCTGGATTCGGGGCTGAGTTGGAAACAAATTATTCTGAAATTATTTGGTCGATCAGCAACGTCCGATCAATCGTCAATTGGATTGCATTTTGCAAAAAGGAACCACTAGCATTGCAATGATGCTAAGATTGTGCAACTTCATCTCTTGCAATAAAATTGCGGAAATCGTGAAAAACTATGAAATTTAGATGGTAATTCTTGTCTTAAATTTACAGTTTTTAGCGAGTAAAATAGAAACTATTAAGGGATAATCGGGGTTTTCCTCCAAGACAAAAGAAGTTGCACAATCTTAGCAACATTGCAATGCTAGTGGTTCCTTTTTGCAAAATGCAATCCAATTGGACGAATAAATTCACGATTGATCTATCATATCAGGTGGATAATTATGAGAACCGAGCGTCAATAGTCAGTGCTGCACCGATTTCACTATGAGCCGAATTATTCGCGCCCAACTCTGATTCGAGGGCAAAATTGTCATATCGCAAAAGAAAAGTTTGCCCATAGAAAGGTGTTTTTCAAAATGTCTCTCTTGAGGCAAACTCACTTGAAATTCTCAAAAATTTACTTCTGAACATTTTGGCTTTTAATTTCGTGTAGGAGCGTCTGATCAACCTAATGACGCGACGTGACGGTGGTTGCGGCAGGACGTGCCCATAAGTTCATGACAGTACTTTTTCATCTCAATAAGCTAGAGTCAAATATTTTCCGTGAGGTATCACAGGAAAAGCACATTCATGGTTTTTCGGTTAAAAATTTGTTGACCGTTGGCAAATATTCTTCCGAATCCATGGGCGTACGAGAGGGGTCCAGGTGGGCCTGGCCACCGTAGGGGGATTGAAAATAGTATCAGCTGCCCCCAGAAATTCTGGATGGTGGGAAAAAACCATCGTTGAGGATGATCTTCTCTTTTAGTGCAGGGTCCTAAATGAAAACACCGCGTGTTCATTCAGTTAGTATTTCTAAAATTTTCATCGCGGAAGCCTCAAAATGCTTCCTAATGAGTTAAAATTTCAAAAAAATTCTAGATGTGTTGAATCCAATAGTTTGAAAGTATTTTGTGCAGAAGGGTAAAAAATTATTTTTTTTTCTGCAGAAATTGATGGAAGATCTGCGTTGCGGAAGCTTTTAAAGGCACCTAACTAGATTTAAAATTTGAAACATTTTCCGGAGGACGCCCCTTCTTCCAGCGGGCTAATTGTTGAAATTGGATAGACAAAGAAGACATAGAAAGTATATGGAACGATCCTATTGGTTGAAATTCGTGGTCTCAAAGACTAAGAGGGTAAATGCTGGACTATAGGGTCTCTGGTGGGTTGCCGTTAGTTAGTCAATTCCCTACCTCCTCTGTCCATTGCAACCACCTGCTTTCACCAGTAGAATCCTTCCGTATCCCTTTTTCTTCTTAGTCTATAGCTGTACCTATCCATTCCAATAATCAGTCCGTAGGTACATCTATGCCCGAACCCTTGCATTATAAGGACAGTGAGGACACCCTATATAAAAATCGTCCCGTCTCTTTTCGATTATTCGCCCGGAGAAGATGGTAAGTTTGGAGGGGACTATCGGTTCGGTCCCTGCATTTTTTGGCGGGTGATTTACGTGGTTTGGGAGCCCGTTTGCCGGAATTAATGGAGATCGGCGGGTATAAAAATGCGCGCGGGGGCCCCGGCAGTTTATTCCGGGTGATGCAGTTGGGGGAGTCAGGCGTGTGACGCGCATACAAAGATGACACTGGCCCCGGAAATCTCGTTAAAGGAGCGTCGCCAGGAATTGGCAATTCTGCCCCGAGTCAGGGACAAGCTAGGTACTTCACACCCTCTCATGTGCCTTGCTTCGATGATTGTATCAGGAATGAATGAAGGAATTTCCAAGTGGGAGGGTCCCCCGCTGGAAGTTTTACGTTCCGAAGGGTTTCACTCGAAAATAGACTATGTCGTCGTTTCTATCCATTCTTTATGGCCTTAATCGGAGCCCTCGCCCGAACCGTCAGTAAATGATTTTCCGAGAGAGCCAGTGGCAGTAAAACAAAAGGTGTTACACACAGTTATTCTCTGTTTGTACATCGTTTGATTGCCAAACATGATTGAATTTGAGAATTCCACTTGGACTGCGTTTAGCAAAAAGGAACCAAGCCACATCAGCTATTGCGAAATTTAACTGGGCAATCCATCTTTTTACAAGAGAACTTTTTTGCGGATTCCTTTGAAAATTACGTAATTTGCTTCGTACTATGCAGAAAATTCATTGTTTGCACAAACATCCGCACAACCGTTTTCATGTAAAAAATTAGAGTGCCCAGTGAAATTTGGCAATAGCTGATGTGGCTTGGTTCCTTTCCGCTGAACACGGTTCGTTTAAGTTACAAAATCCAAAAAACGGATTAGTGGATATGTAACGTTTACTGATAGTTGCATGATCGATTTGGAAGGCATACCCATCAGTTGCATCTGGAATGCAAGGTATACATTTCATAAAGAACGCACATGCACACACTACCGATGGTGCAAGTGCTGTCCTTTATGTGCAGATAATGGGAACATAATTAAAAGCCCTTCACACTTCATCTATCACAGAAGCTTATTATAGCCAAAAATTCAGGGATTCCAAAAATCGGGGTTGTTATCAAAAAAATAGAAATAAAAAAATCTTAATTTCAGTCACGTGAGGTTGATACTGGATCCCTAGACCCTTGGCTTTTTTAAGTCACTGGAAAGCACCCTTCCCCCTTTTATCTGCGTAATATGCAACACTTATAGTACCGTGCTGAGGAAAAACGCCGTATGATCATTCGAATGTTGCCAAATTTCCTCTCGAAAAATACTCATTTTCGAAAAAAGTCGTGAATTTGAAATTTGTAGACCTTACAGATCAAATTACAGACGGAATGCTCTGAAAAATCGGAAGAGAAATATTCACAAACCCTCCTGTAAGTTCGTGATTTGTCGAAGGCAATTCGGCAACGCCTGATGGCTCATACGGCGTTCTTCCTTAGCCAGGCAGCACACGACCCCACCTCGAAGACGGCCGAAGCCCATGTATTTTTACGCCGCGGTGAGGGTGCGCGAGAGTGGTCGTGAAAAAGGCGTTAAAAGATAATCCTCGCTGTTTGATCCACCCCCGGAGCGCGGGCAGATTTATGGCTGATAATCTGGGGTACTAATCTGCAAATGGGCGGTTGCGGCCGGGAAATGCGAAGGTTATTGATATTAGCGCGAGGACAATCCGGCGGACGCGGACGCTGGCACGGCTCCTGGCTCCTCGAGTCCCGGCTCCGGGCTTTCGCCCCCTGACCAAAGGAATCCGAAGAGGGTGGCAGGTGGCGAGGGCAGTGTTTCAAACAACCGTTAAATTTCCTCCCTTCCAACAGTATCATCCCTCCTCAATCTTGAATATTCACGCGGGGCCTTCAGAACGGGGCGGCGACGTTCGCTGTTGTCGCTTTGTCATGAGCAGGGTGTCTACAAGTCCAGAATTTTCGGAAATAGTACTGACTTTTTAAGAGCGGTCCGGAAGTACTGAAAAAGTGCGGAAATTCCGCAAAAAGGTCCGGAATTTTTTTTTAACTTTTTGTTATTTTTGTCGCAATTTCAAATTTTTGACATTTTTTCTAATTTCGTCAAATGGATGTACTGAAAAAGCACGGAATTTTTCTGTTGGAGGAGGTACGGAATTTCTTGAGAATGTACCGAAAAAGTACTGTAAAAGTACTTATTTTTGACCAGCCTGTTTTAGTAGACACCCTGATGAGTCATGACATGTATTCGTATTAAGGTGAATCTTCAGTTGAAGTTCCGCAAAAATACACCACGCCGCGCTGCTAAAATCTGGCTCCGAAATCCGTGATTATCTAAAAATTCTAAGACTCGTATGCTCTGGCCGCGTATGTCCGGAATGTTTAAATTCAAACACGAGCTTTGTAGGTTTAATAATGAAGGCTAAAACGTGATCCCAGTTTCTCTTATGGGACGCCTGTAATGCCTGTAAACAGTGGGAGAGAAATATCTGCAACTGCTGAGAGAGATCACTTGTGATTAAATTTTGTGAAATGTTGGTCTTTTCCTACCCATCATTTAAGTGATTCTCTTTCGCGATTAAATGACCAAAACAACTGAAATCTATTTTCAACTCATTTATTTTCCAAAATATGGGCAGATTATTTTCATCTGTAACTGTTCTAAATACATCTGTTCAAGGAACAACAAGAGAATCTAAAATAGTGCTTCTCACTTTGGCAAGGCATTAAACTTTGATTTTAGGACGCTGGGAATTTTTAATGTTCTCCTAGCTTTCATTGGCAAGGTTTTCTTTGATATAGATAAAAACAATTTAAAAGAAAAAATAAGGCCTTGCTTATTTTTTTAATCCTTGATAAGCCAATAATGAATTTTGAAAAACATTAAAGTGGGACTAGCGCTTTGCATAGGAAAAACTTTGAGAAAACTTGGTGTGAACTTTGTCAGACCCTTTTATAGAACCCTGCAGAATCCATTTTGAAAGACTTCATTTCACTTGTCATAAGAAGTTACACCATAACTTTTTTATGAAGACATGGTGACTAGCACACACTCATAAGTGCAATATCAAATGATTCTTTTTTAAGTTGATTTCTTCACGATTTTGAAGAAATGTTCCAGTAGTTCAAATGTTGGGGGTTCTGTATTGGTTTTGCTGTATCATAGGCTTTTGCCACGTAGACTGAAACCTTGACGAGTGATGGCTGCTTTAAATCATGAATGTTACAAAACTCATAGTAAAACTCATGGCGTTGGCAACAAGGGATGTGCAAGAAATTAACATCTCTGGGCTTGTCCTTTTTCAGGGGCAAAGAATGTCTCCAACCGCAACTCACCATCTCAATTAGGGACAAAGTTTGAGGGCTCTAGGCTCGCCACTACTTTTTAAGGCCCCTTCGCCCTTCGCATGTCATTAAAACCCTAAACTCTCTGAGGACTTCTTCCTCCGAAATTAATCCTTCTCAGATTTCAGGGTTGTCAAATTTTAATCATGCTCGCTTAAAACAAAGCCCGTTTTTTAGTTAGAGCATCGCGTGCCTCGCAAAACAAGGGAATTTCGAATTTTATGGTATCTTTTGCAGCGTGTGACATATCGTCGCTCCTTTGACGTAAGGGTGTATTTATATTCCTGCGTGAGCCCCAAAAGACTTCAATTTATATGTAAAACGGAGCTCACGTGGAAATTAAGATACACCGGAGGGGCGAAGTTACGTGACTTGTGGGCTGATCAATGCAATCTGTAGACAAAATAATAGACATAGAAGACAAAGGAAAAATTGTGCGATCCCGTTGATTGAAAAGGGTGCGGTTGTCATAGACTAAAAGAGAAAATGATGAACCATCTGTAGGGTCTCACTCTGGTTGCCTTTAATTAGTTTTTTTACTTACCTCCTTTGTGCAACCGTAGTAGCGGATCTGGGGGGGGGGATGCCCTCCGGCTAAAAAAAAAGGAAAAAAGCAAAATGGGGAAAGGGAGGAAAAAAGAGGGAGAGAAATAAAATGCTCCTAAAATTCACTGAAATAGTTTTAAGATAGAACTAAATAACCGAAGTTTACCAAACCGAAAGCCTCTGAACACCGCAGAAATAAAACGTCCGTACGCCAAAGTGAAATTAGGTTGAAAGAGGTATTATTCGTCAATTTCAAATTTTAAATAATGCAAATTGTAAGCTAAAACTGGTTCAAATTCAATTTGGAAGGGACTATTTTTTAGCCAGAAAGTTGGAATTTAGGTAATTTTATAAAGTTTTTATGGAACCCCCTCTTTCTTTGGGGGAGGAGGGAGATGTAGGTGTTCCCTTGGACGCCCCTCTCGACATCAGCAATGACCCTCTTCCGACTCACTCTAGAACCACCACTGTGCAACCACCCGCCTCCTTCAATAAGATCGCTTCATTTTTCCTTTCTCCTCTTTGTCTATCGCTTTGTATATCAATTCCAATAATCAGCCAACAATCTCTGTGAAAAGAGCGGGGGTTTTGAACGATTAGCAGGAGGCAATTTTACAGCAGAGACTCTGAGTCGCTCGGAAATCCGTAATCGTATTATTAGATACGTACTCAGGAACGAAATGTTTTGTGAAGCTGCGAAAACTCTTAAGTCATAAATAACGAGCGCGAGGACCCGCAAACTCGAATAATGACGTCAATTTCCTCCAGTGACGGGGCGTGAATGATCAACTATCGATAGTTCCCCACGTGAAGCTATGGTAAAAAATCGATTATTAAGGTCCACCCTGTTTATCGATCCTTTTCCATAGATTTAAATGACAGATCAAACGATATATCGCACAGCACACCACGCCACCCACCTCCGGCAGTGACCGAAAACGCTCCCCGCGACGAAGTTGGAGCCTTCATTTAAAAGTTAGTCACTAAAACGTATTATCGAGCATACTTTTTTCCCGTTGCTAATGTGACATAAAAATACTCGAGGGTCATAATCCCTTCTGCAATGCGGGCGCGCCACGTTGCCTAGCAATGCTCGTCCCTCTGCATGTCCCGCATGTAGATCCCTTTGCTTTTCTCCTGGAGCCTGGCAACGTTCGAGCTTATAGGAAGTGATGCGTACCAAAACGGTTTGTCTCGCTGCGTCATAAAACAACGGCGAGACTTAACGTCTCAGTGCGTCCCAAAACGGTTAATTGGGATTTGAACCTCAGTATACTTGGCTTTGCGAGATCCTTTGCTTCCTGTTGAGACATTTTCTCGTTCCTCTTCATGCGCTCTATGCCGCTGTGCTAAAGAAGAACGCTGTATGAACCTTCAGGCGTTGCCAAATTTTCTTTGGTACATTACGAATTTTCGGGGAAATTTGTTAATATTTGTCTCCCTCTTTTTCATATAATTTTGTTTGCAATTTCTCCTAAAGTTTCTGAAAATTTTAAGGAAAATTATTCATAGCTTTCCTCAAAAATAAACTTTTTATCGAAGGTAATTTGGCAACTCTCGAATGTTCATACGGTGTTTTTCCGTAGCACGGTAGTATTCGACGAAGAAGCTTTAGGGCAATAGAGCCGCATTTAGGTGTTGTGGCTTCCGGCTGAACCACCGATCAAATTGGTGCTTAACACTGTCGTGGTGAGGAAAAACGCCGTATGAGCCTTTAGGCGTTGCCAAATTTCTTCTGTTAAAACACGCATATTTTAGGGATATCTGTGAATATTCTTCCTCCAGTTTTCAGAGAATTTGAAGCGCAGTCACATCTAAATTATCTGAAAATCGTAAGAGAAAAGATTCATAACTCTCCTTTGAAATAAATGTTTTACTGGAGGAAATTTGGCAACTCCGGAATGCTCTTACAGCGTTTTTCCTCAGCATGTAACATGTGCCCCGCTATCCTGCCCTTTGGAGTCAGGTTGAAATCTAGGAGAATTTTCGTATTAAGATGAGTCTGTAGTGTTAGATAAGCTAATACTCTTTAGATAAAACTAAGAATTTTATAAGGACTGTTTAAATTGCTTGATGCACTTAAAGGAGAATCCATTGCATGGTCAACCTCCCACCCATGTAACATGTGGGACACCAAGATCCTCTTCTCGCGACCAGAATTGTTTTGGGGCAAACGAGAGGTTTTAACTAATGGCGCGGCTTATCTTTGCATTGTCGATGTGAAGGACGCGTAAGCGCCTTCAATTTTTGGCTATGCAACGTGGACGTCCATCATGCGCGAATAGTTGTATCATAACGTTTGACCTAACAACTGCAGCGCGGCGTATCTTCGCGTCCTAAGTCTGCGAATACAGGGTCCACCTAGAATCTGGTTTGTGAGTGATGAATTATGCTATTTCAATATCATTCCACCCAAATACCCTCTTAATTTATGATCAAGAGAAAATGTATCGGTAAACTCGAAAAAGTGCGATTTTCCTCGGATGAGTCCACAAACATTTAGGCGTATAAAATTATAAAACACAACATGAAAAAGCAACCGTTTTTTCCTATGATTAAGTAAGGTAGAACATGAAGTACCTTAACGTGCGCTTAAGTGTTTTTGATTAGTTTTTCTTCGCGGATTTCATCGACCGATTCTTCGCGGTCAATTTGTGACTTCCGTTATAAATCAGACGCAAGCCGCAAGGATGGAATCTGGATTGCAGTCGTGTTCTGCCACGCTAAGGAAAAACGCCGTATGATCATTCGAGAGTTGCCAAATTTCCTTCGATAAAATCTGTATTTTTGAGGAAGGCTATGAATATTTTGCCTCGAAATTTTCAAGACTTTCAGGTGGAATTGCAAACAGAACCATCTGAAAAATTGAAAGAAATTCTCCTGCAAATATTCCCGAAAATTCATGGTTTACCAAGGGAAACTGAGCAACGCTTGAAGGCTCATACGGCGTTTTTCCTTAGCACGACAGTGTTGGCCTAATGCGCTAGCCACTCGCAAGTCACAACGTCTCTGAAAAACATCCAGAGAAACTAGAGTATATTACTTCGGCAGGGCACCTTCTTCATTCCCAAACACTGGAAAAAACCACATTAGATCTAGAGTCCAGACTCTTGAAAACATTGACAAGAAAAAATACTCTTGATTCAATCAGATTTTTGCTTAAATTAGAAGAAAATCCGCTCAAATTAAGAGGCTTGGTTCTTGATTTAAGCAAAAATCCGATTGAATCAAGAGTACTTTTTCTTGTCGATGTATTTAAGAGTCTGGACTCTGGATCCAATGTGTTTTTTTTCCAGTGAATGTCTCAGAATAACTTGTGGTTTCGGTAAATCTTACCAATACAATAATTATAAACAAGTGCCTCAAAGTTACTCCCAATAGAGACATTTTTATCGTGTGATTTTGAGACATCTAAGCCAGCCCTAGATGAAGCGATGAAAGGGAGGAATCACCTGGACGGTCGGAATTGGGCGCCGCGACGCGGGGCTGCGACGCTTCCTGGATCCGGGCTGGACAATGGCCCCTGAGCCAGGACCGGGGCTTGGTCCTTTCCGCGCAGCGAAATTAATTAATCATCCGGGAACGCACATAATTTGCCGTATTCATCTCAACATTGTTGGCCCAACGCGGCTCGCCTAGTAAATTACGATCCCCGCCACCCGCCCGCCTCCACGACCGAGGCAGGGTCATAAAACGACAATTTAATCCCCCCGCTTCCCCACCAGAGACCGGTCATCGATGGCTCATTAATAATTCCTGTTTTATGTTTTCTGTTCCAGGTGAGTGTTGATCAGCCGCTCCCAAAATCCATCGCCGATGTTGTCAGGTAGTGGCAAAACTAACTTTATTAAAAGGATCGCAGCCAGAAAATTATGTCCTCAGTAAAAGACATTGCAAATCTCATCTAGTACTGCCTGTTAAGGAAAAACGCCGTATGAGCCTTCAGGCGTTGCCCAGTTTCCCTTGGTAAACCATGAATTTTCGGGGAAATTTGCAAGAGAATTTCTTCCAATTCTTCTCATGATTTTTTTCGCAATTTCACCTGTAAGTCCCAGAAATTTCAAGGTAAAATGTTCATAGCTTTCCTCAAAAATAAACATTTTATCGAAGGAAATTTGGCAACTCTCGAATGTTCATACAGCGTTTTTCCTTAGCACCGCAGAATAGATCAATTGCACGCATCACAAATCACTGTTAGAAACATTGGAGTGGAATTCGTACCACTCCTGAATCTATTTTGCTGCATATAAATCCAAGTGTTATGAAGGAGGAGTGAAATCCGTTTTGTTAGGGTAGACCATATTATGTGGGGAAAGTACGGGCATGTCGAAATAAGGAGCTCTTAGGGCCCAACTAACACAAGAAAAACGCCGCTGCCTGTATTGGTTAGGTTAGGTTATCGTTAGACATTCAAACTAAGGGAGGTCTCCTTGACATTGGACTCCGTGTTCAAGTAAGGAAGTGAAAAGTTTAACATTGAGTCCGAGATCGTGGAGATGAGCAGGCAAATATACCACGGAAGAGCATGGTGTCCAATAACTTGGACACAATGCTACATAATAATTCTAGAGCAGAAAATTCGAGAAAAGAGTGTCTTACGATCATCGGAAGAAAGTTCCTAGACCTAGATGAGCCCGCTCTATCTAGATTGATTGGAGCGCGACCACGAGAAGTGGACCCCAACAGTCCGCGAAGCGCCCACTGGGGGCTGAGCCGTGTAGTTTTTTCCTAGTACGGATAAAATAGTCTTCACTGTATTTTAAAGTTCAGTTCTCATACGATGCAGCAGACGCGTGCGTAACTCCTCCGAAGGAACTTACGAGGGTGGCAATAGCGGCTCCCCTCTGGGGTAGCACGCTTCCGTTTCCAGGGCCTCATAATTCGCCGTGATGCAACTCAGACTTCTCAGCGTGCGACTTGGGCGTGATTTGTTGATTATTCATTATTCATGCCGCGTTTCATTTACTAATTGATCCCCGCAGATTTTTCCCCGCTACACCCTCCTCGCAGGGCGTGCACTTGCGCCACGCCGACGTAGGAGCGTAGGCACTCACCGAGGTGAGCCCTAACCTCCGTTCAACTCCGTAGTTTCCAGGGCTCACGAGGAAACGGGAATAACGCTTTTAAGTCAACGGAGTGACGTAATATTCACCCGCGATGCCGGAGCTCGTAAGTTACAACCTATTAATTCCACCGTGCCAAGGAAGAACGCCGTATGAACATTCGAGAGTTGCCAAATTTCCCTCGGTAAAATTTTTCTTTTTGAGGAAAGTTACGAATATTTTTCCTTAAAATTTTCCGGAACTTTAGGTGATGTTGCGAACAAGATTATCTGAAAAATTGGAGGAAAAATATTTACGAATTTTCTCAAAAGTTTGTGATTTACCAAAAGAATTTGGGCAACGCCTGAAGGCTCTTACGGTGTTTTTCCTTAGCATAGCAGAATTACGATATACGCTCGTGCATGGCGTTTTCTGGAGATTGCTCTGCTCCGGCAGCGCTGAGCCCGGACCTGGTGCCCGGATCTACGTTCCGGACGGAATGAAATGTTGAACTCCGGAAGAGTTATGTCCGGTCTGTTTGCTGAGGTGTAAAATCAACCGACGCGGTCCAAGGCTACATCTATCGCCCCCCCCCCTCCCCATTCGATAAAAGTGGGGCAGTGAAGCAATATCCGAATCCTGTTTTATTGGAGCCTTTAAAATTTTGCCGGAGATCCGATTTTTGCGGATATTCCTCGATCGTTCATATTTCATTATGCGGCAGGGTTCGATGACTTAATTTGTCGGTTTGGCCGAGAGACATTCGTCGTTCTTCAGGCGGAAATCGTAACTCCATCCAAAGGTTGCGAAATTGACTAAAAAATTGAAAATTAGAATTGTTCTTAGCTTTGGCGTGTAATGAGAGGAGCAAAAAGTGGAAGTTCAAGACGGAAATGCCGAACCGTTTCACGGTAAAAATACAATTTGCAAGTAGAAAGTTTGCGTTGTTAAAATTTAGCTACGTTCTTTAGTTAGAAGGACGACGAATTGTTGTTTGTAAAGAAAGTATGACGAGATCTACACCGCAAGCCTCCGAAGGCGTTCCTACTCGCACACATATCGATATACTTTACATTCCTCAGTGTTTGGATTGAAAGTTCTGAATATCTTACGAATTGAGAGGAATTGTATTTGTGTGACAATCATCAAGCAAGCCAGGGGTAGTGCGACTGAAAAAGCATGTTAGGTGTTTTTTCAGCAGTCAACCTGCAGCAATTTTAGATGTCTTTCGCATAACATTTCAATTTCATAAAGCTGTAAACTCTCCCGATTATACTAGCTTAGTTTGAGAGAGTCGTTTTGTGAATTTTATTTTTACAGAAAGAAAAAACTTCGTGCGTGGGGCCTGGGACCCGAAGTTGAGGTCGTAAATGGATCACTGAAGTTTTCGGATGCGCTATCCGTGATCCATATGACTTCAACTTCGGGTCCTTCGTACAAAGTTTTTTTCTTCATGAAATCCGTTCTATCAAAGTATATCAAAATAAATACGTTATAATCCCTTGACATTAGCTTATTAGCTAAAGGCCGAATCTTAATCGACATTTCATTCGGTTAGTCCTATTTTTCCCAATGAAAGATTTTTTTAAACCAACTGTAAGCCCCTCCTTCCTGTATGAGGCTCAATTACTTTTATAGCTTTGCGGCACGATAATTTTGCCCCGAAGTTGCATAAGATGGTTCATTGGTCCAACACTGCAATAAAAGTGCTTCGCTGTGAAGTTTTTTGTCTCGACATAACCATGCTAAGCCTCAGAGAGCTGAAAATTCATCAACCCGGGTTCTGGTTTAGTAATTCTCAGACGTAACACTTCCCTCTCATAAAATAAGCCACTAGACTCACCGCCTCTTGAACACAGGAATTCATAAAAAGCAAAAAAAAAAAAACCTCTCGGTTTAAACGATCAGCGCTAAAATTGGTGCAAGTGCAATAAAGGAAAATGGTGAAAAGAGGGCGGGGAGTTCGGGGGGCTAGGGATTGGAGGGTCGTTATCAGATGAACCGTGACCTTAAACACTCATTGCCGATCCTTAATTAAATTTCTTTTTCTTGATGAAATATTTAAAACGATGTTTTCCCCGCCTTTACCGACCATTTTCTCTAGACATCCTGATTCAGAGCTTAGCGTATACAAAGTTCCCAGCGTTGCCACAGTCGGATGTCCGTCTTCACTTTACGCTTGCAGTCAAGTTTTGCATGGCCATAAGATGACTCCTTTCCGATGAGATCTTTATACGGAGGCCATTTGATGGTCAAACTTTTGCTGTTGGTAATGCAGAATTTTTTGTTTTTACTCGATTTTTGTCACAGAAAACTTAGCGGGTTTTTTTTTTTTTTTTTTTTTTTTTTTTTTTTTTACTTAGTTAAGACCAAATAAAACGTATTCTAAAATTTGAATATCAAATGTCATTAAATGGTAACTTCGAGATGCGGCTTGATTTTTTGATTGATAAGAATGAGTATACAGAATGCATTCGAAGTTAATTAGTAATCAAACAAGAATAATTTAAGAAGATTATTGAACAAATTTAAAGGCAATCGACGAAGATTCATCAACCGGGCCACCTGTGGTACCCGAAATTTTACCACAAATAATTTCGTACCCAACAAAATTTCGTCGACACGAGTAGACCTTGATACATGGATCTCGGAAATGGTATCGGTCAAGGCTCGAGATTTATTCAAAATGTTCATTTCATCGTAAACTTTGATTAGCCGGATAATTGAGACGATTACCACTTGCGATAACAAAATACCGGTATGTTTGTTTCGCAAAATCGAATTTATTAAACCCCGCAATCGAATTGATACACGGCACGGCACCTTCTAAATACACAAAGGATAAAACAACTTGAATCATCACACTGAGAAAAAAAACTTCGTGCATGGAACCCGAAGTTGAGGTCATATGGATCTTGAGGTCCAGCTGCCGAAGTTCGGGTCAGACATCTGAAGTACTTCGGTATGCACCGAGTACTTCAGATGTGTGCCCTGAACCCTTCGTTATTTATCGAAGTACTTCAGATGTCTGACTCAAACTTCGGTAGCTGGACCTCAAGATCCATATGACCTCAACTTTGGGTCCCATGCACGAAGTTTTTTTCTCCGTGCAAAAAACTCGTTTCAGGCGAATTCAGATTATCGGCGTTCTAAAGTAAATAATCGGAGTTCAAATTGACCACGTTTTGCAACGAGAAACTACGGCTAATTTCGAAAACAACATGTAGGCTATTGATTTCTTAATGCAGATACGTGCCTGTCTGAATGAGTCGGAAGTATTAGTCCCTTATTGCAAAATTCAGACCAAATGTAGCCTGTCCAGTTTCGCTCCGAAGAAAGAAATCTAAAGTCGAAAATAACCACTGACTCGGTTAATTTATCATTTAGAACAGTTATTTGACGGCCTTCTAATGAAATTGTATCTCGGCGTTCAATATGGCCTCGCAGGGCGGCTGTTTTTCATGTATTATTCACTCACCTTTCACTCTCTCTCCTGGCCGAGGATTGCGGATATAACTTGCGCCCATCCCAGCCCGTTTGTCTAATCCTCCTCGCGAAAATGTGCTTTTCTCCTCTCCCGGTCGTTCTTTGCCAGTTTACTTAAGATTAAAAATAAAGCCTAGTTTTGCCGACCACCTTAATAGCCTGATAGTGGGGCGCGTTTGACGGCCGCGCGTCAAAAGCGGCCCGGAAAGCTCTCGTTTAATAATTCAGCACATGTTGTCAGATCTCTTATCGGAGCATGTGTTCGTATGCGGTATTTTCCGCAAATATCCCGAATTTGGCAATACTGTAGTCAGCCCTGAAGGGACGGAAGCAAACACCGCCGCGGTCGGAAAATGGAGAATAAATAAATCTGTTTGATTCGGAGATCAAATCTCGAGGATTTCCGAGAGTTCTCAGGCGAGCTGAGATTGGTGGAATTAGGAGCCCTCACAGGGTTCTTTGAGTGTCTTTCTAATCTTGTGTGTTTGACCATAACGTGATAAATCATAACCATCCCGAAGACGAAGGAGCAGACAAGGGAAATGTCTGTAGACTACTTTCTCGGCGATTGAACGAGCATGTCTGTATTGCAATTCAAGATGGTGTCTCTGCTGTGCATTTACACTTCAACTTGTCAAATTTTCATCTTACACGTGGTTGATCAACTTTTGAACTAAAATATTGTAAAATTATGATAACTGGAATGGGGTTTCTTCAGTCTTTTGAAGAATATTTCATCCAAACGAATGCTTGAATCCGTGATACTTCATCTCCGGGAGGTTGAATCTTTTTCACTCACACGGTTTTAAGAATTGAAAGAAAAGTAGTGTACTTCATTCAATAATCTAATTTTTCCTCCGATACTTATATTTTACCCGAAATTTTTAGAAAAACCATTTGATTAAAAATCGGTATCCAAAAAAGTGGGATACCTTAATTATCGCGAAAACTTCTAAGCTATTATTTTATCTTATGTCTTTCAATGTTTCTGAAACTGTTACTCTAATTCGACCCGTTTTTTGTTGAAAAACATTTAATCACCAGAGACTGAAACAGATCATCGTGGTTGGATTTACAATTATTTTACTCTTAATAGCAGCACACGCTCTAACTACACGATAAGAGGTTTTTGTGATTGTAAAATGTTACGAAGACTCCTTGGGACTGCGCTGTAAAGAACATTTGTGTCCTTGTGTTATTTTTGGCTAATATAGGAAGTGAAACACAAACAAACACAAATTCTGTGTTGATTTCGGTATAGTTTGCGGTGAATTCAGCGCAGAAAACAACGGAGAGACTGGGAAAATGCATTCCTCCGTTCGCGACGTTGGTATATTCACCACCCGTTTTTTATTAATTTTCTTCAAGAAATGTACCTGGCAGTTTTTCTTGAAACTCTCAACTGCAGGTTAGAGTTATTTTGTATTTTTTTACCGTGTTAAACACAATTTTGTGTTGAAATCCCTGTGTGTGATGACATTGAGCGGAGCATTACGATTTCATGCCTCGTGCCATGGCGCCTACAATTTTGCACATGCAACACGGACATCCATCGAGCACGAACAGTCGTATCTCTGCGCCGTCATTAACACGCGTCCTTTCCGTCAGTCTTATTTCGATGATAAAACTGCAGAAATACATAGCTCCGTTTCCGGAGACTAGACACATGCATTTTTCTGATCGCTATACGTTGGTATTCACCACTCGTTTTTTATAAAACTTCTTCCAGAAAAGTAGCTGGCATTTTCTCCTGAAATTTTCAACCGGAGGCTATGGTTATTTTGTGTTTTACTTCCCATATTAACCAAACATTTCTGTTGAAATTTCTCTCCGTGAGCGGAGGATTAAGTAGCGGAAATATTGTCGAAAAACACGATGTCGAAAGCTCGCTGAGTGCTTTTACGAAATGAATTAAACGAAAATATTGTAACAGACTTATGGAGAAGAATTTGTTTCGTTAATCCTGGAGGGTTGCTTTAATTTTAGTCGTAAATGCTTTCACGGAAGATCCGCGCCTACGCGTTTCGGAATGAGATAGCCGCTAAGGCTCCGGGTAAATTCGTCGCTCCTCTGACTTAACGGCGTAGTTCCATATTCACATGAGCCGCGGAAAGCATAGCGCTATACGGAAAACAGGGCTCACGTGGAAATCTAGATACGCCCTTACGTCAGAAGAGAGACGAATCTGCAGATTGCAGGAGTCCGCGCGAGAGCGGAGGGCAATAGAATTTAAATTGCCTCGAAAACTCGTGATTTAGCAGGACCCAGAATGGTGTATTTGGGTAGTTCGCAGGATTTCACGAGCGGACATTTGCATTTTTAGCACCTTTTCGCTTTTTCTGGAAGGGCCGCCGCCGAATGAACCGCTGTTCCTCACTCCGCAAGAATGTTGAGTAATTGAGCGACACTGTTAACAAATTTGGAATGGGCCTGCTTGGTTGAACTGTGAACATTTCCGAGTTTAACATGGTTACTTAGGGTTACTTTTTCGTCGGTCAGAACAACCAATTGGACTTGGTTAATCCAAAGGCGGACCCAGACACTTCGACGGGGGGAGGGGGGTTGTAATAGGGGCACGATAAGTAACACGAAAGTCCGGTTGTTTCTTCTTCCTGTGTGAAAGTTTAAGACCTATCGACGGAAATTTCAAATTAATTCATCTAAGGTGCAAATCTAATTGAAAAATCCTAATAGTGTTTACTCAGTAACTTCCACGTAATCTCCATGTGAGGCTATACTAGTTCCGAAGTGTACAATTTCCATAAAGTGGTTTGTCACAGAAATGCCAGAACGTTTTGAGTCTGCTGCTACCTATACCTTTTTAATGCTGCTAATTAAAAAGGATCTCGGCTGTTTTGGCACACAATTAAATTATTTGCCGATTCTCCTCTATAGGCTGATCAAGAACCACTTCTAACTCAATTTCGACCAAAATGGCGAAATTTGACAGGTACACTTTGGAATTAGTAGCCTCATATGTCGCTTTATTCTAAGTTTAGCAGTGTCCAATTGATATCGAATGCGACTGAACGTAAACATCACAACTTTAAAATTATCATTTATTTTGAAAACACCACCGTGAGATCTTGCAACAGGCGTTATCAGTGAAATTTGAGCCGCGTATAACGAGGAGAGACGACCAACGGCGTAATCATATCTTAAACCCGATTTTGCGCGCGGAGCTGTGGCATCTGTTTATTTGCCCCTCCAATAAAATTGATTTATAGCGCTAAGTCGCTACTGGAGGAGAAACTCGTTCGTAAGGCGCCACTTTTTACGAAAATTGCTGTTGACATAAGGATGTACCAAACAATAAATCAAAGTGAATCAAATATATTGGCAAAAGAATTTAGTAACGCTTTTCAAATTCGAGCATGTAACAGGTGAAGTAATTTAAAACACTCTTGAACAACAAAAAATTGTGTGCACTGTCTGTGGGAGGAAAACTCGTTTGTGTGTATACCTTAATCACGGAGCATAGGTTTTCGCGTACTTATTTAATTTTAATGACTCAATGTTTTCTTTATTTTTTTGGTAATTTTTGCAGCTGAAAATTAGCTGGTAATAGATCAAAACGTGCTGCCTTTTAGTGGTTTTATTGTTTTTTCTTTGTTTACCCATGTTTCAATTCCCTTCCTAAATGTATTCGTATATTCGGGCTATGTTTCTGTGCTTTATCGTTTAATTTTAGAGGCTCTTCAAAGTGATAGTTTCTATTTGATTTTTGAACTTCAAACACGTGTTTCTGAAAACCATAAGAATGTCACTTGACCCACCCATGAAATTCCTCAGTGATTTATTCTTTCACCAAAATTTCGCAAGTTTCAAACTGACAACCCTTAGATGACGTTGTATCATGCTTATTTGGTGGCGCATCCTTTGAGTATTTGGATAGTCTATCCAGGACACCCAGTGTATGCATAAATTCGCACTCATGCCTATACAAACCCATTATCTCTGTTTGCGAAATATTTCCGGGAGAGAATGAGTGCTGAACTGCAGCGGGGCTTGTGGGGACTGGAGAGACTGGAGGGAGTGTTTAATTGGCATAATCTGTGAAAGTGAGCGAACAGACTTACGACGTGGTGAGGAGCTGTATTGCCAAGAAAAATTAAAAGCAGGGACTCTCAGTGTAGTGGGTGGTTGCGAAGAGAGGGATGTATGTTGATGGGCGAGAGGAACGCGGGGAGGCGAAACATCTGTGATTTATCCTGTTATAAAATGCAAATTGTAGATGGCGTTAAAAGCAGACTTGCCAGCTTCCTTTGTCGCCCCATTTTCAATTTTACTCCGATTGAAGAAAGCGAAATGAAAAGACACAATTTGAAAGAGCGTGTAGACGAGGCTCAAGCAAATTGAAGACTTAAAGAATAATTCCCTCCAAAAATTCAACTGAATTATCGTATATCCTCACCTTAATCTGTCCACCATTGGGTCGTCTAATAGCCCTCTATCATACTAGTAGACTCTCAACAGTGATATATAATCCGTTAAATGCTCATTCTATTGCGTCGAGGCTATTACAGTTTTAATTTTCCATCATATTGGAATTACTCAAGACTTCAACCTGCGGACCACTAAATATAACTCATTATCCTTCGGTAGACAAATCGGCCCTTATTGAAGTGGCCTAATGTGACTATGATTAGTTTTGTTCAGCGCGTCATTTAGATAAATTTCCTGTTTGACCAACACAACCTCTGTCTAATATGCCGCGACGGCAATTTCCTCGTTGAAACAACTGGAAATCTCATTTATTTTTAAACCAATATTCCTGTTACTTCAAGAGATGTCCTACCGCTTAGAATTACAATTGGAATTTGCTGATGATTTAACGAGAATTCCTGTCATAGTTTATCGATGGTCAAAGTGTGAAAGCACGTATCTCTGTTTGCAATGCCGCAGTCACTTCCGTGCATGATTTCATTTCTCTTCAGAAAACTATTCAACATGATCTCTTAAAAACTTCTTTGGTTTTCCTTCTCTGTTTGTATAATATTCTGTATTCATTTCAAGTTGCAAAATTGACTTGCTTCTTTTTAGAACGATGAAAAAGGAGCGGATATTTTGAAATACCTCAATAAAGATAAGTGGTTTCGCACTTTAGCTATCGATGTTCAAGAGGAGATGATCCTTATCAGTGTACTCGATTAGGCGCAATAACGTGAAATCCAGTTATACTGATTCTCATCACATGCATCCAAACCAGCTTTTGTCTGTTCTACCACGCTATGAAAGAACGCCGTATGAACATTCGAGAATCGCCAAATTGCCTCTGGATAAAACATGTATTTTTGAAGAAAATTATGCGTATTTTTCTTTGAAATTTTCAGACGCTTTAGGTAAAATTGCGAACAAAGTAATCTGAAAAGCTGAAGAAAAATATTCAATATTTTCCTAGAAAATTAGGTTTTCATGAAAGAAAATATGGCAACGTCTGAAGGCTCATACGGCGTTCTTCCTTAGCATGGCAGTATTGTACGCGGTCAGAGAATATGCCATACTCTGTATAAGGTGTGTCAAGTAGGAAATCGTGACTGGGCCTTGTGACGAACCCCTCTGCGACGCAGAAAAGGAGCCCCCGAAGGCGGGTTTGGTGGAGGGAACACAGACACCGAATAAAGATATCTAATTATGCCGAATCTACTCGGTTGTCTTAAGAGCTTAATCATGACAAACGCCACTATTAAGCATTTAATTAAAATTTCCGTTTATCGTGGGCCGGAGTGGTGGGGATGGACGACGGGTAGGGNGGGGTGGGAAGGGGTCTCCGCCGGTCCGCGTCCCCAAAGCCGTTTCCGAGGCTGTTACTCTTACCAGTGCTACAGCAGTGCCAGATGATCACAAGGGATACTTGTCATCGAATTCCCATTCTAATTGATTTTTGCAGAAGAATTTTGTTCATCTCAAAAATATGAACGATACTTGATTTATACGTGGGGAGATAAATGAGCAAATCCTCGGGAAACGAAGGAAACGTGTCCTCTCACGACCGACTAAATTTTGTAGATTGCCATAGAGATTCTCTTTAAGCTCGTTTATTTGGATTGCATTTTGCAAAAAAGAACCACTAGCATTGCAATGATGCTAAGATTGTGCAACTTCATCCTTTGCAATAAAATTGCGGAAATCGTGAAAAACTATGAAATTTAGATGGTAATTTTTGTCTTAAATTCACAGTTTTTAGCGAGTAAAATAGAAACTATTAATGGNGTATTTTTTCTTGTCAATGTTTTCAAGAGTCTGGACTCTAGATCCAATGTGTTTTTTTTTCCAGTGGATATTTGATTTATACGTGGAGAGATAACTGAGCAAATCCTCGGGAAAAGAAGGAAACTTGTCCTCTCACGACCGACTAAATTTCGTAGATTGACAAAGAGATTCTCTTTGCTCGTTTATTTGTACAAAAAGAACTGCTTGTCGCAATAGGTCACAAAGCAGGGTTAGAATTACTGCACTAGTGTTGCACCAAACAGCATATCTCTTTGAGGGAAAACTGTGCTCATACGAGCTTTTTCCCCTCTGGATTGAGATTTTCAGCTTTATGCTGAATTTTAACGCACGTTGGCAGAAAAAACTCCAACATACTGTCTTAGAATCAATCTGAAAAAAGATTTGTTTCAGAGGTCACAACGAAAGAAGACAAAACAGTTTTTTTTTAAAAGAAAAAACGTCAAGACTGAGAAACTAAGGACCGTCAAAAAAAATTGGAAAATCCAAGAATGAAAATCTTGTGATAATATTTTAAAACCGATCAGCATCTAATCGCCCATAATTTTGAAATCACTCAGCTTTAATTGTACCTTTGATTGTCAGGGCCTAATTTCTAATGCAAACTGGGTGCGGCTTAATTCTCATCGATAATTTTATCATTCCATTGTTTTCTAAAGCACTTACTTATCTTTCCTGAGACTATACAACTGTTCGACAAGAAGTTCTCTTTAACTTCAATTGCTACATCACCGTGGACTCGCCGTGTCACATGATGCTCTTTTGAGGTCCGAAAATGACACTCAAAGTATTATCGATTACAGTGACTAGGCGTGAATGATCGATCATCGATATTTACTCCTTTAAAGCGATGGTAAAGAATCGATTATTAAGGTGTTCGTTGCGGACCAGCTATTTATCGATCGTTCTCCATAGGTTCAAATGGCAGATCAATCGATTTATCACAGAACACGTCACGCCACTGATCGTCCACCGGGCGGGAAAAGGCGAAACTGGATGGCGGGATTGAATATTTACAGGATGGTTCATTATTTATTCAAAGTCCAGATCAGGAACTTGGTGATGCAAACCTAGGAGCTTTGAAGTTAATATGGGGCCAGGACGGATGGGATTTGGAGTGAGTGGGAAGTTTGTCACGATAAAAGCTGGAAGAACCAACAATGTCCCCTTCTTAGCCTTCAAAATCAATGAATCCACCCGGCTAGCACGATCAACCTCTGGGTCGGGAAAGGCTCTGTGTCGGATTCTTGGTGGCTTAAAAGTTCGGTGGGTCCTCCCATCGTTTTTGCAAGCCGGAGGAACAAGTGGAAGAGATTATCTAGCCAGCCTTTCAAGCTCCACTTTGCTGTCATATCATGTACTCCGGTGATGAAAGTCGGCAAACGCTCGATTTCGGCGTTTCTAAATTGCCTCTTTTATTCCAATTTTTTTATATGCTTAAAGTAAAGACTTTTGCATCAGCCATACTTTTTTATCTCATTCTCATTTAATTTCAAAATCTCCAGTTCCATGTTGCTCTCTGTGTCAACATTCTCCCCTTACAATCGACCTTATTTTGCTGTCTTGCCCAAAATCCTATGCTCCACTCACATCAAAATCATAACTACCTCCCTTCAAACATACATCCTCTAAGCTCTGATGGTCCAAATGTAAATACCGAAATGTGAAAGCTCTCTAAGCAAATAAATTTAAAAAGTTAAGGTACATTCCTGGTTCCCGACGTAAATAGCCTAGTTGCTGATGGTCGTAATAAATTAACGAACTAACTATATTCACAGAAGGAGACAAATTTAGAAGGAACATCGGCGTTTTCTTTGACCTTTTGAGAAACCGTAAATTCTAAAATGTGACTCGACTTTTGCAACTTCTTTGATAAGACTTGTATCTTCTTATATAAACTTTCACTGGGTGTGGCGTTACAAATTTCTTACGATATTCAATTTTCCGGAGGAAAATCAGATGTGATTAAGTTAAATCTTGCAGCAAGTATTGCAATGCGACTGACGTAGTTTGACTCCTTTCATTATGCGTTTGAAGGGGAGGAGAGACCTAACCCAGTATCGTTTTTTAACTTCTCGCCCGAAAAGAGGCCACATCTCACTAGCAACATGGAGCGGACCATTGCGAGTTCACGTCTCGCGCCATCGCGCCTTCAATTTTGCAGATGCAACACGGACATCCGTCAAGTACGAATAGTTGTATCTCTGCGCCGTCATCAACAAGCGTCCTTTCTTTTGCTCCATTTCCACAATGCGTGTGGGGGAGGGGTATGCTAGGTGCATTTACTGACGTAACTTGTCATATACTATGTATTGAATTATCCTCTAACACTTGCCGTTCGACGAGCTATCAAACATTTTGTGGGTGAACCGAAAATATAAGTTCGTCATTTCAATAAATAGTCCATTCGTGTGCCTGTTTAATGTTAACACTTGTACTCTCCACTGACCGTGGAAGGTTATGACTTGTATTACCGCAGCCATTAAAAATCAAACATTACGTCAGATTGCCGTATCAGCGGTTATGATAAATTTTACAATCACCGTTTAGACGACACCAAACGACGGTAAATGGATCGGAAGTTAAAGCAATCAACTACTCACTGTTTATATCTAATCCATGTTAAAATCAGTAAGCTTTAGGTACTCTTTTCTCTGAAACTGCTGGGTGTATACTTTTCAAATTTTTCAGTGGTCATGGTGGGTCTGTCAGTAAGTTTTGGAAGCGAGATTTTGAATTTTGGTGAACTTAGGGTTTGATTTTCACAAAGTTGACCTTTTTCTCATTAAAAAAACTTATTTTTTATGGTTTTGAAATCATAAAGAAAATACCCATATTCTTGCAAGGCTATTATCTTGAATCCACATGTAGCGCTTGCTTTATTGGTAATTTTTAAAAAAAGTTAAGATATCTTCAGTAGCTCCTGAACAAAGTGCAACTAAAGTCGAAAAAACCAACTTATCAGGGGTGTAAAAAAAATGATGAGTACTGATTATACCTATTGATTAACACTGATTACACCACCTATTTCCTACTGACATACATGTGTTTGAAATATTTTTAAAATTGTTTCTCAATTTAAAAGTATATTAACCAATACATCGTTCTAACAGTTCACTGTCCTTATTAATAGTATGGTGAGTAGTATTGGTGGTATAAAATGAGAAAAAAATTAAGCAGTTGGTTGCTTTAATGATCCAATGGTAATATCTGAACCTTGTTATGAAAAAAATATAAATGCCGTGCTCCGCAAATTTCATTTGGCAACAGCAATTTGTCAATCACGACACTGTAATTCCACTCATTATAGTCGCTCTTTACCCTACCACCTCGCGATCGAGAGACCTTTCACGCGATGAATTATTCTCTTTCATTGACAGTGACAACTACCTTCCATACGAACGCACAAGCAGGAGCTCCAGCAGTCATCGAATCAAAGGGATAATGAATATTAAGTATTGACTGATGAGTGCGAGTGTGATACCATGTAAAACTGCAAACTCACATTCATTATCGACTTTTGGCCTTTGAAACGTAGGTGCAAACCTGTCTTTCCCTTTCTTGGAATCTGGCCTCTGGCTGTCGAAATAAAATTTGGACCTAAAGTTTGTCAATACAGGGTTGCCACATAATTTGGAAAATTAAATTTCCTGACATTTTCCTGATTGCTTTGTCTTATTTTGGTGAAATTTCCTAACAATGGAGCAAATGCCGGATTGTTAAAGAGACATACAGTAACGCTAGTCAGCTCACTAAGTCGAACTATGGTTAAGACGAAATTCCGATTACGACGAATTTTTTTTTCGGTCCTTAGACACGTCCATAAATTAAGTGGAGAATCGGTCAAGACGAATTGCCGCCTACGCCGAATTTTTTGTCGGTCTTTACCTAATTCGATTTAGCGAGCTTTTACTGTAGTTCTTAGTGTCCAGACGAAATCTGTTGTTCGAAACGTCCAACTCCCTCGAGAAAGTAAATAAAGGTGACTATTGACGATTTTTCCCTGGCATTTTCGTCATTTTCGCGGACATTGTCACGTTTTCCCTGAAATCCCCCGGTATTCCCTGACTGTGGTAACCCTGTCAATAATGACGGATTTTACTCAATGAAGTATTAGTTGAGTCTAGAATTTTACTCATATAGATAGTGACTTCAGGATTTTACCATTATCCCGCCACTAATGACATAAGGTGTCATATTGGTGTCATCATGGTCACCGAGGGTGCATAAAGGACGCCTCTAAAGGCATAAATAACGTTGTTATGCGGGTTTCATTTTCTTCATAATACTCTATCGAAGTATATATTTCACTTCCATTTTAACCTTTTTACTTTTTGTTTGTTCTAGGTAAGGTGAATTCTTAATTATCTGCCTTTGGGCGTGGCATCAATGGAAGGCAGCGTGAGTTTAACGCATGTCATTATTCTTCTTTCTTTTGTCGCAAAAAAGTCTCATTCGTCTTTTTTAGCGTTGAGAATAACTATTGAAATATTTAAATAAGTATTAAACCAATCCCTCTACAGGTGTTTTGAGAGTTTAGCGATAAAAGCGCGCATTAAATATTTAGCTCCTTGAGCGCCAATGTAGAATAGACATTGGGCATTGCTCAACTCCCAAAATCATAAGATTTCTTCCGCTCAAAAAGCTTCTATCTGAAACTTATGTATCAAAATTTCGCGCGTAAAATGTAAGGAAGCAGAAGTAGAAAGCAATAAATAGAATCACTCTTTATCCTTTGAGATCACGGTGCAACGTGGAGCTAAGTCCTAATAACTGATAGTCCAGGCAACTAAGGAACTCGAGTCGATGAGCGAACTTGAACATGAATGTATTGACTAAAACTGCAAATTTAGATGTTTGTTTGTGACGTGAAATTTTAAAGTTTGAGGGGTACTTCTTGAGGTAAATTTAACGAAAAGACTAATGGGACCATTTTTGAGACCTCAACGTTTTGTAATGATAGAGTTTTGAGCTTTTAAGGTCTCAAAATTTTGTCCGACTTCTTCCACTGACTCGTGTGCTGACTTGAAACGCGCACTGGCGCCTACAAACCTAAGTGGATACTTCACGCGTTGCGCAATGCGTGAAGTATCCACTTAGGTTTGTAGGCGCCTATGCGCGTGTCACGCTGGTCGCCTGCCACGCCGCAACGCTTTAAGCAACTATTTCACGTCAGAGGCGTTGCACAGTATCCTACACGATTGAAGGCGAACGAAATAACTAGTTATAGATGACTTGTAATTTTGACAGCATCTTTTACTGAAAAACTCGGTCCAACTTAGAGTAGCCAAAAAGTCTACATTTTTAAATCAAAATCCTCCGAGAAAACTCTCAGATGCACCAGTACTTAAGTTTAGCCATAGTTTCACCTACTTCATCACGTATCATCTGGTCGTAAGATACGCTTAAAGGACATCACATAATTTTTTCATCATCCTTCCTGTTTGAAGATCAGTTCTCGACGCGTGGGCGACGGCTGTTTTTCGCCGTCGCATGCGTCATACACCTAATCCAATATCAGACGAGGCTGAGCTCTGAAAAGCTCCGCCAGAGGAGCAAAGCAAAGGTCCGGTGCTTTGCTGACATATTTAAGACGTTTGCGGATATCGTAAGGATGTTCTAGCAAATGCTCACGTCGTAAATACGTCCTTTTGATGTCGCGCACATTTTTTCCGGCGCTACCCCCCGCTCTCACCCGCTCCCTGGTCGAGCTTAACAAAAGAGCGCAGAGATAAAACCGTTATTAGTGGTCCACCGTGTCGCAAAGTCCTCTTTTTAGAGCAGGGAGCGGAGCGCGAAACTTCACATCGAGAGGGGAGGGCGAGAATGCCAACTCCGACTTGAACCGCACTTTTTGCAGGAGGATTCGAAGAAATTCTCCTTCGCAAACCTCTCGCAGCAGAAGGAAAGAGTCTCGAAAATTTGTCAGACTAACCGGAACTTTTATTTATACGGGACCTTTACCCGAAGAGCTGGCTTATTAATTTTTACTCGAAATATCCATAACACATAACTTACATCTTACTAACCGGAAAATAAAATAGTTTCACTGAAAAAAAAATAATCTTACATTTACCGCCAAGAAGTATTTTTTCTTAAATCAAGAATTTTGCTGCCTAATATAAAGCAATTTTTTTCTCAACCTAAGCCTTATTTTCCATGTATCAAGAAAAATGCAGCTTAAATCAAGATAAAAAATTCATAGCGGCAAATTCAAGAATTATCATGCTTGAGCCAAGCGCTTCTTTATTCAGTGTACAGTTTAAAGCACCTTTTATTACAGTACAGCTATAGTAATAGGTACAGATCAGGTACTATTTGATTATTTCTCAGAAAATTTGATAGCCGACGGCTTAAAAAAAGAGAATCCACGGATGTGATAAGATTGAAAACGCGTGTTATCGACCACGCAAACTGTGCTTTTTAGGTGTATTTAGACAATTTTGATGCGTTCAACGTGACTTTTTTGCATTTTTCCTGACAAAATGCCTTCTCTGTTGGCCTCATTCCTTGCGAGCAACAGACCCGTTGCATCCGCTGTGGTCTTATTAAATCGTCACCTCCCGGTCAAATTATCACAATCGCCATGCGACGTTTCAAAATTTCCGCCGCCATTTTATTTTTAAATTGTTCAACGAAGCTGTCCAAAAATTTCACTGATTTTCCTTTGTGCTGCCGATAAAATTCAGTGAAATTTTCAAACAGACTCAACGAACAGCTTCTATGTAAAAAAATAAAATGGCCAACAGGAAATTTTTAAGCGTCGCACAGCGCTTGTGATACTTTGGCCCGCGGAAAGTGACGAAACGGAGACGTAAATTATTCCATAATTTTTTATAATCTGCGGCAGTAGATCCCGAAATTGTGAGCAATTCCAGCAAAAGCTCATGATACGCATGCGATAAAAACATCGATGCACAATTTAGCAGCGTCGGTACTCCGGAAGCAGAGGAGGTGTTAAATCAGGGTTGCAACAGTCAGAGAATACTGGGAAAACAAGGAAATTTCAGGGAATTTTAAAAAGCCAACGAAAACCTGGGAATGTCAGGGAAAATGTCGAAAGTTTCCGGATAAAATTGTTCATTTACCTTCATTCGCTTTCTAGAATCAACTTGACGTGTAGAGCAATAAACTTTACTTGGAAACTGTTTCAAATTATGTCTCTTTGGCCGTCTGGCAAACCCTTAATGGAGAATTTGCATGGAAGATTTGCATTGCTTCATCTGAAAGTGCTGATTTCACAGTATTTTTTATACTTTTTCCTGATATGGAAAATAGCATAAAAATCGATTTAAAATAGAAAATGTACCGCCTAGTGACGTCATCCGGCGGTAAATCCCATTTAAACAAAGCTATTTTAGCAGTTTAGATAATTTTTTTCGTCATATCTTCTCCAATAATTGCGCAATTCATAAACCAAGGGTATCCTCGTGTTCAGATCACTCAGTAGTTTTCAATTACACTCGAAATTCATCAAATTTCAGACACCTGCAAATTCTCTATTGTCTAGAAATTTGACTGAAACGTGTCACGGAAATCAGGGAATTGCGAGGGAATTTAATTTTCTAAATTTTGTGGCAACCCTGGGTTAAATACGGCCAGGTAGCCTGGTTTCCTTTATCGTTTCACTCGGATGTGTTCAGCGGTTTGCAGCGCGGGAAGGTTACGGTCAGTTCCGCGGCCGGGGCCGATGAAGAGGGGGTGCGGCGAGGGGGTTGGCTCCGATCCAAGTCTTGTAACAAAATCGTTGTATTTGCTGATAAGGCACGATCAGAGATAATGGTCTCTTCTCGTTGGCACAGTGGGCCCTGCGTCGTCGCACAAATTAGCGCCCTCCCGCCCTCGTTTAACCCCCGCAGTTGCCATATTTCCTCCCGTTTATCCATTATTTCCGTTATGTTTTATTTAAATATAAACCCACCTTGCAAGCTAGCAACACTATTTTTGCTCAATTTAAATCTATTACAAATATCGATTTTAGGTGAGGCAAGCTGCCTCATCAAGAATCGATTGTTTTACGTACCTTTAAACGGAGGAAAAATAGTGTTGCTAGCTTGCAAGAATCTAACTAAGCTCGCTTGCGATATATCGATTGATCTGCCCTTCAAACCTGCGGAAAAGGATCGATAAACAGGGTGTTCGCAACGAACGCCTTAATAATTTTCTTTACTACAGCTTTAAATGGGGAGATATCAATCGCGACTCGCCACTGAACTATGTCGAACCCGTCGATGTATCGATCAAATGAGTCAACTTAAGTTAATCACAGTCAAAACGAGCCTTTCGAATGGTCAGCAGCATGAGCGCCAGTCATGATACTTTGGTTTTTTTGGTTCATACTGTGGAATTTCTTTCAGTATTAACGAATCTAATTGATTTTCCTACGCTGATAGATTCTTATATAGGCATCATGTGCATGTTCTAGGATCGTTGCTACCAGTGGCGTGGCGTGTTTTGCGATCTATCGATTGATCTGCCATTCAAGCCTATGGAGAAGAGTAGATAAACACTTAAACAGGGTATTCGAAACGAACATCTCAATAATCTATTCTGCACCATAGCTTCAAATGAAGAAATATTGATAATCGATCCTTCACGCCTTGCCACTGAATTTTCATTCTGTGGTAAAAAAAAAGAACGGATGTATCATCGCAATGAACTACTAGACAGGAAGAAAACTAAATAAAAAAAGGATATCGATTTCCAAAGTCGAAAAATGTTTATTTGCATTGCAATATTTCGAAATCTACAACGGCGTTTTATTTTCTATGAAAAGACCAACCGACATATTTCCTTGGAATTTTCTCTGAATATTTTTGAGTGAAAGAAGATTTCAAGAAAAACATTTGGTTACTTTTCTTTAAAAAAAAAAAAAAAAAAACTTTGAGCGGAAAACAACGTTACAATTGTAGGTACGCTCTTTCCGGCTTTGGCATCGATATGTTTCCTCGTCAGTACTCCTCGCCACTGGTTTCTACTAAACTCGATCCGACCGAAGGCAACCTCGCGAGGTTCTGTGCGGACTCGGATGATTCCTCCCATTCTCATCGCTAGCGTCGGCCTCTGAGAGTCGACCTAATTTGAGCCCTCTTGGCTGACGCCCCCTCCCGAAGAAAACTCGTTGCGAGGCTGAGCCGGAAAAATTGAGCCGGGTCCAGTGTAGCTGTATCGACAAAGGAACTGGGTTAAACGTCGCTGAGTAAGCAGCGGCTTAATAAGTTCCAGGTGGGAGCCAGCCGCAGCGGCAGCGAGAACATCCTCCAGGAGAGGGGTTATGTTCTTGGCCGGGGTTAATCGCTCGAATGGCCGACCTCCCGGCCAACGGTCTTGATTAACTTGTTACCTATGCTCGCCGTACTCGCACCAGCCAGCGGTGTAATCAAAATGTTTACTCGCGCAATATGTAATGGACATTTTGCTTAGCTCTTTCCGCAGACTGCCCTAGGGAAAAAAGAAGTTTCTAACACACATGGAACTCTTATAGATACGCATATGAGTTCATATACACCGGTCAGCTTCATCTATGAGAGCGACATAGTGACCTAAATGAGTGACGGAGGTATAGCTATAAGGACGAGTAGTGTTTTTGTATTGATGATGAAACTGCAAAAATCGTCTCTCGGTTTGCGGCGTTGCAAACTTCCCGTCGTAATTTCTTCCCTACATCCACGGAGAAAAAAACTTCGTGCGTGGGACCCAAAGTTTAGGTCATATAGATCTCTGAAGTTTTCGGATTGAGCATCCGAACACTTAAGGTCCTACTGCTGAGGTTTGGATCATCTGAAACTTCAGTTCTTACATCTGAAGTACTTCGGTTTTCACACCCGAAAAACTTCGGTTCTCACATCTGAAGTACTTCAGATGTAAGAACTGAAGTTTCAGATGTGTGATCCGTACCTCGACAGCTAGACCTAAAGTGTTCAGATGCTCAATCCGAAAACTTCAGAGATCCATATGACCTAAACTTCGGGTCCCACGCACGAAGTTTTTTTCTCCGCGTCCAAAACCATCAAAACGTCATTTTTTTAAAACTCCAATGACTTTTCTTAACTATGTTTAAAGAATCACTAAAAAATTTAATTTTTGAGTCAAGTTTACTACCTCGAAATGTAGTTCCGCTACGAGAGTGTAGTTACGGGAAACGACAAATCGTTTATAACTTGTCTATGCCTTTTCGCAACTCAAAGGCCATGAAGCCTGGATTTATTTCAACGATTGTTGACGATTGTAAAACGAGTGGCAGAGGCGTTAGACAGGAAAATACGGCGGCAGATTTTTATATCGTCGCCGGCGGGCGAGTTATTGTGTTGTCGATGTGGCTGTCGCGAGCCCAACCCCCGCGTCATCGGCGGTGGCGGCGGCGTAATCCTAGGCGAGAGATTTCGTCGCTCCTCTGACGTAAGGGCGTATCTCTATCCCCTCATGAGCTCCCGAAAGTATAGAGTTATACGGAGCACAGGGCTCACGTGAAAATCGAGATAGCTACGATTTGAGCCGCGGCACTCGGCGGCGACTCTACTCGCCTCGGCGCGGCGTAATCTTCAGGTAGGTGGACTGGGATTCGAGGAAGGCTTAATTCGAGCAAGCGAATTGCGTGTTTGTTTTCCGTCAGGCGTCCGACCAAAGTGTTTTTAAGCTAGTTGGAACATGTTCCGACGTACTTAAATCGGCTGAATCGTACGTGCGTGCTCTAATCAAAGCGAGATAAAAATGTTTTACAGCGTGCCCCGCTCCCAACGCGGACGCTTTCCCCGGCTACTCGCTACTATTCTAAGGGAAAACGCCGTATGAACATCTGAACATTGCGAAATTTCCTTCGATTAAACACGGGTTTTTAGGAAAACCTGTGAATGTTTTTCCTCAAATGTTTCAGGGAATTTCATTCGCAATTGGATTTAAATAGCCTGAAATTTTAAAGGGAAAATATTCAAGACTCTTCTCAAAAATGAACATTTTATGGGAGGAAATTTAGCAACATTCGGATTTTCATACGACGTTTTGACCAGCACGGCAATGCGCCTGTTGCCCTTGCGTTGCGGTGACGGAGAGCTGAGACTATAACACTTTCAGATCGGTGTTGCCGTTTGTGTCACTCACGAACCTCGATGTTCTTGCAAATTCAGGTTTAAGTGTAGTTTGACTACTTATCGGGTTTGCCGAAATCGGCGCTTGCCAGACCTCGAATGTAGATCCCTGCTTGAAGTAATATTGAACAACACATTATGTTGGAAAGCAATAGGTCTACTCGAAATAAGATAGTAGGCAGAATGGAGATGTTGCATGTTTGAGGAATTTGCGATTTGACTGCTGATTCTTATGTAAAAGTTTGCGAGAAACACGATGATACGATGGTCCCGCTGGTTTTCTCTGAAATCAACTCCCAAGCTCGAAAAAAAGCTCTCAAATTGAGGCCAAAATGGAGAGGATATCCCACGCTATACTGAGAGTCCACCTGTACATCAAGACAAACTCTCCATGCAAAGATAGGGAGCAAATACATTGACGAGGCTGCCACTTTATTTGGGGACTCCAAAACTGAAAACACAGCAACTCTGCTCCTCACACATGCAACATCTCCATTCTCAACAGGATGAAATGGACTACATTTTACAATCGGAAAATACAATTCCCGGCTCATCTGTAAAAACACATTTGTCTGTGGAGAAAGTAATGGTACATACGTTTTTTAAACTGAGCCAGATATTGTAGCTCCCCTATTGAAATGTAGTCCAAACTAACCAGAATCAGCCGTACCACCTACCACATCACGTCACCTAATTTTCTATTGTGTTTGACAGTTCGTGTTGAAGAACCACAAATCAATTTTTAGCTTTCACTTTTTCACGTGTTATAATTTGAGACCATCAGCTCCACTCGAAAGAGTCAATATCCCTATTTCGCCGAACGTGTCATTTTACACGTGCCTGATTCATTTTTCAGACAACAGGGAACGGAAACGCAAAATATACAGCTACTAACAAAATCAGATTTTTCAACGAAGTATGCAGAAACTTTTTAATAGAAAACAAAAAGATGAGATTCAATAATTTATTTAAATTTATACAACCATGTATTTCATAAAAATCAGTTTAGATCTTCAATATCCGTAACTAACATGCAGGAAATATCCCATTAACGTAGGTTCATCTTTTTCGAACTAAATTTTCTTATTAACTATGCGATACCACTATTCGCGCGTTCGGGAGTTTTTGTGGTATAACCGCCGTATTGAAGGCGAACTGAGCCTCTGCCTCAACTTGTCTCTTTCATACTTACTTTTTCCCCGTCTCGTTTCCGTATCTGTACCTTACCCTCCTCTCTCTTTCCCGTGTACTGTTTCTATGTTATCCTTAATCTTTTTGACGCTTTTCAAGGGAAGGAACCAACCTATTGTCAAAGGAAAAACTGAGGTGTAGATCATAATCGATAAATTTTAAATGTCAGGCTCCTGGCCTCAGAATTTCAGATTGAGGTTTTATTAAATCATAAGACTACAAAAGTGAATTTCCCCTTTTTAAAACCTTTTGGGGATATCGCGACTCTTTTCCTGGTGCCTGAAACGGTAATAAAGCGTACCGTGTCTCCTCTTCTTTCATATACCCATTGGAATCTCTTTTCCACCTTTTCAGTTCGTATCTCAAATCACTTTATAAAACTTCCTTTCATTGATTAACCGACACGGAGAAAAACAATTTCGGCTTTATGAAATAAAAACTTCAGTGGATGCTTATTCAGCTCACAGAACTGCGGCTTCTGTCAAACGAACTAACTGCTTTAGTTCACAGATCTAAAGGAAAGGGTTCAGTTCAACGGACCGAAAAACATCCGTTAGCTCCATCCATATCAACCGAAGCGTTTTGAGTTCTGTGAGCCGAAGCGGTCAGTTCGCCGACTGCAAGCTCAACAACAGATTATCTAACTGTAAGACTTTTACGGAACAGTTCGGTTCGTACAGCCATAGTTTTTCTCCGTAATGGATCTTGGCAGTTTTTTTAAAAAAATTATCATCACAACGAATGCGTGTTAATAGAGAAAAACTGGAATAGTATAATCTTCTAGAACCATTCGTTGGCACGATAGCGTCGATAGCGTACCGACCGCAGTCAAATTGACATCCCACCAGCCTGGTGAAATTGGTAGACATAGCGATAGACAAAGAAGACAAAAAGGATATGGAAGGATCCTATTGGTTTAAGCAGGTGGTTGCAATAGACTAGCTAACGGCAGCCCACGGGAGGCCCCATAGTAAGCCCATCATTTCCTCCCTTGGTCTATGAGAACTATTATTAGGATCACTCCATACTCCTTATGTCTTATTTGTCTTACGCTTTATCTACTAATTTCAACCGTCAGCCCACACGCAAAAAATAGTCGGCATCGATGACAAAGGCTTCTGTTCATAGGGATCCTGCACTTTCTTTGTTATAATTACAGAACATTTTTGCTGTGAGAACAGAATTTCGGTCGTGAACACAGAGCACTCTGTCCTTGTAGCAGAATTTCTGTAGCTGTAACAAAGAAAGTGTAGGAGCCCTATAAACAGAACTATTTTTTCAGTGCACAGATCCCAGGACCGAACGGTTTCCCTCATGCACCCGCAGCGTGTATCTGCGTGTATTTTTGATCAGAAAATTCGGAGGAAAGCCGGTAGAAGGATGAAAAGTATATTTTTCAATACGCCAGACATCCGGAGTAAACATTGGGGGGAAACTGATAGATACGAGAGCCATCAGGGACAGGACGGTGCGGAATGACCTTCACCATCACAAAATATCGAATAAAAAAACCAGTCTACTATGAGGAGGAGGCCCTAATGTAAGGAGCCGACGTTTTCCGTTCGGAAATGAATGGTGGAGGTCTGAGACTGAGAGGGCAGTAAAAGTTTATCTCTTTTCGTCAGCGAATTTCGAAACGTCTTTACGGCTCTTCTATTATCTCCGCGTTTTTACCCCGCGCCCCGCGCCGCGTCGTATTTCTCGACTATCGATGTATCCTATTATAGCTCATAACGACCCTGGTTCTCGCTGTGTTACTCTTCATCATTTGCTCATGAAAATGTGCTCAGTTTTTTTATTCCGTTCATATAATTATTCGATTGAAATCCGTTTTTAATGAGAGAATAAAAAAGACGCATTCCCACTTTTATAGTTTAGAATTTTCCTCGTCAAACTATTTTTTGTTGAGCCAAGAGAGGTATTCCTTAGAAAATCTGTCTTTGTTAACCAAGCAAAATTATTTTTTGGGAATTTGACGTTGTTTAATTGAAGGCTAGTCATAGAATCAGTCATTGTGCTAGTCTAGACTTTGTTTAATAGCTCAAGCTTAAAATTAGCAAAAAAAAATTACATCTTTGCCAACGCCAAATGTATACGTCCAATTGGACGTAAATCTACCAAACAGACCTATGTGGAGGTGAGAAATATGGGGTGTGCTCTTGGAAGCTGCATAAGAAGCAATGTAAAAGTGGACGTGATTCCTTTTGTAGAATTGGAAAAGCGGAATATTAAATTCTATCAAAGAGACCTATGTGCCAACTGAATGCGGGAGTCATGAGCCGCGGGCATGGCAAGAGAGCGTTGTGAACAGGGCTCATGAGTTAAGGGCTCACTCTAGCGATCTCCCCGTCGTGCCGGCGCTCCTTCGTTGTCGCTGACGTCACTGGCGCTTTATTATTATCATTCACTCTTACGCAAAGAGAACTGACGAGCACACCCCATATTTCTCACTTGCACATAGGTCTGTTTGGTAGAAATACGTCCAATTGTAATCGAGATATCACTCGTCGTAAAACATGGCGAGTGTGACTTCCATGAAGTAACTTCATGGATGTTCATGTTTCCTAGCCAAAAATTGAAGGCGCTTACGCTTAATTCATGCCGACTGCTTGTAAGAGCAGATTTAAAGGATTTATCCAAGTAACTAAAGATCTATTCAGAGTGAAACCAAAAAATATTGACCGCACGTTTAAGTTACTCTGTGTTCTTCTTCCCCTATTAACAAAAAATGGCGGTTACTTGTCCTCACTGCGTAAAAAATTGAAATTTCTGAGTCATTTGTAATGCTGGAGCGGAGTTACATTTCTTCGTTTGTACTGAAAAATAAGAAGTGACGGGCAGGCTATATAGACACACCATCGGTTCCGGGCTCAGAGGCTTCGGAACCGTCAGTTCCGGGTGCTAGAGCTGCAGCTTCGATTGCTCCAGGTGTTACATCCGGAACTTTTGGCGTCCGAGCCCTTAAGTATGACTTCTACGGCCAGAGTTTTATTTCAGCGTAGGAAACAAGGATCTACAGCGATGCCTCCGTAATAAGATCGAATCGAAGCTTTCCGTCTTTCTTTCTCCCTCGGCGAGCACTCAGGTTGCTCTCGTTGTCGCTGGGCGAATGTGCACCTCGAGGTTTGGGAAAGACAAAGAAGCATCAGAAAGCGATTAGCGGGAAATTCGAGTCGGGGTTCCGGGGTGAGGGCGCGCGACTAGAGCGTCCGAGGCGGGAGATGGGTTAATGGGTTGCGGATCCCCGAGCAGGTATGAAGCGTGAAATATTATCAGGTATTGGTTGCTTTGCGTGCCGCCCAGCGATTACAGCCCCCGGAATCGGTCGTGGTCCCTCTTCAACCCTCCGCCCAGTGAGGCAGTCGTAAAAACTGCTCAGTTTCATTTTCTTATCGCCCGTTTATCTTCAGCCCAGTCTTCAACTTGGGCCTTCCTTTGTTGCGCAATTAGGAAAAAGTAACCCACATTTTGTCGCAATATGGGGAGTAGAACACAAAGTAACCTAGATGTGGGGTTAGTATATTTTGGTTAGTTTTTCTTCGCGTCATATTGACCAAATCCAGGGTGTCTACCGCATGAAAGAAGCGTAAACGCCTTCAATTTTTGGCTATGCAATATGGACATCCATCAGGTACGAATAGTTGTATCAAGGCGTTAGAACGAATGATGTAGCGTACATCTTTGCGTTGTCCGCATGAACGAAGCGTAAACGCCTTCAATTTTTGACTATGCAACATGGACATCCATCAGGTACAAATAGTTGTATCAAGGCGTTAGAATGAACGATGTAGCGTACATCCTTGCGTTGTCCGTATGAAAAGAGCGTAAACCCCTTCAATATTTGACTATGCAACATGGACATCCATAAAGGTACGAATAGTTGTATTAAGGTGTTAGAACGAACGATGTGGCGCACATCCTTGCGTTGTCCGTATGAAAAAAGCGCAAACGCCTTCAATTTTTGGCTATGCAACATGGATATCCATCACGTACGAATAGTTGTATCAAGGCGTATTATTGAAATTGAACTCATGGCACGGTATATCTTTGTGTCCTAAGACTGCGATACCATCTACACTACGTAGGATACGGTTTGAATTTCGTCAATTATCAGTGATTATTAATGGATCCTCTATTATCATTCCCCTTACATCCTCTCTGAAATTGTGACCGCGGGAAAACTTTAAAATAAAAAAACTCGAAACGGTGGTTTTGCTTGGATGATTGTTCCACGAACATTTAGACATTAAAAATGCCAAGCACTTGCAGGTAAGAAAAAGTAAGCAATATTTTATTTCAATAAGGGAAGAAGAATACAAAGTAACCTCGACATGGGGTTAGTTTTTATGGTTAGTTTTTCTTCGCGTTATATTGACCAAATCCAGGATGTCTACCGCGATCGGTAAAAACTGGAAAACATCAGGAACATTGGTCATGGATCTAGAAATGTTGAGTGCTTCAAGCAGTTCTTTGATTTCTTTTAATTAAAGAGTGTCAAGTTATTTGCGCAAAACATCAAGAAAGCTCGCCTGAAAAATCAGAAAAAATCAAAAAATCAAAATTAAATTTTAGTAGACAACCTGAATATTTGAGTCGAACATTTGCAACCCGGTTGATAATCAAGCACAAAGCGCCAGGATCGCATTGGTGATAGACCAATGCATTGATTTTTCGCATGTCACAACTTCTAAGCAAAATTAAAAGAAGCGAGAGCACCTATTTCAGCGGGGCACTTTTTTCATCTCTAGATGTCTCAGCTAGTATCCAACGGTTTCGATTCATTTTACCAAACATTTTGGTGATGAACCAAGTCCTTTCGGTTGATCCGACCTAATAAAGTAACTGAAAGCAACTATGAACACGGACATTTTTAATTGTGTGTAAGTGCAATTCCTTACCAAGTTTATCAAAATTTACCTTACCAAAATGTTGCATAAAAATAGCCTTAAAATGCAATGAAAAGAAATGTTCCAATATTTTTTGTAGAGAAGGGCTAAACTCCCCTTTGTACCAGAAAGATTCTTACCCTTTCTGGAATAGTGGAGACTAAACCACCCTCAGAAAATTGCTGTAACTACGCCTATTGTGTTTGCCGCTTACGTACAGCATAGCTGAAGATCGCATAACACAGCAACATCTGTAAACCATTTATTTAGCTCTTGTTGACAAACGGCAGTCCGGCAAGTGACACGAAAATACTTCTGTCTCTTGGGATTGAGTGTCAAACCTTTAAATTAGCTCCTGTTTGCTGTTTTCTAGAGAAGTTTTATAGATACCTCCCTGATCCCTGATAACAACTCCGTCTTACCGTGTAACCGCTTAAAAGTTTGAAAGGGCTTATTACTTTACAAAATATTACGTACATCTGGATTCCCCACATTACAACCTTCAACAACCTTGGATTAGGTTTCTCCTTCAACACTGATTCTGGACATTTTGTTTTTTGATGGATTTTTCATTGTTCCTAATGCATCGATTCTGAGAGTCGATCTGAGAGCTATAGCAACACCGACAATTCATCGGGAGGGATGAATACCGGAAAAATCAAAGATAAGTTCCTGGAAGTGGCAACCGCGAATTTGACTGCGCCCGAGCATATGCCCTCGTCCGTGTCAAGCCGGCAATTATGATTTTAATTGAAGAAATGTACTTTTTATTGCGTAATTGCGCTACAAATGGTTTAATAACTATTACAATCGTTGGTTTTTACGAGGCAATAAAAATTCTAGTTCACCCGATCGCCTTCCGCTCTGTGAAGAAGCCGTAAAAATTCATAATTCATCATTCTTTACGCGTTTCCACTCGAGTCCGAGCCACCGTCCGGCTGATTTGCGATAACGCCTCAAAGGATTAACGCTCGTATTAGCGCGTGACATTTTTCCACCTTCGTAACCCCCACCCCACTCGGTTCGACCGCTTCTGCTGTGACTCGACGCGACAATAAAACTGTAAGCCGTTTACGTCTGTAAAAACTTGCTAAAGCGTGTTTCTCGCCAGAGATTTTATAGTTGGAACAGTTTTCAGTGAGAGATTGAGTATCAATTATTGGACTGTATTTTACAATTTGGAACTATAAATTCTGACTCTTCTGGAAAAACACTTATGTGCATAGGGAAACGAATGGCACATACGTTGTTTTTAAACTAGGCTAGAATTTATAGTTCCAAATTGCAAAATTTAGTCCAATTGATTATTTTCAAAGCGAGGATTCATGCCGTATGTGGGCCACTCCAACACTCGACTCCTATCGAAAATCCCAGATTGCGGACTCAAAATCAAACAAATATTTATTAATGTAGTTGCTTTGTTCCCTCAATGTGTTTATTGTTAATCAATTTCGTCTTCAAACAACTCACCGAAGCTTGGCTCCTCTTACCTAAGATTCCATTTGATGCTAGGGACGGCAAAAAATCCTAAGCAGAGGAGTTATTAATCTACCGAGAATCACTCCAACAAGGGGTGAAACTACCCGGTTTTGAAACCAAGCTAATTACTTACTGATGAGGAAACAACACAAAGGAATAGAAGAGGGTGCATGAATCAAACAATGCTGTAATAAAGAGAGGCTTACAAAATACAGACACGAGGTAAAAAGGACGAGGAGTAAGCAGGATTAAACACAAAAGGTCTGGCGCAAGGAGGAGAGCACTGTTCTCCGAGAGGGCAGGGACTGATTCAATTGGCAAGATTCGATTTTCAACCTTTAAAGTCTGTTTTTTTTCAATTTTTTAGGAAAATGTGCGTATTGAAGATGATAAGTTTGGAATACCTACATAGCAAGCATATCATCATATTATTTTGTATGTAATGGTTAGTTAGGTCTGTAATCCTGTTACTTACAGTATTCGCGTCACATTTTCAGTGTTTCTTATTAATATTTTTTTATTGTATAGTTATAGGAGTAAAGCATGTTTTCTATGTATTGAATCATTTTTTATTTTATAGACACCATGATATTGCTCCCCGCCTAATACTTATTCACTATACTTTGTGTCCGCAGCACAAGCACTTCACTTAAAGGCTAAGGCTAAGTACATCTCTCAGGACTTAAAGGAATTGTTGCGGTGGAGCAAGTTTCACCTAACGAAACAAAATGCAACTAATTCCGCATGAATGGGAAAACACACACTGAGAAGTGGCCCGAATACTGTATGTAACAAGGTGGAGAAATGATGCTGGGTCCACACCATTTCGCGAGGAAATTAAAGCCAAGAAGTTCCAAAAATTATAATCAGACTCAAAAAGTGAGTCATTTTTGACTCTAATTATACTTTTTGGAACTTCTCGGCTTCGATTTCCCTGCGAGATGTTGTAGACCCAGCACCATTTCTCCACCTTGTTTTGCATGAACTTCGTACACTTTTTTTTTAAAATTTCTACAAAAGAAAAAAAAATAGATTATTACTAAGTATAATAAGAGGCTTCCCACTTAATGAGCCCGCTCGAACGCGGTGAATTCCTCTCGGTGAAGCCTCAACCTTATCCAAAGCCTAAAATGGACCCGAAAATGGGTGATGAGCAACCTTTTTTGCCGCTCGTCATCATTACTATAAAAGCCTCCCTCCGAATATTCCTGAGTAAATGATCCTTTTATAATTGAATTAAACGCGATGCTCACATTTGATCTCTTTAGAGTCTTGTTTGTGCGATAAATTACCCTTGGTCCCTTTCCACTTACTCACCCCCTCCTCCAACCTCGCTCATAAGTTTCTTATCTCCGCTTTCATGTCGTACATTACGCTCTGTTTACGCATTTCGAGATTTTTCCTTTTCCCCCGGCTGATAATTTAATAATGGCACGATATCCACGGCAACTCCTGTGGGCGCTGAAAACCTTCGGCCTAAGTCTGTTTTGCCCATTTCGCGCACTTAAGGGATTTCCTGAGCTTAAAATCCACCGTAATAGTGGAATTTTCTTAAGTATACTCAGGATTCTAATATCGCTTTCTCTCTAGCTCTCTCTCCCTCTAATACCTTCTTCTTTAAATGTGCGAGATTTTTTCCCCCCTTTCATTTTCCTTTTCGAGTCTTCGTTTTTCTCCACATGTTCCACGCGGATCTATGTCTAAGTTGTTAATTGGACGTATTTTTGCTGAACGGAGATAGATACTTAAGGGAAAGATGGGGTGTGCTCGTGGTGAGCTGCATGAGAACAAATGGAAAAGTGGAATTTTACAAAAAATCAAAGGGAACTAAGCGCCATCTGCATGCTAATTATGAGCCGTGGACATGTGACAAGAGCGTTGCTGACAGGGCTCATGAGTTGAAGAGCGCTCCCGCTCACACGCCCGTATGCGTCCCCATCTTCGTGTCGCCGCTGACGTCACTGGCGCTTTATAATTCCCATTCATTCTTACGGCCCGAGAACTAACGAGCGCACCCCTTTTCTCCCACCTGTCCCTGCTTCCGTTTAGCAGATATACCGTCCACTGGGCCAGTTGCGCTGGTCACAGAATCGTGTTTTCATGCGCTTTATTCTTGAGGATCAACTAAAAATAATAAGATCCATCCAAACAGCAACTTTCTACGTTGAATATTAACCAAGACATCGCGCCTTGAAAAACTCGATTTATGACGTCATCCACCGCGATAGCACATACCATGTTATGCAATACTGCGGTGGATGATGTCAAAAACTCGACTTTTCAAAGGACGACATCTCGGTTGATATTCAACATATAAAGTTGCTGTTTGGAGATTTCTTATTTTTAGCTAATCTAAAAGAATCAAGCATCACAACACAATTCTGTGACCAGCACAACTAGCCCATTATTATTTTTGAACTCTGCAAGGAACGTTAAGGATTATGATTCCACGTGTTCTGCGATTCGCACAGATAGGTTGATGAGCTACCGTTAATATTTTATGTGTCGTTACGGGATCGAAATTCTTCATTATACAATTTAGCGATGCAGGTTTTGGCCCATTTCCCGGGTAATCAGTGTTGGATTCAATTAGGACTCGGCAGAAATTGGGTGTGCTGAAAACCGTGTGATAGAATTGGGCCGTAAGTGGCCGTGTTATCAGGGCAATTTTCAGGCCTAGGCGGTGGCATCATCGCTTTTTAATTGGCTCGTTCCCGGCTGTGGCGTTGGATCAATAATTAACGTGAAACCACACATTTTCGGCTGATCTAGGCCCACAAGTTTCAGCCGTGTTGCCAAATTGTACTCGTTTCTATTACTGCAAAAAAAATTTAAAGCCCAATTTTTTTTGAAGCTATTTCCTGAAATTAAATGAAGCAAATGTAAAATATCAGCCTGTCAGGTTGGATTGCTGGTCAGCGCGTCAGACCTTAGACCAGTAGGTTCCGAGTTCGAATCCTGGTCGTTACGACAAATTTTCACGGAACCGACGAGGTTTGATGCAGAGACAGATTTCATTCGACCCCTTCAAATCCTGCAATTAATCCCTGAAAATGTGGAAAGCCGTGAGCATGGATGTGGAGTCTATGATATCTACGGATACTAAATAGCATGTTTTTAATGGCTGTATGTCCAAATGGCGTAGCAGTCAGTCAGCAGAGGGAAAAATAAGAAATAGTATGTGGGATCAAAACTGGAAACTCTCAGTGCCAGATTGATACAAACGTAATTCAGCATTGGCTACCTGTTTAAGTTTTTGAATTGCAATACTAATGATTTTCTGTGTATTACATGATTTTATTTGAAAATTCAAGGGAGGAAGGGAAAATACATCTTCTCAATGGAGCAAAAAGACGCGTTTTTCCGCTTCCTAAATATTTAGAAAAAAAGGAGATATCCCCAGAGATATTACTTCATATCCTCCTTGCACATGCATTCACTTTAAAAAATCCAGGTTTAATGCGACCAACGTTCATTTTTTAACGAAGTTCCGTTTTTAAACTGAATGTTTATATACATCAAGAAGACATCGGAGACTTCGACTGCAGAATAGAGCAGAGTTCTCAAAATGCAGCCACCTTGGGAGCTGGCAACATGCGGCGGGCTCCTCAATTTGGCGGTTAAACCCGCAGAATCCGGAACGGGAACATCCTTTCGGTGTTTACTCGCGCAATAATAGCAGAGCGCAAGGAGTCGCTTGGCACAAGGCACAATCCGAATCCGAAGGAAACCAGGAACGGCGCGACAGGGGAAAGGGGGGGGGCGCACATCGTTAACGGCGTCGTTATGCCTAGTTTAATTGAATATTGTTTCTTATCATACGTAGCCCCTTCTCAATCCCTGTTAAGCAGCCCGCATTACACTCCTCTCGATCATTCTGATGATATCATGCTACTTAAAATAACTCAATAGGCATGTTGCAAGCATGAGATACAGTCAACTGAATACACTGCGTAGGGGAAAATTCGATTGAAAATCACGTTGGGCACATCTAAAAAGTCTGAAATCCACCCCTTAGCGTGAAATCTGCGTAGTTTGTAACACGCTTTTTCAAATTTACCGCGTATGCGGGCTGCGGGCAGTTTTTTTCTCGGTGGCTGACAGCCAGGTGTGCTCGAGAGAGACCTAACGTGAATACACAAACAATCTTGCAAACTGTCATATCTTCGTAACCTTTCCTGGTGGATGATTTCAATTGATTCAAAGTTGTTGTTGTTGTGTTTTTTCTTTCTTTTTTTTTGCAAAGTAAAGAAAGAAAAAGGAAGCAAAAGCGCTTGAAGCGCTAAGGGGCAGATTCCAGACTTATTTCATGTGATTGAAATGTTGATTGTGTTATTGTGATGTGATTTTCGAGCGAATGAAGTGTATTCAGTCGGCTGTATCTCTTGCTTGCAACAGACCCATTCTCGTTAAAAAGATGAGGGAAAAAAACATTGAATGCACTGAAAAAAAAAACACATTGAATCTAAAGTCCAGACTCTTAAATAAAACGTCGAAAAGAAAAAAACTCTTGATTCAATCGGATTTTTGCTTAAATCAAGAACCAAGCCTCTTAATTTGAGCGGATTTCCTTTTGATTTAAGCAAAAATCTGATTGAATCAAGAGTATTTTTTCTTGTCAATGTTTTCAAGAGTCTGGACGATACATCCAATGTGTTTTTTTCCCAGTGTGGGTACTGTTATGTAGAATTAAACAATCGTCTCGCTTCATCGCAATATCGGCCGCGCACTGTTCGGTTCATGTAACCGCTTTCTCGGTTCTGGGAACCGTATCCTCAGCTCATTTCACCGATCTTTCTCTAGCGTGCGGTTTGATTTGAAAGCTCGGTTACATAAACCAAAAAATGGTTCCCAGAACCGAGGGAGCGGTTACATGAACCAAACAGCACGATCGATATTGCGCACCATCCTTACGCTTCTTTTATTACCGAACCTTTTTGAATGTAGAGATAGCTGATTTGTATCAAGATACTGGAATCCCGTACGCTTTTAATCCAAAACAATCTTCAAGCAGAGGTGGTATTACGGCTACCGTTCTAAGAGAGCAGATCCCTTCTGGAATATCTCTCTCCCGACGCCAGCGCAACGACGTCCTCTAGCATCGATGCATGCCTAAAGGACATAAGTCTAAATACTCATGAGCCGTAGCGTCCTACGTAATCAAACGAAAGCCAGGGACCGTGAGTTTAGGGGCTTACGCGCTTTTAGCATGCATCGATTCCCTTGAAAGCGTGAGTTCATGTGTGGCTGAAAGTCTCCGTGCGGGGAGGGAGGGGGGTTAGCAAACGGAACTTAGCAATTAGCCAAATTGACAATTAAAAGTGAAAACTATTTCCTTGGGTAATCACGTCTGTCTGGCACAATTTAGTATTCGTCGGTCGTTCTGGTCGATTCCCGTTTCCCCTTCGGGAAAGTGCCGCTCGTCGCGTCGCAGCAGTGTCATCGCGGTGGCGAGAAACTACCCCTTTCGCGTTTGCAGGGTGGAAATCGAACGCATTTAAATCAGTTGCGGGGCGTGATAGTCCACTATCCATACTAGAGAATTTGCAGGTGTCTGAAATTTGAGGATAAAATTTAATGAAAGATTCAACCGAGCCCTGGAAAAAAAACACATTGGATCTAGAGTCTAGACTCTTAAAAACATCGACAAGAAAAAATACTCTTGATTCAATCAGATTTTTGCTTAAATCAAGAACCAAGCCTCTTAATTAAGCGGATTTCGTTTTGATTTAAGCAAAAATCCGATTGAATCAAGAGAATTTTTTCTTGTCAATGTTTTCATGAGTCTGGGCTCTAGATCCAATGTGTTTTTTTTCCAGTGAGTGGTTTCACTGTTTCCTATATTAATTACATGTTTCTCATTTTTTTTGTTGCAGGTAAGATGATTCAAGCCTTGGTGTAATATTAGTTGGAGCAATACAAATTTGTAAGTCTACATAAAATAAATTACTTCCGGACCAATATGAAAAATTGAATATTCAATGAATTGAAAAAAATTAAGAAATTTAAAACTTTTTGGAAAATAATTTATCTGTGTGAATTTGCGCTACTGCCGGAAAAATTTTGGAGGGACCAACAAAGTAATCGTTTTAAATGATATAGCAAGTACTTTCCTTAATGATGACTGTAAGCTGTTTTTGAGTTTAATGAATGTGTCGCTGTAGGTGTCTCATACATTTACAGTGAGGATTATTATCAATGGAGGAAAATATCGAACAGAACCTTTAATATTGATTTCTTCAGCGGCAGGTAGTATACCTATGCGAATCGTCATTTCCTGAGAGAAAATTCACTCTACTCAAAACAAAAAGCGATTCGTTTCAAAACTGTCTCCTAAAATTAGCTCTGTGCCCGAGCTCATGTATTATTCTAATTGAAGACACGAAATCAGCAGCTGAGTATGGAACAAGGGGGGCGAAACTAATCTAACTTGGGGCCGAACTTTTGTTTCAGTCTTGAGTAAAGTTCGTTGCTTTCGTTTGTTTAAAATTTGCACGCATCGAAAAACCTCATCATGTCTACGGAGGAAGTAATTACCCTCGATTCGTTTTGTCGTTCGAGGCCGAACGTATCTCCAGGGGGTTGCTCCGCTTCAGACGCTGGGATGTCGCTCCGGGCTCCGCCGGAGAAAAAATTTCTAATCAAACATTTCACTGATTAAAATTCAACGAGAATAGCTTGGGTAATGGCTAATGCAGCAGAACCGATGAGATGCAAACTTTTCCGGATATCTTTTCTCTCGTCGAATCCTTTTATCAAATAAAATGTGTATCTGGTTCACTGGCTAGAGGTGACCGTACTAGGTGAGTATGATGTCTGTCATTGGAAACTACTCAAGTCTTTTGACTTATTCAAATCCAAGTGATCAAGAAGTGATCTTACTGGCCCACAAATCTGCCGTGATAGGGAAAAGAGCAGTAAAGACAAAAATGAAATTTTGAGAAAACGGACTCAGGATCGTCTGACCAGAAAATTTGATCCAAAGAAGCCCCCGTTCTTTGTCAAATTGCCACCAACCATCCAAAATCCTCTTTACAGATTGGCTTTACTTACGATATTTTTTGAGAAATATTATAGGGAAACTGATGTTTGGGTGTAACCTCGTATATTTCCGCAGAAATAAAGTAGGAATCTGATAGAATTAGAAAACTGTCCCGCTCGGAAAAATGAAAATTCCGTTTCATTACAAGAAAGTTGTTTTACAACATGTTTTATAATCCAAAAAGCTGAAAATGATACGGCATTACTCCTGATATTGTCTATCTCGTTTCAGTAACTCAAAATTGCAGCTCAATTAATGGCGTCACCTAGCCTTGCAAGCTACATTTTATCGTCGGGAACGAATCCGAGCAAAAGAGAAATGTCCCTTCTCCACGGAGGTGACGAAGAATACCAAGTAATCAAGCAATAACTCAGTCAAACTAGTCCGCCCTCGGCGAGTTCGGGGTCCCGAGGGGTAGCGAGAGGATTTTATGGGGTCATTAGTTAGTTCATAGTAGCCATAGTACACCGGTTCCTCAGAAACGAAGTTGGAAGATCGTGTCGTGAAAACACTCGATTGAAGTTTTTATATTAGAAGCGCTCTGCACTTCAATATCAAACCGGCAACTTCTTTCGTCCGGAGGACGAGCATAAAACCTCAGGTATTCTCTTAAATAGAGAGCCAGTGCCTTTGTGACCTATTGCCCCAAAGCATACGTTATTCTCCAGGGATTTTCTCAGCCAGGAGCCTTTCTACCTCATAGGTAGTGCGCTTATCAAAATTATGTCTTTTTATTTGTACCTGCCACAGCATCTATCGTTAATCTCCTCGATTTAATTTTACTGATCCTGAGTTCCAGCTCTCAGATTCATACTTCGCATTAGATGATCGAAAAATTATACCAAATAAGCTGTGTTCATTTGTCGCCCATTTTTTTTAAAAATTATGAAATTAGACATTCCTGTAAAAAAAATTTCTGTTTCTTACGATCTGATTTTCTCAACGGACTCATGATGTATTTTACAGTCTAAATTAACCACTTTTCATTTATTTTGCAGAGTGAATGCAATCTCAAAATTCCTTCTAAAATAATAGTGTATTTTTAAATAGGATATGCCTCATGTATTTTTTCTGCGGCATTACCGGTTTTTCAACTCTTTCGTCCAATTTCGACCCGCAAATATACAATCCCGCTTTTTATTCCTCTCCAATCGTTCGTCATTTTTCTGGAAAATCGTAATTTCTCCTAATATTTTTCAAAAATTTTAAATTTACAGTAAAAAATTTTGATCTGATTTTTCAATTCGGTGCCACCAAAAACAAGATTTGAGACATTAGGCGGTGCGTCATCGAAGATAGTTCGCATTTTTTCAATCAATTTTACCGCCAGAGAAAAATTGAGCCATGAAGGCTTTGGGGAGGAGCCTCGGTTACGAGAGTGCATATTTTTGATGGGAGAATCTAACATCGATTTAAACTTTAGAGCCAGCGAACGACGAAGGAAAGATGTGAGGCTGCACTGTCGTGTGCAAATTTTGAGATATTCTAGACCAGGCGCACAACAGTGGAACAGGAAGAAAGACCCTTTTAATCAACCGCACTCACTTTAAATAAACCTTAAGTAAGACGCCTTTCATATTAATTATGAAGATAAAAGAGACTCTGACGCACCAATTCGACCGCGGATTTCTGAACAACGCATCCCACCGTTGCCGATCCACCTCGACTCCTACGCTCGTCCTTTCAAAAATCGCAGAATAAACGAGAAAAGCGGCAACCGAGGTGCATGATAATACTGACGACAATTTGTCTTTCACAACTCCTAACCTCTTACTGGAGCACAAGCCAAGACGCAGCTCCAAACACAATATGAAAAGTTTCCGTATCACAATGGAACATGAGCGTCGGCTGTGGAAAGCAATGATAAGTGTATTAATGCAAGCGTCAAAGAAAAACAAGCGCCAACTTTAAGATGTGGAAATTTATGCCGTGAAAACAACGGGCTTCCCTCATCCGCGCGGGAACGAGGGAATTTTTATCTGATCGCCGCGCTCTATCACCTGAAATTTTGAAACTTAAGTTGAGTGCACCCGAGGCGATGTTTCCGCTGTTGCGGGAAATTAAGGCGAGTCGTTTTACTCCGGGTGGTTCGTATTCAAGTCCTAAGAGTTTGCCTCGAGGGCTCAGTTTACCTTTTGAGAACTGCGTCAAAAATGTGAAACGATTCATCATTTTACCATCTCCGGTAATAATGATCCAATGTTTGACATAAATTATGTTTTTTCATCCGACCTAGAGTAATGCCATCCTACTTACACACTGGAAAAAACATCGTTTGACTCAGACTCTTGAAAACATTGACAAAAAAAAATACTCTTGATTCAATCAGATGTAAGCTTAAATCAAAAGGAAATTCGCTCAAATTAAGAGGCTTGGTTCTTGATTTAAGCAAAAATCCGACTGAATCAAGAGCATTTTTTCTTGTCGATGATTTTAAGAGTCTGGACTCTAGATCCAATGTGTTTTTTTTTTCCACTGCATGTATTTGCAATTTTTTACCTCTGTCTGAGATCGTCGGCATATTTGGCGCACTGCCAAATACTGATGGGCTAATCGTTGCATAATATCTGGTTTAGACTGACAGTGGGACCTTCAGATTTGAATTGATGCAATTATTAAAAATATGGCCAAGGTTTTCCTGTACTAGGTCAGTCACGAAGTCCAACAACATCGATCTTCAAGCAGATATTAGTAATCATTCACCATATTGAACACTTACGTCACGAAATATCTCAGCGTTATACAGGAAAAATAATGCACCCTCTCACTCGAGACGCAGAATCTAATAGGTAACTTCTCTTTATAGAACGAATGGTTTACTTAAAAACGTCAGATAAACCGGCCATAAAAATCGATCGCGTGGAACAATTTCGTACCCAAAAGTGAATTTCCGAACACGTGATGCATCACGCGATTTAACGGTGCCGCACTAAACTTGGCCGGGTCGGGCATGGATCGCGCGAGGCAATATTTTTGGTCGCGCTCGCCGCAATCCCCACATGCGATCACGTCGAGCGAAATAAAAACAAAAACGAGGTTATATCTCAGCGCCGGAGCAGCGAAAACTTCAGACGAGAGCGCGGGCACTATAAACCTCGGGAGGTCACTACAATCGGACGTAATCCTGCCATACGGAACTATGTGCATTATGACGTGAGCCCCGTTATGCATACACTCTTACGGGTCTCCGGGCTCATGTCTCAATGCACATAGTCCCGTTCGGCAGAAATACGCCCAATCGTGTTTATGGCTAATTCAGCATATAAATGGTATCGCAATATCGGCACAAAGCTCTTTATAAATTCATGGAAAAAGTTGTAACTTTCTTTTTTAATCTCGTCTCGAGTTGCACGCTAAAAGTCCCCCGATCGCGGAGTAGGGGGANAGGGGGGGGGGGGCAGCGCGGGATCGCGACAACTTCATAGCCGGGCCAGCCAGGCCCGTCCTTTTTCGGAGTTGAAAACTTTGTTTGTGCCGTCGTTTATAATCGGGCTTGTATCGCATCATTGTTCTGTGTTTGTTGTGAGCCACATCGAGTCCCATTCTTATTGCTCCCAGCTCGACTTCCGACCTCTTCTCCAGCCCATACTCACCCCCTATCACCCCCCTCCACCCCCGTCTCAGAATCTTCCTTACACCTTCACCTCGATGGCATCCTCCAAGCTCACTTTCTCCCTGCAGTGCTCGAGTAAAACGCTTCCGAAAACTTGGATCGTAAAACAATTACATGACGGTGTGCCAACTTCCCCTCGCGGATTTCTTTTTTCGACTCTTCGTTCTCCTACTCGTTCTCACCAGCGGTGTTTCAATGATAGTAATTTAGCTGAATTTTCTTTTCTTTTTACGCATTCTTGAAATTAGCCCAGGCGCCTGGTAAGTCTACCTGGAATTTTGGGTACACAGCGATTTTTTTGGCTTACTTTATGTTTTTTGGGTCGCTGAATCCGAATCTGAAGTTTCCGCACGCGTATCTGGTGAGCATTTTCCGCTATTTTGAAAAAATGGCCTAAAAAGGCCTTTTTTTGCGGTTTGTTTGATATAGCGGCTACGGATGAGGAAAAGTCCCGGATTTAGCTAATGTTTTGAATAGCTGATATAATTTGGAAGAAAATGGTGTATACATATGTTAGGTTTGCTTAAAAATTGAGGAAGATACAGCATCGTGAACATCGCGCCTATTCACGTTTTCGCGGCGCACCCGTCAACGCGTGATCCGGCTCGCCGCGGTCAGCCAAGTTCCGAAGCGTTCTAAAGTTCCGAAATCCGAGGTTCCTCAATTTTTGAGCAAACCTAGCATATTCATATACCATTTTCTTCCAAATTTTGTCAGCTAGTCAAAACATTAGCTAAATCCGGGACTTTTCCTCATCCGTAGCCGCTATATAAAAAAAACGCAAAAAAAGGCCTTTTTAGGCCATTTTTTCAAAATAGCGGAAAATGCTCACCAGATACGCGTGCGGAAACTTCAGATTCGGATTCAGCGACCCAAAAAACATAAAGTAAGCCAAACAAATCGCTGTGTACCCAAAATTCCAGGTAGCCTCATTTTTAGCTACCAGGCGCCTGGACTAAATACGATTTTGAAAATAATCTACTTTGCTTTTGCCTTTGGGTATTAGTAAATGGTATAATGTATGTTGGGTGCTGTATGTCACGGAGAATACTTTATGAATAATCGTACGTTCTTAAATCTCTTTTGGTAAAACGTACTGCACAGATTGGTAGATTTAAGTCCGTTGTGACGATTTTTCGATAAAAGAAATTTCTATCACAGCAATTCTAGTCTAGAGCAAGTCTGGTCTGAAAATTCGATTCTAAGAATTTGAAAACGCTTAATAGAGTCTTGAAGAAAAGGTTGTGAGCTATCTCGTTCATTTTTGTGCTAATCATGGTAGTCAAAGTTACATTATAGTCCAGATTTTTCGCATCCTGACCCTTGCCTCATATTCTATGATATATTATCATAAGAATAACGCGTAACAGGTAACGCCTGATGCGCGAAACATTTCGGGCAATAGGAACACGAATCGGTCAGGGGGCGGAACCCCCTGATTGTACTAAATATCTGTATTGTATTTCGGTGGTTTAGACGACTGCTGATTGAAAATTTACAAAAATAATGTTAGGGGTGGAATTTTTTAAAATATCTTGGAACGGCAAGTATATCAGATTTTTTATTATCATCAAACTGGAAAAAAACACATTGGATCTAGAGTCCAGACTCTTAAAAACGTCGACAAGAGTATTTTTTCTTGTCAATGTTTTCAAGAGTCTGGAATCTAGATCCAATGTTTTTTTTTTTTTGTTTTTTTTTCCAGTATACAAACTGTATACCTGCCTACACGAATTCTCTCTTTTAAAAATGATTTATAGTTGTATGTAAAATACGAGTAATTAAAATCTACGATCGGGTGTCATGTCTCAATTGGCACGAAGTAAATAAAAACCGATCAGCCTTCAATTGACTGGGTAGGCAATACAGGCTCCTACATGCTCGAATAGTCGTATCCTTCCTCCCGACTCTTACTCTTCGGCACGCTAGCCATGCGTGATGATGGAACTGCTGAACAAATGATGATAAAACTTACAAATTGGATTCGAAGTTTCCATTCTTTTCTTTCCACAAGAAAACGTGCCTAATTTCCAGCGAACATTTTCCCAGATAGTCGTAGTCATTTCCACAACGTTTTTCCTTTGTAAGGTACATATTTGGTGAAATCATCTGCGATGAAACTTCTAATATTTTAGTTAAACTTCAATTCAATCTGCGCTATTAAATCTGTTAATCTGTGTTATATCTGCCTTTGTTAACCTTTGCAATAACGCTTTGTCCTTGCCCTGTGAGGTATGTGCAAATTCCCAATAAAAGCATTATCTATCTATCCATTTTACGAAAGAAGCCGGAGTACTGTGCAGATCCGTAATTTTAAGCCAAAACTTGCCATCCGCGGCTTGTCGGCGCTTGTTCAACGTCAACGCGGAATCTCTAAAAAAGACCCGCGGAGATTTAATATGAGATTTTTCGCACGTATTTATTCGTGCGTGACTCAGTCCTTGCCGAACATCCTCGGAGAGGAATGTATCTTGACAATAAGACGATAACTGCCCTAACTAAGTAACAACCGCGTTGCTCCGCTGGAAACCCGCATGTAGATGCGTTGTTTCTCCTTAATGCTGCGAACCGGAGGGTGGTGTCTAAACACCCCTATTGACATCATATCGAAGTGATTCCCGACGATTAAGCGTAACGCACGATCCTCGACTGCGCGACGCATCGGAGGAGACGCGTTTCCGGGGGACGAAAAGATTTAATGTATTTCATTTCCCGGACGGGGGGGAGGGGGGGACGACGGCGTTTTAATAAGCGGAATCGCGAGCTGAGGAGAGCCGAGCCGGTCGGGAACGTGTTATTTGAAAATAACTCAAGCCTGCCTCAATTATACTAGCGCTTGACGAGGAACTAATAAAAAAGGAGACAGCGGCGTGCCTCGAATAATATTTGCCCGACAAAAAAGGACTCTCTTGTAGCGATACGGGCTATATTGGTCGGAAAATAAGCTCAGGAGTGTGTTTTCTCTGCGGGGCGCGAGGAAATTATGAGGGAAGAAATATGCTCGATGAAAGGAGACACTCGGGCCGGATCGGTGCGATTCCTCCTGGATCTGCCTCCGGGCGGAAGAGCCCAACATTATTTGAATCGCGCTAAGCAGAAAGAAACCAAGTCACATCAGCTATTGCCAAATTCAATTCTGCAATCTAATTTCTTACATGAAAACGGCTATGCGAATCGTCAAATTTCAGTGAATTGTCTGCGTAGGACGAAGCAAATTCCTTAAAATTGGCAAAGGAATCCGCACAAACGTGCTCTTGTGAAAAATTGAACTGTCTAGTTAAATTTGGCAGTAGCTGATGTGGCTTGGTTCCTTTCTGCTAAACGCGGTCGATCCTTTTGAAGGAGACCCTCAACAGTCGACTTAAATTGAGGAATTGGGCGCATAAACGGCCCAAGTAGCAATATCGTAGTTCCATGAAACAGCGATTGAATATTTAATCATGGTACCGGTTTGTTATATTATCACGTATAGCTTTGGCTGAAATCAAAAAAAGTTATTCATATCTTCAAGTCTAAGTTGGCTTAATTAGAAATATAGAAAGATGTTGTTAGAAATGAAAAATTTCAGAAATAGAAAAGGTGCTTTCGGGTCAATTTCGCATAAAACGCCTGATTTGGATTTGACAAGTACATTTTGAGCTTGAATGACTGATACTTGGGTCGTTCCTGCATAGAATCACATTTAAACCATGTGGGATGCAAATAGAGGCTTCAAGGAAAAAAGAAAATAAGAAAGTGAAAGAGAAAGTTGTCCACATAATACTGGTAATATGTATTATCCGAAAAGCTGCTCACCTAACTCCTCAATTTTTTCAGTTTCCTAGGGAAAAATAAGACAAGTCTCTCAGTGGAAACAAAATGTCATGATTGTATTGTTTAGTGCATACCAGCGGAGCAATGCCGTGACGAATTGAATTTTGGCGCAAAGAATTGATGTAGTCACAAGAGTAAGTGTTTTCGAGGGCTCAGCGATGTGATCGCCAGCTCAAAGTTAAGCCAGCGCCAAGTAACTCGAAGTTTATCACGGTGGAGTTCCACTGAGATGCATTCATTTAATCTGGAGCTGTTTAAATTGAACAATTCTTTAAAAATAAAGTTATGAAGTAGAATGATGGAAAAACTTTTGGCTAAATCGCAAGTTTAATTTTTACAATTTGCAAACCGTAACTCTTGGATTAGACATTACTTTTATGAGCAGAGGTTAAAAAATATGTATTTTATACGCTTAATTTTCGTGCTCGACGTTATTTGAAACATCTGCTTATTTTTAGTCGTTGCGTCACTGTAAATAAGTCACGCATTTCACTTCCGGAAATTTTGCTTTCAAGAAAAACGTTTGCAGCCGCTGTTAAGTGTGAAAACCATAAGGCATCAAGAGTAGAACAATTTGATAGTCTATTCAAAATTCTAAGTTGTTCAAAGCAGGTATTTTTCATTTTTGTTGTTTTTTCTCTTTTTGCAATTTAAAATGAGGAACTCCAGAAGTCTTTTTAAACTCATTACCATGCCAGTGTTTTCAGGAGTATTTGATTTCAACTGTTTTAAGCCGCGCAGCGTCTCATATTTTAACGCCATAATGCCGGTGGCTCGGTCAGCTTTCCGGAAGTGAAAAAATAAAACCCAATCCTTCTCCTTTTAATCCCGACCCGTCAACTTGGAAAGCTCAAAGCTATTGCCAGATTGTGCGACAGTGAGTATGAAAGAAGTAGTTTATACTTGGCGGAAAAAGAGAAAGAGGAGAGTAAGAGAGAAATTGAAAAGATTGCATGAAAAAAAATAAGAAAACAATTATGTTTTATTAAACATAATCGAGCTACTAATACTCTTCAAATTATTTTTTCATTTTATCGCCGTAAAATATTTTTAATGTTTGATACCGAGATCATTTAATTTTAATTCTAACGGAACTTTAGAAATTTTACACGTCTTTTTAAAAATATTGATGATACCTTGTCCATTTCTCTTTTAAATTGTACTGTAGCCCGAGTTGATCCAATAAAAATTGCTACATCAAGTATATGTCCATTGAATATACATCTCGGTCTCTAAAATGTACTTTTCACCTCTGAGATTTGGCGACGCGGCATTCCATGCACTCTTGTTTCCCGCTGAAAAAAAGAAACGGTGCCTTGCCAAAATTAATTTAAAATTATCCCTTTTTTCAAATATTTACGAAAAACGCATACATTTCTTGCACAAGCTGACTTCTTTTGTTGCCCGCACACTGGCATTTAATAATACCGTGAATTTTTTATTATTTAGATAGCGGAAGAGAAAAAGTGGAGGGGAATATAAAACTAAGAAATTTTATATGCATTATACAAAGTCGAATAAACAACTTGAATTAAAATTATTTACATAACAATAAATGGAGAAAATCACTGGCAAGACAAGAAAAGTTATGAAACCAAGAGGCCAACTAAGTGGTCTGCGGCAAAAGAGGAACACCGCTTTAAAAGGCGTCTTTGATATTAAGAAACCTCAATAAAAATCTTGAGGCAAACCAGTTATTCCATTTTCTTTCGGTCTCGTCCTAAAAGCTGTAGAAAGATGATTTCTAAAAATCTAAAAATTTTCTTGAGTCATTATTCCAAAACAATAGTTCACTTCTGAAAATTTTCTGTTAACTCTTCTTACGTTGTAATACAACGGAAAAAATCATATAGAACTTCGGACCTGGTGGATGTTATGTTGCATAGCCAATAATTGAAGGCGCTTACGCTTCCTTCATGCGGACAACGCAAAGATACACCACGATCTGTTAGATCAAACGCCTTGATACAACTCTTCGTACTCGGTGGGTGGCCATTTTGCATAGCAAAAAATTGAAGTGACTCACGCTTTCTTCATGCAAACCGTCCGTATGAACGGATTTGAAGGATTTGATTCATGTAACCGGATGATCTAGTCAATGTAACCCCAAGGAAAAACCAACCTAAAAATATAGGTTACTTGTAATCTGCTTCCCATATCAACCCAAAATCTCGGTTACTCTTCCTCTTTGCGTGTATGCTTTTAAAGTCCTAACATCGTGTCCGACCTCTCGTATTAACTGGTGGTGATTCTTGGTATTTGGAGATCCTATTTTCCTTCCATTTAAATGTATGTAAAACTATTGATTCTTCGCTAGAAAGTTATTCTCAGCCAAAATCGATATTTTTACCGGATTTAAATGGTGGAAAAACAGTGTTGTCAACTTGCAAAATCGCCACTGCCAATAGACTCACTCAACAGTCGGAGACAAGGGACCCTCCACTAGCCTCCTGGAGACAGGTGGAAACCTCTAATTTCGGGGATTCAGCTCTTCCGTATGGACAATTGTATGGCAAAAATAGTCATTTTATATGTCGGTGGATGATGAGATTTGGGAGACGTCATGAACCACACATGTCTACCTAACTTCGGTACATTTTCCAAACAAAGTACCCAACATGTTGTTCAACATCCACCCAGTAGGTAATATAAGTCAACAGTGAATTTTGGAGCCCCGAAAGTAAAATCTTCCACGTTTGCAGAGACACCGATGAAGGGTCTCTTCTTCCTGTACACAATACGCCTAGCAGGCGGTCAGACAGCGCACTACGCAAATTGGCGCCTACAAACCTAAGTGGATTCTTCACGCATTGCGCCAACGCGCACTGGCGCCTACAAACCTAAGTGGATACTTCACGCATTGTTCCAACGCGCATTGGCGCCTACAAACCTAAATGGATACTTCACGCATTGCGCAATGTATTGCATCGGGATCATTGGGAGAAGTCGGACAAAATTGTGAGACCTTAAAAGTTCAAAACTCCATCATTACAAAACGTCGAGGTCTCAAAAATGGTCCCATTGTTTTTTTCGTAAAATTTACCTGAAAAAGTACTCCTGAAACTTTAAAATCTCACGAAACAAACATCTAAATTTGCAGTTTTAGTCAAAAAATTCATGTTCACGTTCGCTCATCGACTCGATCCACTGTGCACCCCTTAAATTCGTCGTGGTCGTGCACAATGCGACAGCGTGACAGGACTCGTTCGAGTCAATAACGGCGCTTCCCCGACTTGAGGGCGTATCTCTATTTCCACATGAGCCTCACAAGGCGTAGGGTTATATTGAGCACAAGGCTCACTTAGAAATCGAGGTGCGCCCTTACGTCAAAGGGACGAGGTTATATCCGACAGGGGGGGTTGGCGACTCCTCGGAGGGTTAGTCAAATGAGAAAGAGGAGAGGCCGAAGACGGTGACGCGGAGGTGGCCGGAACTGGGAACCCGGCGAAGAATTCAGCCCGAGTCCAAGGGATCGGAACGTGGGGCACGGATCGTGGTCTGACCCAATTCCAGTCTTGTAATATCCGCTCGGATTGGCTAATGCCAGGTGACTTGTTCAATGTTCCTGGGGATATTTACGCTGCCCACCACTGCCGCCCCCGCCGCGCCAAGCAAACATGTCAACATATTGCCCTGCCCCCTCCGCCCACGCAAATCTCACCGACGAGCATGCATTGACCCAAGGTTCTGCCGGCCACCTTCGTTTTAGTCGCCATTTCAAGCAGGAACGAGTCAAGTTCACTTGTTTCTTACAGCTGAAAGGCATCACAGATCAGAGAGTTCAGTTACGTTTTTTGGAAGAGTGAGTTATCAGACGAAATTTCCATCACTGAAAAAAAAAAAAAAAAAAAAAAAAAAAAACATTAGAGTCCAGACTCTTGAAAACATTGACAAGAAAAAGGACTCTTGATTCAATCGGATTTTTGCTTGAATCAAAACGAAATCCGCTAAAATTAAGAGGCTTGGTTCTTGATTTAAGCGATATTCTGATTGAATCAAGAGTACTGTTTCTTGTCGATGTTTTTAAGAGTCTGGACTCTAGATCCAATGTGTTTTTTGCCAGTGATTGCTCGAAAAAAATAGCAGAGCCTCGTTCCGGATTGTAAGGACCACAACATTTTTAGGCTGAAGGTAATCCAGTAACGCATTGGTTTCCTTGTGAGAAGGAGCTGTTTATTGTCATGAATCAGTGGCGTGGCGTGCTTTGCGATGTATCGATTGTTATGCCATTTAAACCTATGGAAAAGGATCGATAAACAGGGTGTTCGCAGCGAACACCTGAATAATCGATTCTTTACCACAGGTTTAAATGGTATAAAGATCGATACATTGCGATTCACGCCACGCCTTTGACATGAATCCGATCATGTCGCAAGCAAATAGTCTGCGTAAGAGTCAGACAGCATGCGGCATCTCATTTGGACCCCGTTAAGCAGGAAAGAACCAAGCCACATCAGCTATTGTAATACTTAATCGAGCAATTTACTTTTTTACATGAAAACAGTAGTGCATAATTTATTGCAAATTTCTGCGTGGTACGAGGCAAATCCCTTAAGAATTTAAAACAAATCCGCATAAACGTTTTCTCGTATTAAATTGAATTGCTCAGCTTAATTTGGCAATAACTGATGTGGCTTTGTTCCTTCCTGCTAAACGCGGTCTATTTAATGCCTAACCAGATAGTCGAATTCTGACGGTTTACGAAGTTTTTTACGTTTTTGAGGAAGAGCTCTTGAGTTTTGAGGATCATGATTTTAGCGTAAGACTTTATAAAATCTATGAATTGTCATTGTATTTTACTGTCCAATTACTCCTCAAATATTTTAAATTGTAAAAATTCAGACATGCTGACATTCTTTTCTGACATACTGAAAATGTAGAAGTAAAGGTTAGCTTAAGGGCTAGAAATCATTTCTCAAAATTTCGAATTATTGCGAAACTCGCGGCCCACCAAAGTTGAAGCAATTTGTAAGTCCCATATAGCAGAGTCTGCTGGGATTTTAGGGCTGCAAAACTATTGCGAATGTTTTGAGCGTAATGGAAGTTGGTGCGCCTTCAATGTTCGGCACGCGGTACGCATATTCATCGAGCAGTAATAGTTGTATCCACGCGCTGTCATTACAATGTTGCGTTGCGTCTGCGAGCTTATCTGAAGATAATTATCAACTGGATTGGCCTTCCTGAATTAATCGCAATGATTCTCTCTCATTTTGTTTCTATCCGCACAATAATTTATGTATTTATTTGCGTTATACTTCTCCGTTTTCTTAACGCAATAAGAGGAATGCTTTTCCCAATCCATCATAGTCAAACTTTTAATTTTTCTGATTGGACAAGTAGTAGTGATACGCTTTTCGACCAACCATCAAAAGCCAAAATTATGTCACGTGACTTGTGGGGAAATGCATAGATTTTCGATTCGGGTAACAAGTGAAATACAGTTAATTTGGCATCGGAGAATTTTTTCCCCGGAAACTTAAAACTCTAACATTGGATGTAGATATAGTTAAGAAATTAATGTGTTAGGAAACAAGGTTTCCCCACTGTCCATTATAAGAGCGTCATTTTCTCGTGACTATGTTTATCGCAGAAAAAGCTAGAAACCCCATGTCACCTTAGAATGTTTAAATGTTGAACGAATCGCCCTAAAAATATTGGCACACCTTACTATAATATATAAATTGATTGAAAGAATGGAGGGTGAAGCAGGGTGGCAAAATTTTATGAAAAGTAAAATCTTGAAATTTTAGAAATGTATGAAAGATATTGAAAAATGTCGGTTCCTTTTCATGTTTCGCATAATGTAAATATTGGGACTTTCTTCTATTTTTGTGTGTTTGAGTCCGGGTTGCACACTCTAGCCCCGAAAAATATGCAATATTTCATGAAAGCTGAAAAATTTCGTAAAATGTCTCGAAATATTTCACTGAGATTTCCAATCGTCCATTTCATTCTTACGTTTCTTGCCACCGTGGGGTGGAGAGACCCTGCTAAGATCCCAATTTAATTTTGATTGTTTATTTCCTTCCCTGCAAAAACCCGAACGTTTACTCTCCGTGCGCCAAATCGCTACGCCAGATGAAGTCGGGCCAGGGATGTGTTAGCATAACACGCGAGGTTGCCTCGCTACTCGAGAAATATTCCCAGTAACGGAGCTGAGTGAGGAAAATTCAGGAAATTCTACGTGGCATTACAACCGGAAAAGCGGGCCGATGAACATAACGGGCGTGTATTTCCTCTCCATTAGTTTAATTGAAACGCCGGCACCATAGTGCAACCCTTCGTCCCCAACCCTTTCATCCTACGCCACTATCGCAGCCCACCCTGCCCCATCGCGCCCAACTCGCCTGCAATTCCGCGAAAATAGCTTTCGTAAACATTGCACCGATGGTGTTCAGGAAACAACCGTATTGTTGTCACATTTAGTAGACTTTTTTCGTTTCACTCTTCTTGTTCAAGGACACGGTTTCGTTATGTCACTTTCATCGAAACGGGGGGACTTAACACCGCGCCCAAGTCCTCATTCCTATTTATTCGAGGAAACATAATCTGTTTTACTTTTGACTGGTCGAAAATGTTTGCAATATTATTCGTACTCTCGCCACGAGAGATTAATTGATAAAATTGGTTCCTCTTCGGCTATTACGTTGCTTTTTGTAGTTGGTTTGTGGCTTCCCAATTTCTCAGTCGTTAGTGGCGCATTTGCGGATTTTCACTGTTAATTAGCGCATTTGTGGTTTTCGCGGTTAGGTCCGTACTTTGGGTAATTAACAGGGTTCGTTCGTAATTTCCTGTATTTGCGCCGATTTTAGTTGTTGATCGATGGATTGCGAATTCGTCACGAAGTTACCATATTCATTTCGAAAATTTATAATTTCATCTCCTGAAACGTCAATCCAATCAACATTGTGCATTGTTTGCTTCTTAAACGAGTTTGGGATATTGTTTTATTTTAAAAGCCGCTTTCATTGCGCTCTTTGGTGCTCTGCAACACTCAGCCGTCAAAGTTCTCTACCCTCCCAAATCCCTTCAGATAGTCGTTATTCCCTCATCTCCTCTAAAACCCCCCGTAATGCACGCTGTGCCTTCATACCCCCTTTGGAGATCCACAAAAATTAAATGCAGCTCTTGAGCTCTACAGCTATTTTTTTTCAATGGCCTAGACAATAACAAATAGGTGATCTATAGTAGACCTGCAAGCTCGAAAACCAGCCTGCTCCTCTGCTTCGTGATCTTTCCATTCTTTCTCGATTTTCGCATTCAATACCTTTCCGTACACTTTGCTTATTGTCCCGGTCACTGAAAGCCCCTGGTAGTTGTTACAGTCGTCCTTCCTTCCCTTATTTTTACAGATGGCCTTGATACAGAACTCTTTCCACTCTCCTAATGTCTCGCCACCCCAAATCCATTGCTGCATAAGTTTTCTGAGGCATTCGAAGAGCTTGGAAGTCCCGTTTTTAACAAAGTCAACAGGAATTCCGCCTGTGCCCATGGAATTTAGTTTATTTCCTCTCTTATTTGGACGGAGTTAAACAGAAAGGAACCAAGCCACATCGGGATCGAACCGAGAAAAAGAGGTTTAAAGTTTAGCTCCTGCATAAAACTCAATGTAAAAGATAAACTTCAAGTTCAATTTCTGAAAAATTTGCTTCAACAAAAACTTTGAATTTTTGGCGATAGATAGTAGAGCAGTGGTTAAGTTCAAAACCACTCATAACTCAATTTTTCCCAAAATGTGGGTTGGTTCCTTTCTGCTTAACTCAGTCCATTTAAAGCCTGATTTTGGATTCAATTGAAAACTCCTCTTAAGGTATCCCGTAGTGGTGCTTCTTGTAAGTGCCGTTTGTTAAACTTCAGACATAAGGATTCGTTTTGAACGCCCTCCTGTCCGTTGAATAAAAATTTACCCACTTACTTATTATGCAGGTTAAGCCGTAAATAATTATTGTATTAGAAGTTCCTACCTAAATTTACGTATCGGACTGAACCTTTTCCTCTCTTTTTCCTCTGAGGGCCATTTCTTGTTACCTATAGAGCATTATGGAGATTACGATGGATTTTGCATGTTACAAACATGTTTACCTAACTTCGGTACGTTTTCCAAACGAAGTACCCAACACGTTGTTCAACATCCTACCAGTAGGTAATATAAGTCATCAGTGAATTTTGGAGCCCCGAAAGTAAAAGTTTCCACCTTTGCAGAGACAGGTCTCTTGTCCCTGAACACAATGCGCCCGGCGGGCGGTCGGACAGCGCTCAACGCGCACTGGCGCCTACAAACCTAAGTGGATACTTCACGCATTGCGCAATGCGTGGAGTATCCACTTAGGTTTGTAGGCGCCAGTGCGCGCTCCGCGCCAGCACACGAGCCAGTGGGAGAAGTCGGACAAAATTGAGACCTTAAAAGCTAAAAACTCCATCATTACAAAACGTTGAGGTCTTAAAAATGCCCCCATTGGTTTTTTCGTTAAATTTACTTTTAGAAGCACCCCTCAAAATGTAAAATCCTGCTACGATGGATTTTGCAGATTTTTGTCTCTTTGTGACAGATGTTATTTACGTATTGTTCAAATTCAACCAGTTTTGGGTAAAAAATCAATTTTCTCGAATATGCGGGTTAATCCGAAAATTATTGTATTCCAAATTCCTACCACCATTATTCACATTACTCGTTTCAACTGACCACAATCGTTATTATTGAACATAGGCAAACTGCTCAGTTTCAGGGAAAAACACATTCAACTCTGTAGTTGGTGTCGGGACTCAGTGTTCATCAAATTCTTGAAACAGAAGCATCAATAAGCAAAAACATTAAATCACGCCCACAAAAATATCATAAAATTAAATACCTTATAAAATTAGGAATAGTTGTTCAATTATTTTGGCAAAGAGTGGCGGACTGGGCCTTTTGGGTGAACAAATCAACGAAGAAGACTCTAGAAAGTTTAGAAAAAAAAAAAAAAATGATAGATTGGGTAGCTCGTAGCTTGCAATTAGCACAAAAACATTGCCCTAGTATTGAGGTTCAAACTTCCAAGAGTGTCATAGCGAAATAAACGTTAAAACTCTCTCCCTCTTTTTTCGCTATTTTTAAACTTCGCGTGACATTTAGCTATTTTACAATCCGCTCTCTGCATTTCTCCTTTTCTCCCAATCGCTGTTTATTTGTTTGAACGCTGATGCTTTTTTGCCGATTTGCATTGAAAATTTGCTAATAAAGAAAGACGAACACGTTAGCGAGATATTAATAGCTTTGAAAACGGCTTTTAATCAATAAGTTGTAAACAATTCCATTAGATGATTACGAATACGCGATTTGGGTCATTCACTGCGAATTTCAATGCGAAAGTTGTTCTCTCTTTTTAGGGTTAATAATATTTATTTTCCCCCAATGTTATCAGTGCGATGCACTATAATTTTTAGGTGCTCAATTTGAATATACAGGGCATTTCAAAAGTCTGAACACTCCCCCCCCCTTCTAAAAAGTTTCCCTATTTAAAGCTATTGAGCTTGGAGAATGTTTCCAGGTCAAAAAGAATTATTTTTTGGCTTATCAAACATTTTTGAAAGGCGTTCCTTGGAGGGGAGGGGCGGCCACCTTTTTTCCAAATGGCATCCCCTCCCCCTTGTAAAAACTTTTTCGAAAGACGGTAAAAAAGAAATTTTTACGCGCAATTTGCAGTCATTTTTTTTATTTTTTTTCAAGATGGCGACCAATAATGGCGAGAAATTGGCATTTAAGCGATTTGTCAATGGGTTTATCTGAAACTCGGTGTCCGGAAGTTTTTCAAGACGAGAAAATCGAATCTGGTGATATCCCTTCGAAACAGCTAATTTTTTTTTCAAAGCGGCGGAAAAGTTGCATTTGTGACGTTTACCAGTGGATTTAGATCAAATTTAATATGCGGAAGTATTTGGGGATGGAAAATACAAATCTGGTCTTTTTTTAAAAAAATTATCCTAGCCTTTTCAAAATGGCGGGCAATTAGCATTTCGGTTTTTTTCGATGATTTGGTCTGAAATTTATTATTTGAGGGTTACCTAAGACAAAATAGGTGAATCTTGTGAGCTTTTTTCATAATAACCAATTTTGCTGAAATGCCAATTTCTTCCTCTGTAGGGCTCCCTCCCCCAAAAAAAAATTGGAAATGTAAAAAAAATGGTTATTTTTGACCTAGAAACATTCCTCGAATTTCGTCTCAATACCTCAATTCAAGAAAATTTTAGAGGGGGATAGGGGTACGGACTTTTGAGACACCCTGTATTTATGGACCATTAACTGAAACTTGCATGTCTCCTGATCGGGAAGTAAGTACGGCAACTTCGGATTCCATTACTTCCCATAAACGTATATTTTTCCACCTTCCTCTCCATCGGAGTCTGTCAGACAGGAAATTAATCCTGGGCTGAGTAAAAGCATCACGGTTTTTTCTAACGCTTTGACGCGTGAGCTTCAGGATTTTGCGAATCATTTGACCGATGCAAAGCGCGTTGGACTGTCACGCTTTTGTTTTTCGAGAGTTGTCATAGAATTCGCGACTAATGCAGGTTTGGGAAAAGAGAAAAATACTAGTAAGCGAGCTGAGTTGAAATTGAAATTCTGTGAAGTAGATTGAAAAAAATATTCGTCATTAAAATTCATAATTTCTCATGAATTTTTAGGACGAATTTACCAATTTCTTATGGTTATTTCATCAATTTTTCTTTTTTTTAATATGAAAGTAAACTCCGAAGTCAGGACTGTAATGTGAATGCGGTGGGATTAAATAAAATACGTGGAAGCCAAATAGGGTTCTTCTCCCTTTGCTTTATTTCTTAGCACACACTATTGTAACGCACTCAATGAAATGACACGATGCCTTTTTAATGGTATGCACACCATTTTTTTTCACCAACCAACCTTCAAAAACCAACTACTCCTTTCTTAGTGCTTCAGTTGGATTAAGCTAAATCTCCATCTAGTCATATCTCCATTAAGAGTTTTCAAAAAGGGCTTAAAGTGCAAAAATGTAGTACTGCTAGCATTTGTGTCAGATCAGAAGTAGCAGTAAATTACATTCATTTCTGATCGGTGCTCGATCTACTTTTTTAATGTATGTATGCCCCTATGGTAAATTTGTTTAACCGCAATTAAAAGAAATGGGAGGAAGGAGATGAGTGGCAAACACTGGACAATTTTTGAAGCAATGAATTGAGCCAAGCTTGGACGCAGAAAAATACAAGGAGTGCTTGTCTAAACCACCCACGGCTCTGTTACAATCCAAGGTTGCTTGTGTGCTGTTTTATTGCTTTGACTGCTCATAATTCCCCTTTCATCCTCAAAAATCAATTCTAAATCATGCTCATGGAAAAAATGGATTGCAGATTTAACAATTAAATCGTAAAAAAATATGTCCGACATGTTCCAAATGTATATATTACAATAAAAGAAAGCTAATTTAACCACGGGGGTGGTTGAACTAGCATTTTTATTGTAAAATCTACATTGAAACATGTCGGACACTTTTTTAACTACAAAATTGTTAAATCAACAATTTAATTTTTTCCATGCAGAGTGTATAATCAATAAAATCAAGACAGGGCATGTCTATTTATTAAGTTAAATTTAATTTCAGGAATAAATTTTCAGCCTTAACAGTTGTACCCAGCAACTTCTTTCAGTTGTATTTTTTTCGCCCGCCTCCCAAGCGCTCCGCCGCCCCCAACGGGAGAGTCTCAAAGGCGATTCCTCAGCGGAGATAAACCAGTGACTACTTATGGGAATAAATTAAATAATAAAACGCTTTATTTCCGCCGAAGCTTTTAAGTGTATTAATTTGAGCGTTAAATTAAAGCGGTGCATCCAATAAACAAGATTGCATCGACGCTAAGGGCTGCATTTTATCTCCCGGTGCCGGGTCCAAGTGGGGTTTTTTCTCTTTTTCCTTGTGCAGTAAACGCACGGTGCATTAAGACGTGCAATAAACCCGGTTTGCATAGAATTCGAACGTGGTCGTTCTGTGGTTCCCTTCGAGCCTGGATTTTCAATGACGTCGTTCGGGAACGCTTTAAATCGGTGCGATGATGAGCCATTATAGGATGTGCGGCGACTTATCGGAAAATTGTTATTTTTTAAGTCCTAACTGCTGGCATGCAACAGTAAGAGGATTGGATTTCAGACCACACAACTCTGAATAGGCACTGAAATTATGTGTGTCACGTACAAATCCATCCTTACATTCAACATTGCCAACAAATCGCTCTCATCGATCGAGCCGCCAAGGCACTGGAAAAAAAAATTGGTAGAATTTACCATTCCTTCACGCTGTATTTTACACAGCGTTAATTCAAAGTACATTTGTTGTAATTTTTCCGATTATCGTTGCCGCACAAAATCATTTTCGCACAAATTATTTTCTGTAGTATGCGGCAATTCCGAGAAAAATATGAGGCATATTTAAGAAAAATGAGTGAACAAAGATTGAACACATTTTTTTTTAGTTGAGATGTTTGAGATCTGATTTGCACGAAAATGATTTTATGCGGCAACGATAATCGGAAAAATTACCGCAAATGTATTTTGTGCGGAAAAATATTCTGCCTTTGTCTCCACGTTCGCGACAATTTCCTTTCCTCTTCCCTCTGATAATCGTCTTTTGATCTGAACTGCTCCGTAGATTCGCAAACCCGGAGCCGAAGAGGGGAAATGACGTCAGAATAAACGGAAAGCGGGTCGTAACCATCCCAATTTCACTCGTCGGGAAGGGTTATCGTTGCAGTTCGGGCGGGTTCGAGGCAGGGTCAGGGGGTAGGAAAAAGTCATAAGATTTATGGGAAAAAATAACGAGCCCTGAGACTACGGGGATATTATCACCTATTAGCGGGAGAAACGACGGTTTTTCGCGGCTTCGTGGCGCCAGCTGCCTAACATCAAGAGTCCTCAACTGGCGGCGTCATGTGTTCTCGCCCACCCCTCCCCGTCCAACCCCCGAACCCTCTCCGAGCTCCGAGAGAGCCACACACACCACAAGTTCGTCAAGTCGTTTCCGCGCAAAAACTTGAGTGGAGCTCCTGCCGCGCCACGATTTTCGAGGAGCCCCCAGTTGCCCAACAGCGAAAGCGCTGCGAGATTTCTAACGAAGCATCGAGTATTATCAAGAAAGGCATATTAAGACACCTAGGACAAATGGAACGCGTTAAGCAGAAAAGATCAAAGCCACATCAGCTTTTGCCAAAAACTGGGCAATTTAATTTTTTACCTGAAACCGGTTGTGCGGATTTTTGTGCAAAGTTCAGTGAATTTTCTGCATAGTGCGAAGCAAATTCCTTAAAATTTTCAAAGGAATTCGTACAAACGTCCTCTCGTAAAAAATTAAATTCCCTAGTTAATTTGACAATAACTAATGTGGCTTGGTTCCTTTCTGCTAAACGCGGTCCAAATCTTCGTTTTCTCATGGAAGAGCGTAACTTTATTTCAGTGTTGCCAAATTTTTCCTCGCAAATTGCATATTATCCAAGAGAATCCTGGACATTTCTAACTGAAAATTTCAATGATTTTTCCTCGATTTCATGCAAAAATCAGGAAAGTTTTTGATAAAAATTGAACGAGTACATTTTTGTATAATAAATCAATTGTTTGTGTCAATTTTGCAACCTTGGAATGGAGTTACGTTCCAACCTCCGAGAGACGACGAAATGAAGAGCATTTTGCACAATTTGGATGCGACAAGGGAGGCTCTTTAGCTCTCAAGGGTTCTCTTTTGTTTGCTTTTTTTTAAGAATTAAACTCAATGAAACGTGTGTACGATTTTAACACGTTTAACACTTGTGCATGAATCACTTAGTCGAAGCAACAGTTTCATGCAAGAAGAACATGTTTGGATACTCTTGGCATTGCGGCTAAAGCCTATGGTATAATACTTGGATATTACGATGGTGATGTTGCAGAAATGTGTATCTTGGTTTTCGGCGTTGCAGACTTCCTGCCATACTTTATTTTCTACATGGAAATCTACGGAACCTCACTTTTCAAAAAATGTTATGATTTTCCTTCACAATTGGACGTATTTCTTTAAAACGAAACCAAGCGCCAAATTGAGTTCCTTTTAAGGATATAAGAATCCCGGATAGCGCGTCCTGTCAAACGGAACTAAGCGCATGGAAAAGCATTGCGAGTACCTATAGGACTGGCATCGCGTTCCGCCACACCTGCCAATCCAAGCCCCCCTCTTTCTTCCTCCCCCGATGGCGCTTAGTTCCGTCTGATAGAAATACGTCCAACTGTATGATATAAATGTTAACAGCTAATTATTTCCTGTACACGAGTAAATACTTATTTTTTTCTGAAATTTGCAAAATAATCAGGATTTACGGACGTAGAAATATTTGACTATTTGCTGCGTTTGACAGCATATTTCTGCGGGCTGATCATTGAAATATATAGACAAAGCTATAGACGAAGGGGAAATAGAGAAAATGGAGCGATCCTGTTGGTTGAAACAGGTGGTTCCTACAGGCCAAGGGAGAAAACTATGGACTAACTGTATGGTCTCTGGTGGGTTTCCGTTAGTTTGTCCATTGCAACCACCCGCTTCCACCATTAGGATGCCTCATCCCTTTCGTCTTCTTTATCTATAGTTTATCTTTATCTTTGTCTATCAATTTCAAGAATTGGCCGGTAGGTGTATTCATTAATTATCAGAGGCAACATTTCATTCGGAATTCATATGTGACAAAACTTGGAGGTTGGACGCGTCTGAAACGGCGTCCTTTCAAGTTGAGAGACAGTTTGTCTTTGGGAATGTTCGGGTGGATCCTGTCCAGGGCGGAGGAGCAGTCTAAGAGTGCAGACAGCCGGGGCAAGTTGACGTAACTGGAAGCTAAATACTGCACGACGGTCGTCAACAGGGGGCCGGCCGGAGGGCAGGGGGGTCGAAAGAGGGTCCGTTAAACGCTTTTCACGAACGGAATCTTGTTTTATTACCCTCCAGTGGGTCATTAGCTCTCCCTTTAACTTCATATTTTCGTATTTTTTCCCCAGTTTCCCGCGCTCAAACTATCCCCGCCCTCGCAAATAAATAAAGGTGTTTGGCTCGTCTCGACCCCTCCGTTGCCTGCTTGCTCCTCCGCTCCCGGGTTTCCGATGCGTTTCCGCGCCCAGGTGTGGCCATTCCTCCGCGACGTCGCAACTCCAAGGGACATAAAGCCAAGCGACTCAATTTACATTTTTTAAAAGTTGAGCGAGAGCTAAAGGTTACGCGACCCGTTTAAGCGTGTGTCGCGGAGATTATAAGGTGAACTTCAAGAGCCGCTGCGCTGACCGTCTCTAACGTATGTGAGCGTCTCATAAAAGATTTAGGCNCTTGGTTCCTCTCTGCTAAACGCGGTCCAAATCGTCGTCCCCTCACGAAAGAGCGTAACTCCATTTCAGTGTTGCCCAATTACCCCTCGCAAATTGCATATCATCCGAAAAAATCCTGGACATTTCTAACAGAGAATTTCAATGATTTTTCGTCGATTTCATGCAAAAATCAGGAAAGTTTTCGATAAAAATTGAGCAGGTGCATTTTTTCAAAATAAATCAATTGTTTGAGTCAATTTTGCAACCTTGGAATGGAGTTACGTTCTCACCTCCAAGAGACGACGAAATAAAGAGCGTTCTGCACGATTTGGATGCGACAAGGGAGGCTCTTTAGCTCTCAAGGGTTCTCTTTTGTTTGCTTTTTTTAAGAATTAAACTCAATGAAAAGTGTGTACGATTTTAACACGTTTAACACTTGTGCATGAATCACTTAGTCGAAGCAACAATTTCATGCAAGAAGAACATGTTTGGATACTTGGCATTGCGGCTAAATCCTATGGCATAATACTTGGGTATCACGATGGTGAAGTTGCAGAAATGCGTATCTTGATTTTCGGCGTTGCAGACTTCCTTCCATACTTTATTTTCTACATATAAATCTACTGAACGTCATTTTTCAAAAAAAAATCTATGATTTCTCTTCACAATTGGACGTATTTCTGTTAAACGGAACTTAGCGCCAAATTGAGTTCCTTTTGAGGATTTAAGAATCCCGAATAGCGCGTTCTGTCAAACGGAACTAAGCGCATGGAAAATCATTGTGAGTATAGGACGGAACGAGCATCGCGTACCGAAACAACTGCCAATCCAAGCCCCCCTCTCAATTCCTCCCCCAATGGTGCTTAGTTCCGTCTGATAGAAACACGTCCAATTGTATGATAAAAATGTTTACAGTTAATTATTTCCTGTACACTAGTAAATAATTGTTTTTGTCTGAAATGTGCAAAATAATCAGGATTTACGCACGTAAGAATATTTGACTATTTGCTGCGTTTGACAACATATTTCTGCGGGCTGATTATTGAAATTTATAGACAAAGCTATAGACGAAGGGGAAATAGAGAAAATGGAGTGATCATGTTTGTTGAAATAGGTGGTTCCTACAGGCCAAGGGAGAAGACTATGGACTAACTATAGGGTCTTTGGTGGGTTGCCGTTAGTTTGTCCATTGCAATCACCCGCTTCCACCAATAGGACGCCTCATCCCTTTTGTCTTCTTTGTCTATAGCTTTGTATATCTTTTCGAATCATCGGCCAGGTGGTGTATGCATTAATCATCAAGAGAAGCAACATTTCATTCGGAATTCATATGTGACAAAACTTGGAGGTTGGACGGGTTTGAAACGGCGTCCTTTCAAGTTGAGAGACAGTTTGTCTTTGGGAATGTTCCGGTGGATCCTGTCCAGGGCGGAGGAGCAGTCTAAGAGTGCAGACAGCCGGGGCAAGTTGACGTAACTGGAAGCTAAATACTGCACGACGGTCGTCAACAGGGGGCCGGCCGGAGGGCAGGGGGGGTCGAAAGAGGGTCCGTTAAACGCTTTTCACGAACGGAATCTTGTTTTATTACCCTCCAGTGGGTCATTAGCTCTCCCTTTAACTTCATATTTTCGTATTTTTTCCCCAGTTTCCCGCGCTCAAACTATCCCCGCCCTCGCAAATAAATAAAGGTGTTTGGCTCGTCTCGACCCCTCCGTTGCCTGCTCGCTCCTCCGCGCCCGGATTTCCGATGCGTTTCCGCGCCCAGGTGTGGCCATTCCTCCGCGACGTCGCAACTCCAGAGGACATAAAGCCAAGCGACTCAATTTACATTTTTTAAAAGTTGAGCGAGAGCTAAAGGTTACGCGACCCGTTTAAGCGTGTGTCGTGGAGATTATAAGGTGAACTTCAAGAGCCGCTGCGCTGACCGTCTCTAACGTATGTGAGCGTCTCATAAAAGATTTAGGCGCGTCCAAATAGCAAGACTCCTGTTTCGACCTTTTTCAGTTAAGGTCAGCAAGCACAGAGTCTCCGGGATACTTCGGTAATGCCTACTGTTTTGATGTCTTCCCGTGCCTGTTTCGCTGGGAAAAGGAGGCGCATTTTTAGTGGCGCGGGGGAGCAATTTGTGAGAAACCTGCTGCAAGTGCAAAGAGTTTTGGCTATTTGCAGAGAAACTTTTCAGGAGTGGCCTGGACTGCCTCACATTTTCCAGCAGGGGCATAAGTCTTCCTATAGTAGTACAAAGGAAGTTTTTAAAAGTCTGTCCTGAAAATTTTGGAAAATTGACCTCTCGTAATGCATTTGTTGGGCACAAAGAAGTTTCTGCTAAATGTGGTGAGGATACTCAGAGAACAGTCACCGGCTGTGTTCAAGCACAACTAGAAAATGAGTTCAAAATGGTCATGTGCCATTCACTGAGTTCGCTGAAGCACCATATACATGCTCCAACGCAACGTTGCCCTTTTTCCCCCGCACTTTTTTCGAATTAAGTTTCAGCTGAAACTCAAAAACGCTTAGCGAAGTATGCAATAAATTTATCATCCTCATCCTAGCCTTTTGTGGGCCCCAGAAAATCAAAATATGCTACTATCTGTCTTGATGAATTTTTAAAAATTATGCGTAAATTTAATTTTTCGTTTTTTTTCCAGATCGGAAAACTGTTTTCGGTGCGTTGTGATACATGAAAAGCATCCAAATGTTCTGCAGTATAAAGAAAGTAAGTTACCGATTTGGTATTACTCTTTATTTTGTTCATTTTTTTTTCATAGTCTTGCTTGTTTCCTTCATTTAAGAGGTTGCAAAAAATAAAAAAAATAATGGTAGTGGCCAGAAGATTCGATGCAATGTTGGAAAGAAGCCCCCTTCTCCAGAATCTCGGGCTTCGAAGATTGTTGTGTCAGTTGTGTCAAAAGTTATTAAAATGATAAGGAGAGAGGAAGCAAGAATAATCACTCTTTCAAGTCGCCTTCTCCTCCCACTGCTTGTAACACATTCTGCAATTTGGAATTACTATTTCTCGCTTGCCTATCTCTGACCTATCTGCATGGGAAAACCAATGGTACTTAGACCGAGTTTACAGGAAATGCACCGTATAGCATCGAGTTCAAACAGAAAAGTAGGCTCGAAGTTTTATTCCTCCACGAGGCTCAATGTCAAGGATAAAGTTAAACGATTACTTTATCTGTTCTCCGCAATATCTATTCCATCTCAATATGAATGTATGTATGTTCAGTGCGCGAGCGTTTATTGTCATGTCCTCTGTCATAGCTGGCATAGTACGTCACTTCGAATATTCTCGTTTCTTTTACGAAAGAACGTAACTACATATCTATGTTGCTAAATTTCCCTTCGAAAATTGTATTTTTACCCGGGGAATCGTAGGCGTTTCCAACTGAAAATTTCACTGATTTTTCCTTCAAGCTCGTGCAAAAATCAGACAAATTCTGGAAAAAATTGCACAGGTACATTCTTGTAGAACATTGAATTGCTTAGGTCAGTTTTGCAATCTCGGAATGGAGTTAAGTTCCTTCGTGCGAGAAATGACGCTATAGCATGCATTTATGGCCAAAGCCCGCAAAAACAGAAAGCAAAAACCCGCGAAAGTCCCGACGTGTTCAAACTCAAGTTATTCACAGACATTGCTATTTTGCACGTGTGACAAGGGTGCAGCTTGTAATCGTGTTAATCCGTTCCAACGTCTGGGCAAGCCTTTTTTGTCACTCGACGTTTCCGTGCCTCGGTCATCGCGAGGATTAGCCTTCCTCAGACAGTTCGCTGTTCTCGTGAGGAGCAAACATACTGAAATTTTTGCATTGCCTGAAGTTTTAGGTGGTAACGTGGAAGACTCCCGCAGGTCATGAGATATTCTTCGCGCCATGCACCAAGCAGCGCGACTATGCTCATCTTACAGTTCGGAATATCTTTGGTGGGAAACAGACGGATATGAAACTTTGAAGTACTTTAGGGCTAATAAAATTGGATTCTGTCTCATTTTTTAACAATTGCTTGGCTTTATCTTTGATTGGAAAACTAGAGGCAAACTAAGAAAAAACGTTAGTATGCTCTTCCACAATCATGGTAATATTTTGGAACTAACACACGTTTTTATGCTAAGAGGAACGAGAGGTGGGAGGGGACGAAGGATTGTGCTCGTTAGTTGACGACGTAAGAATGCATAGGAATTATAAAGCGCCAGTGACGTCAGCGTTGACGACCGGGACAAGGACATTGAAGTTGACCCTCTTTCACTCATGAGCCCTGTCCACCACGCTGTTATAACATGCCCACGGCTCACAATTGTTAGCATGTATTGGCGCTTAGTTTCTTTTGATTTAATTTCAAATCTCACCTTCCCATTTTGCCTAAAGAAATCACGCCTACTTTTACATTGTTTCTTGTGCAGCTTTCACGAGCACACCCAATCTTACCCACACCAATATAGTTCCTTTCAGCATTAATATGTCCAACTTTTTCGCCTTGATTCAAGTGAAATTACGAATGCGTCAACCAAATTTGCATTTGGTCTAAATGTTCAAGTCAACCGTAATTTTGCGGATTGATGAACTACACAGAAAAAAATGAAATTGTTGATTTAACAATTTCGTAGTTAAAAAAAGTGTCCGGCATGTTTCTATGCGGATTTTACAATGAAGCAAATTTAATCACCTCCGTTGTTAAATTAGCTTTCCACTATTGTGAAACGTACATTCCAAGAATGTCGGACATATTTTTCAGCAATTTAATTTTTAAATCAGCAGTTTTTTTTTCCGCGTATATAAATCTGGTTCCGGGTCACAACCAGAATTTCGGTCATGCAAACTAATATTTCTCTCGATATGGATTGAATGGAGAATTCGGATGCAAATTTTTTATGATTCATCTGAAACTGCTTAAAGAGCTGATTTCACAGCATTTTTTACAATCTTTTGCTGTTATGGGAAATAGTATAAAAATAGATTTAAAAGTGAGAAAATGCACCGCCTAGTGACGTCATCTGACGGCATTGCCCACTTAAACCCACGTATTTTTGCAGCTTAGATCATTTTGTCATATCTTTTCCAGCAATTGTTCAATTCATGAACCAAGGGTAACCTCGTGTTCAGTTCACCCAGTAGTTTCCGCTTAAAGACGAAATTCATCAAATTTCAGACACCTGAAAAATCTCCATTCGTCATCTTTTTCGTCGAGTTAGAATTCGTCAAACCTGGGTATTATTTAATTTAAAACAGAAAAAACAATCGACAATGAGTACATAGCAGTATCTTCTTATGTCGAGGCGTTGAAAAACTTTGACAACGCCTTGATACAACTATTCAACCTCGAAGGATGTCCGCGTTGCATCCATAAAATTGAAGGCGTTTTGAATTTTTCCCCCGGATTTATTCGTCATCTTTTTTGGATATTCATCCCGCATCACAGCGTATTCAACCCTCTCAAAAAACAAAAGTAAAACCTCCGAGTCAGAGGAATAAATCTTAAATCCCAACACCAACTTCTAAAAATTCGTAAGAAAAATCATCGAAAGGAAGTGACGGAAGTGAATAATTATTACTTTTCTTCCTTGTCCAGCCACCGCACCGCCCTTCCGCCGTGAGATTTAAATGCAATGCGTTTCTTTTAAGTCGCTCCTTTGCCTCGAAATTCCAAATTCTCGGTCGACTTGAGCTCGGGCGGATGAGAGATTATTGAGCATTGACGAAGTTGAAAACCAATCATTAGTCCTGGCTGACAGCTCTCCCGTTTTATTCAATTCTTAACCCGCCCGCGCCCGTCGCGTCGCCCGTCGACGCTCGAAGAAGCGCGGCTCCGATTCAACTTTTCCATCCGCCACTCTTGTTTGGCAAAGCCAAGTCAGTTTAGAGAACTTAGTTATGACATAGTTGTAAACAATGTTGCGGAATACTTTCCTAGGTGAAGCCCCGCCCGCCTTCTTATTAAGGGTATCTATACCTCAACATTTCTGCGCCGCCACCCCCCGCCCCCGCTCGTTCCACCCTCCCCCATCCCTCGCGTCTCTCTTCTAGTCTATTCTTCTCTTTAAAGTTCGTTTTAAGGTGGGGTCGGGGAGGAAATGAATCGGCCTAACAGTGTTGCCACAAACTATGGAATTATGCATGCAATTCGCGATTTTTCGAGGGGTTTCCTGAATGATCGCGCGGCGCGGCCCGCCGATGAGTATTAAATTAACACTTCCTTGTTTCAACATCGGTGCGGCGGCAAAGGCGGCTGAAAAATCCCTCGTCTTTTCATCGTGAAAGAAAAGTGCACTTTTTCAAGTCCTTTGAGAAACTTTGCCTCTCTCGCAGCGAAGGTAACGGCTTTATTCCCGGGCAGAAACCAACAAACAAAAGGCACGCTTTCTGCGGGGAAATCTAATATCAGTTGACTATGATCCATATCCGGTTTTCAAGTTGCGAGAAACAGTCCTCGTTCTATGATTTCGAAACGAGGGCTCTAACCTATTTTTATCGAGGTCGCTGACTGGAGGCTGAATATGAAGAATGCTCTCTTTTACTTGAGGATTTAGAGGAGGAGGGTGCTTCTCTCTCTGAAGGGGAATAAACAGAGCTCAATTATTGAGTTACCTTTTTTCCTCAAACGTTAGTATATTCACGCTGCAGTCGCGGCAAAAGGCATGACCCAGTTATTAATCACGTATTTAAAATAATTGAATCCTTATTACAGTGTTCGAAATCATTATCACAACACCACCCACACTACCAAGCACATGCAATGACTTTTGTATTGAAAATATCGTTGCCGAAGATCGATCGAGTAGATAACTAACACAGCGTAACGAAGCACGCTCAATTCCTGATAGTTTTTCATTCATAGGGAGCATATTTTACACATTGATACTAATCTTTTTTAAGGTAGTTCCATAATGCGAGTTAGAATACGTCAAACCTAGGTATTTTTTAATTTAAAACAGAAAAAACAATCGACAATGAGTTAATATCGGTATCTTATTATGTCGAGGCGTTAAAAAACTATGACAACGCCTTGATACTACTATTCATCCTCGAAGGATGTCCGCGTTGCATCCACAAAATTGAAGGCGTTTTGAATTTATTCCCCGGATTTAGAGGTATTAAAATAAAAAAGAGACAATCTCCATTGCAAACAGAGCCCAGGGCTCTGTCGTGCGTGTATTGTAATGAGTCTCGTACTATAGATCCGTAGATCGTGTAATGAAGCAATGTAGAGAGACTAAAGAGAGTTAACAGTATCGTCATTTAATCGGAAATGAAACAAAAGAAAATGAGTCCATATCAGCATCTTATCATCTAGAAGCAGTAAAAACCAATGGCAACGCCTTGATGCGACTTCATAAACTATCCTTCTTAAGATCTTATGACCCAATAGTTTTGCTTTACGCTCTTTACTGTCTATTGATTGAAAAGTATAATTCAGCAATTTCATTTTTAATGATATGAGATTTCTGCAGGCGTTCTCTCGGTTCAAAGCAATCACCGTCGCGTAACGTCTACGGCAATAATTCAGGTCAGATCGGCTGAATGTGTCGAAGAAAGTTTTAATAGCCCTGAGGTGAAGCTATCGACGATATTTATCGTTAAACTTGTTGCTATGCAGCCGCCTACGTGACTCGGCTATCTGGGGACTGATCAACGCTCTCTCTCCGTTTTTCATCGCGCCGCCTTTGCACCGACCATCGCTCCACAATCATCCTCTCGACGCCTTCAAAACTCAACGACGCAACCCGCGTTTCTCGTAACAAATGCACTCTGCTTTAAAGTTCACCCAAATCCTTCTAAGGGAAATAAGTTAGGTTTTAATTGCGGGTTCCTTATATTGGCTGATCTGCTCCGATGGATGATCTGAGGATTTGAATTCTGCAATATGTACTTTTTCCTCGCCAACGCCCACGTAGATGCTGGAAGCAAGAAAAAAAACATATTACAAGATTGAATTGCCTTTTTAGTGTACTTAATCAACCTCCCCCCCCCCCCCCANGAAAAGTTCACAAGATGATTTTCCTTTTTTACCCATTTCTTTTTTTCTTCTTCTTTTGCAAAACAGAGGAACACGGGAAGGTTCACAAGAATGAAACTTTTCCACAATAGTTCTACCTCCAATGGAGAGTTTGCATGGATATTTTGTATTGCTTTATCTGAGAGTGCTGAAAGATCTGCTTTTGCAGTATTTTTATAATTTTTTTCTAAAAAAAATATTTCTAAAAAATTTAAAAATGAGAAAATGCACCTCCTGGTGACGTCATTTGGCGGAATTTTCCATTTAAACTCGTGTTTTTTAGCAGAAAAGATCATTTTGTCAAATCTCTGCTAATGATTGTTAAATTGATGAGCCAATGGTATCTTCGTGCTCAGTTCACTCATATGTCCACTTTTAAGCACGAAGTTCATCAAATTTAAAGCGTATGCAAATTCTCAATTCAGACTATCCGTGCTAGTCTGAAAAAAAAAAATCCCCTGCCGACCTTTAATGACATCTATTTAATACACAAATGCAACAGCTCTTTAATACGATAAAAATGTAAGATGAACACGGGAAGGTTCATGAGAATGAAACTGTTCCACAAAAGTTCTACCTCCAATGGAGAATTTGCACATTGGAAAAAAAACACATTGAATCTAGAGTCCAGACTCTTGAAAACATTGACAAGAAAAATGACTCTTGATAAATCAGATTTAAGCTTAAACCAAAAGGAAATCCGCTCAAATTAAGAGGCTTGGTTCTTGATTTAAGCTTAAATCTGATTGAATCAAGAGTATTTTTTCTTGTCGATGTTTTTAAGAGTCTGGACTCTAGATACAATGGGTTTTTTTTCCAGTGCACGCACATTTTTTATTGTTTCATCTGAGAGTGCTTAAAAAGCTGATTTTTCAGTATTTTTAAAAGTTCAAACGGTTAAGGAAAAGAGTGCCATGGAGTTATTTTCGTTCCGCACTAAAACTGACCAACGAGAGAGGGAAATCGAACATTTCTCGTTGGAGAGCCAGGAAAATGATGGGGATTTAACCGCCACAACGTGACAACTTACCGCCCCGAGGCGAGGAGCAAGATTTTCTTTTCTTCCGCTGAAAGTTCGCGGCGAGACAAAATCAAATTGGCGGCCGTCGTCGTCGGGGTGTGGCGCGAGGGGGCGGGGGACCCGGAGGGGGAGCTTGTGGAAAGATGATTGATTGGGAAACCCCCCCCCATTTTATGGTTCTTCGTGTTTAATTGTTTCCTTTTATAGTCGTTCGCACGTTTCCCCGCTCCGCTAATGAAATTACGTCCGAGCGTTAAGAAATCTGACAGTTATATTCCGGCTCCAAAAGTCGCTCACGCGCTCTCGGCCCTTTTCGACCGCAGCGTTGTCGTTCCCGGGAGATCCGGAAAATTCTGGAAATCCGAGAAAATGCTGAAGTAGACAGAGCTGCCCGGAAAAATGGATCATTCAAGCGTATTGAAAAATGAACGATCCAGATCATTCAATTTGAATGAGTTTTTCGCCAGCTCATTCAAATTTGAATGATCCAGATCGTCCACTTGATCATTGAATTTTGATGAGCCCGAAATGAGCTTGAATGATCCTGATCATTGAATTTCAACTAGCTTGAATGATCCTGATCGTTGAATTTCAAAGAGCTTGAATAATCCTCATCGTTGAATCCCAACCAGCTTAAATGATCCTGATCGGTGTATCCCAAAAAGATTGAATGATCCTGATCGTTGAATCCCAACCAGCTTGAATGATCCTGATCGTTGAATTCCAATGAGTCAAGGTCTCGGTCTGATGAGAATCTTTAGACCGCAGCGTTGTCGTTTCCGGGAAATCCGGAAAAATTTGGAAATCCGAGCAAATGCTGAAGCAGACAGAGCTGCAGAAACGGAAAAATAGCTAATTTGAATAAGCGCTCAAAAAAATGATGTTTGGCGTACAACTGGTGTTCCCATTCCATTTCCGTTAAAAGGCCCGGGATTCGGAACTTTCTTGTCCTGATTTCTCCCATTCCATGACCGTCAGAAGTTCCGCGATTGTTTTTAGATTTTTGAAAAGCTCCGTTTGGCTGTAGGCTCCTCACTGGAGTATAAAGCTATTTAAACCCTCAAAGAAGAAGGAGAAGAAAAGCTCCGAAAAATGCGGAAAGTCCTGATACTTTGAAAGGATCAGTATTTGGAATTTGTTGATGTTCTTCATTCTTTGACACGACTCAGGTACTTGAGAAGTATGAAAGGACGGGAGCTCATCAACTGTTACTTCTATCAATAGTTGTATGCAGCATGGTTCTCAAATAAATTCTAGTTGTTCCGTGCGGAATGAGTGAAAGTTTTGATTCTACCGCAGAAAAAACGCGAATTCTCGCAAAGTATTGAATTTCCGTTGCACGGGTAGTATTTTTTATGCCACATTTTTTTGAAAGATCGCGCGACATATTTCTTGAATCCAGACTTCGTCTACCGTCTAGAGATCAATCGTAACAGCACAACATTATTACGCTTTTTCGGCAAAGTTGACAACATTGGTCCATTAGGTACGAAACAGTGACCCAAGCTTGTGGTGGTAGTTTTGGTCTTACCAAGAAATTCTGCGAAAACAGACTCCATCGCTGAGTGAAAAAGCTTGTCAACTAGTTAATGTACATGCGGTGTGGTTCTTCGCAATTCCCAACTTTATCCTCACCCCACAATAATTTAAATCACCTTTTCCCTGCACTGAGTTATTTTTTTGCAAATTTCCGCGAAATCCATGAAGTTCACAATTTTGCACGCTATTAACAACACGATCTCTATCGTACAATTTTTATACTGCATCTCCGTCTCCATCTCCAGACTTTTCCAAGACTGATTGCAGTGCAAGTTTTGATCTTAATTTTATTCACAATGAAGGTAAGGTACCATCGCCTGTAACTTCTATGACTGATTTTTCGTTTCAGTTCAGCAAAAATTTTAATTAATTCTGTGATCATTATTATGATGGTTATATATTAGTTGATCGTGACTTTATTTCCATAACCGCAAAGTATATTTGATTTAAGTCACCAGTCGCTGACAAGAATATAAAGCATGAAACCTTAAATCATCGCATGTATCTAATCGCTCATGACATATCCGGTATCAAGCAAAGAGAAAAATCTCTGATTAAAATGAGAGGGAACGGTAAAAAGATGCTACAGTTGAACACTTTCACAGAGCGATCAAGTATGTCCTGAAAGTTACCAAAATGTGTCATCTCTTTAAATTTTTTTTAGTAAATTCAAGATTACTGGTTGTGGCAATGTTTGATGAAATACTTGCTGCCGTGAGATGATATTTTTCTCCAGGGGAAACAAAGAGTGTGTGAATAGTTATTTCCCAAGAAGATAATACTATCATCTAATGTGGAAAAATGAAAAAATTAGAATTTGCAAGAGTTAATTTAGCTCAACGGACCAGTAACTTGAATCCCTTAAGCGGGGAACGTGCCTGAACGTAGATGAGTCCTATGACTTTCTGATCACCAACAATGAACGACTCTCTCCATTGTGTTTATCCCTCAGACAGTTTCCATCTCACATCACCGAGTTGATTAGCATTTAAAACTTTGAGCCGCGTCACTCATTTTAACAAGCGCACGCAGCAGCCACGTTAGCAAGAGCCGCGAGATAAAAACCCGTAAATCGCCGGAATTATGTACGGATTCGTCGCAAGAACCGGCAACGCTGCACGTGTTCCTGACATTCGAACCGCCGAAAATTAGACGAACCGAAACAATATTTAAGTGATGAATCGAGTTGCTATACGTTGTGAGCCGATGGTGGAGGAGATGTGGGGCTGGGGAGGGCGAAAAAGCAGCGGTGAAACGGCTGAGTGGGTGTGCAAAAATTAATTGGAACCTGGGAGAGGTGGTAAGATGAGGGGTTCAAGGCGGAGAGGGGCAAGAAGCTCAAACTCTCACGAATGGGTCAATGTTGCCGCTTGAATACTCAATCTATTGGTTAAAGTGTGATTTTATCACCATAGACCCGCCCCTACGAATAATTGTAAGGTTCCGTATAGAGCGAGTTTATCAGAAATGAACCAGCTCACATTTTCGAAAAAATTCAGTTAAGGATGCTTTTGAGTTTCACTAGTCGTTTCATTTTCTCCTGCCAAAATCTGAAAGTCGAAAAAAATAAATTAGTTTGTGAGAAAAGGAGTTCAAGTTTATTTTCTACGTTAAGTCTTATGCAGGAATGGAACCTCAAACCTCCTTTTCTCAGTTTCAAATTAATGAGGGTTGGTTACTTTCGGATGAACTCGATCCATATAGGATTTAGTTTTGTCGCCCACACAAAGTGTTAAATCAGCTGCGTATTTCCTTTTTTTGGAGGATCTAGTGTAGGTCTAATAATTTTGTTCAAGTAACATTTCAGCCCTTATTCTCTTAAAAATTAATGCGCATTATCAAGTAAAATACGTATTTCCTTACCCTGCTTCATTATTTAGTTTTGCTATCCGTAAAATGACTGAAAAACTTTGAAAGGAAAATAATTATTTATAATGTCATTCCCTTTAGATTCCCCTTGAAATACTGAAGGTACCTCCTATAGCTGACCGATTTTACCATGAAAGTATAAATGATTGAAAGTTTGCTCCATGTGGAGCTTCAAGGCAAAATCCTCATTTGACAATTTTTTAGAATTTCTAAGTCTGGAAACTCTCGGCGTCTATTTCCCAATTAACGAGGCAATTTCTGAAAATCCAACTGTTTCATAGCTAGAGTAATCGGATAGAAGTTGATTTTATCAGATGCATTGATTTTATGAAAATTGTTTTAGATACCAACCAAAAAAGTAACAATTGATGCACGTACTTTTTTAAAAGATGACAAACAAAAATCAGCATTTTTGATTTCTTAAAACTCCTTTTTAGGTTATTCGCGTTCACCCCGTTGAGCTCTGGGTTTCTGTTACTTTAGTTGCAGCTTGACGTTTTGAAGGAGACTTCAGTTCAAATCGACCGAATCCCAAACGCCGCGCTGCCCCTCGTCAACCCTCGCCGCACAACGGGTCGAGTCAATAGGGGAGGTCGGACAAAATTTGGAAAATTTACAAGCTTATAACTCCGTTTATACAAAACTATGAGGTTCTAAAAGTGGTTGCATCGGTTTCTTGGTGGAATGGAAGTGTTGCATGAGTGAAGAATTTGCGATTTGACTGTTGATTCTTATGTAGAAGTTAGCGAGAAACACGATGGTGCCATTGGTTTTCTCTGAAATCAACTCCCAAGCTCAAAAAAAGCTCTCAAGTTAAGGCCAAAATGGAGGGGATATCCCACTCTACCCTGAGAGTCCACAGTCCACCTCTGCATCAAGACAAATTCTCCATGCAAAGATAGGGAGCAAATACATTGACAGGGCTGCCACTTCATTTGGGGACTCTAAAACTGAAAACACGGCTTCACTGCTAATGTATTTGCTCCCTATCTTTGCATGGAGAGTTTGTCTTGATGTAGACGTGGACTCTCAGGGTAGGGTGGGATATCCCCTCCATTTTGGCCTCAACTTGAGAGTTTTTTTTGAGCTTAGGAGTTGATTTTAGAGAAAACCAGTCGCATCATCGTGTTTCTCGCGAACTTATACATAAGAATCAACAGTCAAATCGCAAATTCCTCACACATGCAACATTTCCATTGTCCTCCAGTAGCCTTCTTTATAATTTAAAATGTGACGAAATGAACGTCTAAATTTGCAGTTATAGTCAAAAATTTCATGTCCGACCTCTCTAATTGACTCGATCCATTGTGCGCCGCTTCGCCGGGAAGATACCTTATACTCCTTGTCAGCAACACACTCCCACCTTATTAGTGCATTATTCAAGAGAGTCAGATGCCGTTAGTCAGTTTATGTTAGGTTGCGCTCCAAGAATTTTAACTGAAACCTTGGCGTTTAGGACAACCTTGTAGGCCGTTGCTCTGTCTCTAAAGTTGAAAATGAATTTGAAATAGAATTTAAAATATATGCGACGGTAGATTTTAAATCTGATTGATGCAGCAAAATTTAAGTTACTCCATGTTAAGGTTATTATCGTAACGGTGATATTTTGTTTCAATGTTAATGCAAGTATCTCCAGTAAGATTAGCAAAAAAGCTATTGACATGGCAGCATTGTTATGATGCTAGTTTCTTTCAAAACATAAATTCTGTCCCCTATCTTACAATTAAGGGTGCTTTTTACTCAACTTTCGCCTATCGTCAATTAAATCAGTTCCACTTCCCGGAAAGACTTACTTACCACCTCTTATTTTTGTACTGCTTAAAATGACAATAGATTATCACTTCAGTACTTTCCTGACTACATACGGTTTTTACCTGAAAAGTCATTTTTCTCTCCTACATATAGTCTGTTTAAATCTCTTCTATTTTCAATTCAATTCTCCAACGGCGTATATCATAATGCAAACAATGAAATGCCTTATCAGGCCGCGTTTCATACAATTCCTCATAGTTACTTTTCATACGGTCCCAGAAAAATCTGCGCCCTGCGGATAAGAATTTAATAAACCTAATGAAAATAGGTTGGGCCCGCAGCTGCAAGTACTCGCACAGTGCTAACATTTTATCCCACAAAACTCAAAGTATGATGGAAATACGCGTTCAATTTTCGCCAAATTTGGCAACATGTGGACAAAAGATGCGGACAAACTGTGATTCCTCCTTGTCTTGTAATTAAGGGTCGGAATGCGTTGCATTTTGCGTTCAGAGAATAGCAGGCGTAATGGAATTCTCGCGATGTCTTGAATGAATGAGTGTTTTTTTCTGTCTTTTTTTTTATCCATGTGCGCAATTAACCTTTTTTTTTTTTTTTTTTTTTTTTTTTTTTTTTTTTTTTTTTTTTTTTTTTTTTTTTNTTTTTTTTTTTTTTTTTTTTGATATAACATATTTATCAGTTTAATTACAAGTTACAACCAATTAAGACAGTAATTGGCGGGAAGGCCTATAGTATACAGTCTAATAAGAAAAGGAATAAGGACATAATTATGATTCATAGTGATATTGTTACAGAATTATTGGAAGAGGTTAAAATACTTATAGAGATTAATTAATTAAAACTATAATTAATATTTACACTAGGTTTGGGTTACAACACCGGTATCGCCTGAAGGCATTTCTTCGGTATGAAGGGTTGTCGATTGCACTAGACGGGATGTTAATGTCTTTTTCCTTGTTAGAACTCTTTCTACATATTGGCTGATTGACTGCCAGTTACTACTGGAGGAGATCATAAAATTAACGACTGTGGAAGGTTCTAGCCTATAAGATGTCTTGGATTCTAAGTTATATCTAAGGTGTACAAAGGCAGAACAGTCAAAAAAATGTGTGATTAGCCGTGTCTTTTATGTCTTCATTACAGATTGTGCAGAGAGGGGATGTCTTTATTTTAAACCTATGTAAATAATCGTTAAAATCACCGTGACCAGTAAAAAATTGTGAAAGATAATAATTTGTATATCCATGCGTTCTATTCATCCATGCATCAAAATCATTTATTAAAGTCTTAATCCATTTATTTTTGCGCAACTAACCTGGAAGATAAGGTTTTCCATAAAAAGAAAGAAAGAATTATGTACAATGTAACGAGAAATCAGACGAATGGACGTAACCGAGTTCAATTTACCATGTGCTCATTTTAGCGGCGCTCTTAAATTCTCTTTGTATTTTATGATGTCGTACATTTTACTTATTCCTTTTCATTCATCCGGTATATCAAAACAGTACAATGAAAAAAAAAACAAAAAAAATTGCGAAACCAGGTAAAACTTAAAAAGCAAGCATCCGAATCTTTTCTGTCAATTACTCAGACCGTTCGTCGTCTCTCGAACGAAGGAACGGGACTCCATTCCGAAGTTTCCAAATTGACTTTAACGATTGATTAATTTTATGAAAATGTACCAGTGCAGTTTGTATGCAAAATTGGCCTGATTTTTGCGTGAAATCTGGGGGAATATCAGTGAAATTATCAGGTACAAATGCCCAAGATTCTCCTGGTAACTACTACGTGAATAACGAGAGGAAATGTGATAAGATTCAAATAAAGGTACGCTCTTTTGTGAAGAAAACGACGCATTATACATCGGAAATACAACGAATTTGAATAAATAAAAATCAGTCGAAAACCTGGACGTAGGCTGAAAGGCCTCTCGATTTTAGGGGGGAAAAATCATGCCATTTTAATGGGCCTGTTGCAAACTTTTACTAGAGCAAAAATAAGAGTTGTTTCTTACAGATAATGCCTCGAAAATCACGATGAGCGCATCAGCGAAGTCTGATATGCACTCATAACTTCACAGTCTGCGTAAGAAATTTGTGGTTTTTTGAGCTTCCCGCTTCAAAAACGATACTACGGCACAGGTGAACATTTTGTAAGAGGAGTCGTTCCATCGTCGGCAATAATCATCATGGCCGACGCCAATCCGCCAAAACACGTTTGATGGGACGAGATAACATCTGAACTGGATTAGACCAGATAACAATCGGTGTGTTAACGTTCATATTTTCCACGCCCGAATTGATTGACCTCGAATTACGCGCGGAACTGCGCGCAAGCGTCGGCCATGATGAATATCGCCGACGATGGAGCGACTCCTCTAACAAAATGTTCACCTGTGCCGTAGTATCGTTTTTGAAGCGGGAAGCTTAAAAAACCGCAAATTTCTTACGCAGATTGTGAAGTTATGAGTGCATTTCAGACTTTGCCGATGCGCTCATCGTGATTTTTGAGGCATTATCTACAAGAAACAACTCTTATTTTTGCTCTAGCAAAAGTTTGCAACAGGTCCATTATAAAAAGTTCGCGTGCGGTCTTCCTGTTTATTAATCTTATGTATCTCGATTAACAACGGGGGCTTTTGGTACTCCGTGCTATTTTTTCAAAATCAATCGTTTTAAATTTTTTAAGCTTCGCATATTTTTCCGTCGCCCTTCGACGCAGAATTAAATCTGTGGCGAGGCGTGAAATATCGAAGAATCGATTATTAATGTGGTCGTTGCGAACATCCTGTTTATCGATCCTTTTTCATAGGTTTAAAGGGTAGATCAATCGATGTATCGCGAAGCATGCCACGCCACAGAATCAAATGCAAAAATATCAATGAGTTCCTTCTGCGAATGACTTAAAAGCTGAAACGTTTAAACTTTACCATTGGTTCACGAGCGTTCTCAATTCTGCCGTGCTAAGGAAAAACGCAGTATTAACCTCGAGGCGTCGCCAAATCTCCTTCGATATAATACGAATTAATTGGGAAAATTGTAAATATTTTTCTTCCAATTTTTCAGACCATTTTGTTCGCCATTTAATCTAAAGTATCTGAAAATGTCAAGGCAAAATATACGTAAATTTCGTCAAAAATACATGTTTTATCCGGGACATTTGGCAACTCTGGAATGTTGATACGGCGTTGTTGGCCCGGTTTGGGAGGCTGGGAGGAAGCCGAAGCGAGGAGCTCTGGAAATGAGTATGAAAGAATTTGCGAGCTCTTGAGCTCTCAATTTCAACGGTTGCCGGGAAATCAAGGCTGCCTTTGTGCCGTGCGTCCGCCTTGGCGGCTCTAAATAAATGATGCGCATTTTAGACGGACGCGCAGATTCTGCAACAGGTTAATTTCGCTGCGGCTCCTCCTCGCCAGGTGAGAGAGGATAAAGGGAGGCACGGATTTGTTTATCGGAGCTCGCTTTTCGTCTGACGGAGCTCGACGCGCGTAGGAGTTTGGATTTTTAGCGGCGGAACCTCATCAGATCTTAACCGCAGCCGCAGACATGTTAATCGCTTCGCTTTCCGCACTTTTCGGAGTAGGCATCGAAACCTGCGTTGCTTAACTAATAGGCGTTTCTTAATTAAATGTATAGTTTTGTCATGTCATGTATGCGTGAATGCATTTGACATCCCCTGTTAGTTGTATTTGACGATGAATATAGTATCAGTAAGCCTTCAACAAGGGCAAGTTTGGAGGATTTCCCTGTGCTGAAAAAGTCGGGACGTAAGACCGTTTTTCCATTTTGAATGTGGTTTTGAAACCCTGTAGATGACACCACTAGTACAATGTTACTTTTGTAGCTTAAGAACGATTTTTATAACCGCTTTGCATAGAGAGTTGGTCTTGATATAGAGGTGGACTCTCAGGGTAGCGTAGGATAGATCCCCACCTCTCGGCCTCAAATTTGAGAGTTGAAGAGTTGAGAGTTGAGATTTGAAGTTGATTTGAGAGATATTCAGTGGCACGATCGTGTTTTTCGCTCAATTTTACAGAGGAACCAGTACTCAAATCGCAAATTCCTGACACTTGCAAAAGCTCCGTTGCTGCACTTCATTTCCAGAAGACCATACTCTTCAGTAGGGTGGCCCACAAAAAATAAATTTCGGAAATTTATAGCCGTAACCCCCTAAATCGGTTACAGAATGTTCAAAAACACGGAAAATGAAATTTGGGGTCAATCGGACAAAATTAACCCGACGCGCAGTTGCCATTTATCCCCGCAAAAATAGCGAATTTTTACTGTTTTTCAGTAATTTTTCGCTCCAAAAAATTAAAGTCGGAGGGGTCTGCAAATTAAACGGAGGGCAAAATTAGTTCATAAACTACACCTTAGTAAAGTTTTGGTCCCCCTCCATGCTTTTGACCCGACGCGCGGTTGCCATTTTCACGCATGAAAATAGCGAATTTTTGACTGTTTTTGATGATTTTTCCCTCTCGATAAATTAACTTTACAGATGCCTAAATTGTAATCAGAGTGTGAAATTAGTAGCTTAGATGCTCCCAATGCTCCCCTCCTGATAATTTTGACACGCTGCGACGTTGCCATTTTTCTGAGCAAAATCCTGAATTTCGACTTATTTCAATGTCATCTCTCTAGACGTAAAAAAAAAACTCAGGAGCCATCGAAAAAGTGCGCTAAAACACGGTGATTATATCATGAGTATCTTCTTTGAAAATTTGGACCCTGTAAAATGTTTTAGTCGGCGTGAAGTTACCACTTGGCAAACAGTGGTTGACGGTAATAGTCAATTTTCATACGTTAATGCGCCTTCAATTACATTGGATACTGTGCAATACTTTCGTGGTGGAATAGTTGCATTGGCACCTACAAACCTAACAGGGATACTTCACTCATTGCGCAATGCATGCAGTATCCCTGTTAGGTTTGTAGGCGCCAATGCAACTATTCCACCACGAAAGTATTGCACGGTATCAAATGTAATTGAAGGCACACTAACGTATGAAACTTGACTGTTACCGTCATGGTGTCAGGGGGTATTTTTGAGCACAAAAAATAAATTTCGGAAATTTATAGCCGTAATCCCCTAAATCGGTCACAGCATGACCAAAAACACGGAAAATGAAATTTGGGGTCAGTCGGACAAAATTAACCCGACGCGCAGTTGCCATTTATCTCCGCAAAAATAGCGAATTTTTACTGTTTTTCAGTAATTTTTCGCTCCCAAAAAATAAAGTCGGAGGGGCATACGGCGTTCTTCCTTAGCGCGGGAGTGCATGCCTCGGCATTTAAGTGAGGTTAGGGTCCTCATTGCACCTCAAAAGCATCATTTGGCGACGATGCGAAGAAAGGGGTACTGCGAAGGGAGTCTTGGGGTGCCAGGACGAGTTGGGGCGGATGTTCTCCAGACGCTCGAAATTATCCAAATTAATTGTGCGTTTTTTCACGGTCGACGGGGCTCGAGTCCTTAATTGAAAATTTAAGAGCGGCAAAGAGATTGCGGAACTTTTGCGCCGTGGGCCAACGGAACCGGGTGCCGGGGCCTTTATTTATTTTTTCAGCCGTTGATCAAGAACAATGGAGACGCAGTGCAAACATCAAAAGTGCGTGGCATAGTCTGCCCTCGTGCCGCACGTCTCTCCTGCCCCAGACCTACTTTCAGCGTTGCCGAAATCAATAGAAAATCATACTCTCTACTACTCTTTAATGGACGTATTTATACTGAAAGGACCTATGTCGCGCGCAAAACCTTATGCAAATATTTCCTTTTAGTATAAATACGTCCCAATATGAAATCACAAGAGAAACGCATAACGCCGCACACTGGATGGCTGCATGGACCGCACTGGAAAAAAAAACCACATTGGATCTAGAGTCCAGACTCTTGAAAACACCGACAAGAAAAAATACTCTTGATTCTATCGGATTTTTGCTTGAATCCAAACGAAATCCGCTTAAATTAAGAGGCTTGGTTCTTGATTTAAGCTAGATTCTGATTGAATCAAGAGTACATTTTCTTGTCGATGTTTTTAAGAGTCTGGACTCTAGACCCAATGTTTTTTTTTTTCCAGTGCAAGTCAATAGAAGTCGGACAAAACCTGGAAACTTTGAAAGCTTATATTTTCGAAAAAAGTAATATGAAAGGTTTAAGAGTAGTTTCACCGGTTTAATCGTGAAATTGCCTTTCAAAAACACCCTTTGAAATTAAATTTGTGACGAAATAACCCTAAGATTTTGAAATTTTATTCAAAAATCTCATATCCAACCTCCTCTATCAATTCGTTTCACTGTGCGCTGGAGGCGCGAAACGCTTTGGGTGCGGGGTTGGACTGCAATGGAGTTAGAGAGCTTACCCCCTAGTTATAGAAATTTATAGGAGCACCGTGTAACGTATTCCATACAGTTTGAGGCGCGAAGCGCTTCGGAGGCCAGACCGCGAATCTTATTCGTAAATGCGTAAGTTCTCTAAAAAAAAAAAATCTTATTTCATTAATGACAACGCCCAAGTGCTCACAATATGTTTATCCTACGCACAGCCTTTCCGGAAAAGATAAATGTAACCGAATTTTCTATTGAACGGGGGTCTGAGCTAGATGATGTGCACGATTCAAGATTGAGGCGCCTTCACTTCAGAATGATACCCTACGCCCTACTCTGAGGTTAGTTTAGTTGCGTGACCCAATCTAACCTAACTCGACTGCGGTTCAATACACATCTTCGGGATAGATTATCAAATTAGTTCGCTGTCCAGGAGGGACGTAGCCGCCTATTTTAGATGATTTTAGGAATTTTCGATAAGTGAAATTCCAAGCCCTCTTTGGAACTGCAGAAATTCTAAATTCAGTTGGTTTCCTATTAACTCACGGAACCGGGTCTTAATTTTTCTATGCTTACTAGAAGGACAGTAAGAGACTGAAGAAGAAAAGTACTCAAATTTTCTGAGACAAAAAATAAGGATGGGCATTTTCAATGAAGATTACCAAGCCATTAAGGTACTATGAAAATTCTTGCAAATGGAGAAAGTTGAAGCATACCAGTGCCCAGAAACGAAGCAAAAAAAGACTCCAAAGAAATGTCTAAAGCTAGCCGTCTTTCACATCCTCGAATTCTTATTTTGATCCTTTTTAAGTTCGCGACAATTTTTAATGTACTTTTTTTCTTACCTTTCGATCCTCTCCGCGAAAGATTCTTAATCATCAAACCTCTTTTGTCGTCAAAATATTATGATTTGTACCTCTGAGTGCGCGTTTCGCCCTGCGCACACCGTGTATATTTTCGGTTTTACTAAAACAATCGTGCATAGTTGTTACCTTCTGTTTTTTTGCATTTAGCTCCTGCTCGCTTGCTCCCAGGAAAAAGTCGTTACTCTGGTTTTGATAACGCTTTATGTAATGACGCCCTCCCGCACACCTGACCGTTTTGAATTCAGCTGAAATAATAATGATGATTATACAGCTATTTGCACTGTGCACTGCATTCACACTAATGGCACGGTCGTGATAATGAGCGAGAACTTGCGACCATTAAAATTTGCGAAACCCTGGCAAACAGTACAAAGCTCGTCGTTGACAAATGTAACTTTTTTGTGTGTGTATGTCGTCGTTAAATCCCCATTTTTTATGGCAGGTTTCCCAGTGGCACGCATGATAGGCACAAAATAGTAGGGAACAAATCCCCCTAGAAGGAAATCTCCTCTTTTTGGAATCCGAAAATGACAAAATGACCCGATACCGGTCTCAAGAGTCACGTCACTCTGTAATTTTCCATTCATTTCGGTATTAATTAAATTAAGAAGAAAAATGTAATGTAAAGAAATTTTACTTCTGACCGGGTTCTAGCCTGTAACTCAACTTCAAAGATAATCACAACTGCAGGCTGATTAACGAAATTGACGGACAAAACGATAGACAAAGAAGACGGAGGGAGTACGGAGCGATCCCATTGGTTTAAACTGGTGGTTCTTACAGACTAAGGGGGGAAATGATGGAATAACTAAAGGGTCTCTTGTCCGTTGCCGGTAGTTAGTCTGTTACCTACCTTATTTGTCCATTGCAACCACCCACTTCTACCAATAGGATCCCTCCAGATCTCTTTTGTCTTCTTCGTCTCTAGCTTTGTCTCTAAAGTCTATAGCTTTGTCTCTAAATTTCAATAATCGGCTGCTGATTAGGAAGCTCCTGGCTGGTGCCTGGATTACTCGGACTATGGTTGAATATATTACTGGCAAAAATGCGAAAGCGCTTGTCCTTTTTTGCGGTGTTCCAAAATTTCCATCCATGTACTTTTTTTGAAAAGAAAAAGTCAACTCAATGAAGGCTTGAAATTGATTTGGACGGTGAAACTCCCAAATCACGTTATCTCGGTTTGCGACATCTCAGACTTCCTGCCATTCTTTATTTTTTAAATATAGAACTGCTTAACGTAAATGCTTTGAAAGTTCAGTAATTGTTCTTCTCTGTGCAAAGTAAATTCCGGAAGCACTCTAAGGAATGATTTTGATTTGTTCTCCTTCAAAAAAATAAAATAGGTGCGAAAATTTGAAACACCGCAAAGGAGGTACGTGGTTTCGGAGTTTCACCGTCGATTTAGTATATTTTGCTCCTGGAGAAGAAAAATCGAAGAAGTTTTTAAAAAAATACGTCGACTAGTTTTCCAAAAAATCAATACAGTATGACAGGAAGTCCGACACGTTGCAAGCGGAGACACATGATTTCGGACTTTGGTCATCGTTTTACCATTACCTACTGCACGAAGAAACTTAGTGAAGCTTGAGAGAGAAGCACGATCACTGATTCAAATAAAGGGAAAAAAATCCTCCAAAATTTTAACTTTCACTCCGATGCTCATGTTTTTTTAGTGGTGATTTTTTGATTATAGAAGCATCGAATAGTAAACAACTTGAAGGCAGCTCCAGCAGATATCTCCAAAGAGATAGAAATTTCCCCATCATTCATTTCCAAGGTATCTACATGATATGTTTGATACTAACGAAAAGCATAGCTTCAAAACGTAACCCTCGCATATAAAATGCATACTTTTATGAGGAAAAAAGTAGGCAATATTTTTTTATCGGCTCTCCGTTATTTCAAAGAGTCGCGTCCGTGTAAGCGGTATTCGCAAATCGCTTTACGAATGTAAGGTCGCACCAGTATAAATTGAGAGGAACTCGTATCGTTTTTCGAAAGCACCTCACGGTGCAAAACGTAATGAGTGTATGAGGATGAATTTGACAATCCAGCGAGGAAAGAGGCTACGAAGAATCGTAATGGTGAAAGCAATCATCAGTCCGTGTTTTTATAATCGAAACAATGAACAAAGTTGTCGGTTTTGGCGGAAATAGCTCGAAATTCTCCATATTTTGCATTAGAATTCTAACATGAATCGCAGGACCCAGCAACGTGGAGCTGGTAAGATAACCGAGATGATAAAACACGGAGTCCGTTTGCATGTTTGCCTATAGTTAGGCTGCGGGAAAGCGAGGGAGGGGATCGGCCGGCCGAGAGCCTCTCTACTATCATTTTTTGCTATTTATGAATTGTTCTTTTTGCCTCTCATCGCTTCACGGCAGGATCACCGGTTTGGACGAGTCAAACTGACCCATATTCGTAATTACTTGCTTGCGGCCGGCTCAGGTTGTTGAACCAGCCTTCCTCCTCCTCTCTCATAGTGTCGTTGACTCAGAACTCTCGCCAGGGGTCTTTTTGATTGAGGCGTTTTCTAGCAAGTCAAAAATTAAGACTAATTTCTGTTTGGAACTAAGGATGAAGCGTATTAATAGAAATGTAAATGGAAGAGCTGGCGCCATGTTCTGCTCGACGAGTTCCGAGCCCGGTGTGCGCCGAGCTCGGGTCACTGTTTCGATACATGTTCGATCCAAAATGGCGGTTTGGAATAAGTGGTAATTCCTATCTTCTTTGTTTACATCGGATGGCCGGGTCCTCGTGTATCGCAAACAATCAATTATGTATCGAAAAAGGGACCCGGCGTCACACAGGAGTCTCGGAATTCGGGACTTGGAAAATGCTTAAAATTGGCGCCAGCTCTCCCGCTTACAATACGACTCTATTTACTCTATGAGCGTATTTGATTATGGTTCCATGTATCGTTTGGCTCAAAACAACCGATCACATCCTCAAACAAAAATTTTAGATTTTTAGTTAGGAAAGCTGGAAATGAGAAAATTCCTAACAATTTCACTTTTCATTGCCATTTTTTACTCTTTATAATTAAAAATCTATCACAAGGAACCCGTTTCCTCTGGTAACTCAATTGACTTTTTAGGCTATGTGTACACGTTGAGCCAATCGATATCGATACAATCCCATCCGTTTGATGTGACAAATACGATTTATTCCGGATTCCGGTCAGCTCTTCCTTTATCCGATGATACTGCTCGTCGTTCTCTTCATGAAAAAACGTAACTGCAATCCAGCGTTGACAAATTTCCACTCGCAAGTTGCATTTTTATCAGGGGAATTTTGAGAATATCCAACTGAAATTTTCCCTGATTTTCTGTCTGATCCAATGCAAAAATCAGAAAAATTCTCGACATAGGTTTTTCAAGTTTATGTCAATTCTGCAACCTTGGAATGAAGTTACGTTCCTTCGTCCAGAAAACGACGTATTGCCTCGCGAATATTAAAATCAGAACTGTCAAACGTTTCGTCGATTCCCCATTTAATAACTTACCTACATTCCAATGCTGCCGAATTTTCCCATGCAAATTGCGATTTTAACTGTTGAATCTTTGCAACATCTGCCTGAATATTCCAATGATTTCTCATCTGATCTCAAGCAAAAATCAGACAAAGAACCTCCCAAAACAAGGGCTGACTTTCACCCCCTTTACTTGGCAACTGGCTGGCCCCCGCCTTCGGCTCCTTAGGGGCCAGGGGGCTGACCCCCGGGTTTGGCTCCTTAGGGTTCAGGGGGCTGACCCCCGGGTTTTGCTCCTTAGGGTTCAGGGGGCTGACCCCCGAGTTCGGCTCCTCAGGGGCCAGGGGGCTGACCCCCGGTGTTGACTCCTTAGGGTTCAGGGGGCTGACCCCCGGTTTTGGCTCCTTAGGGTTCAGGGGGCTGACCCCCGGGTTAGGCTCCTTAGGGTTCAGGGGGCGGACCCCCGTGTTTGGCTCCTTAGGGGCCAGGGGGCTGACCCCCGGGTTCGGCTCCTTAGGGTTCAGGGGGCGGCCCCCGTGTTTGGCTCCATAGGGGCCAGGGGGCTGACCCCCGTGTTTGGCTCCATAGGGGCCAGGGGGCGGCCCCCGTGTTTGGCTCCATAGGGGCCAGGGGGTTGACCCCCGGCTTTGGCTTCTTAGGGGCAGAATTGTGGTTCCGGCTTCGTACTCCGTTGCCTGCAGTCAATGATTCGCCTTCAAATGGCCGGGTATGCAAAATGACTACCTTAATGCACGAATAGTGGTATCAGAATTTTGCATTAAGTCTGTGGACTGATTTGAAGGCGTTCTTTTGTATCCACTGTGAGTGGACTTGTACAATGATTTGTACGAAAAATTTCATAATTTTGGGTTTCTAATGGAGCCGTATATCCGAAAAATGCCGAGGAAAATCATTTTTAAAAAATAATAAGATTACTTTTGGTGGCTACGTCTCATTTCGATGAAGAGAGCGCAGGCAGCTGGATCAGATTGTTTATTTTAAGTCCCTTGGTTTGGTCATCTTATTCAGAGGCGAAACCGGAAGAGTCGGCCCCCTTTACAAGATCAAAACTTTCTTTACTTACTCAAAAGCGTTTGTGAATTTAAAAAGTTTCGCACGGATAAACATAGCTTTCTAAGAGTAACTGTGAATAATCAAAATTGAAGAAAAGGTTCTTTTTCCACTTGTCCATTGGGAAAGCGGAAAGCATGGATGGATGGAGCATCGATGACGAACTAAATCTTATCTAATAAGGGATTTCAAGTTTGAAACCCTTTTTTCAGTCTTTAAATGATCCAAATCCACCAACAAGGTTAAAACACTAATTCCAAAAATGTGCATCACCTGATGAAGTGTCGATTAGTACCAAAAACGCGAATCTCGGCATTTCTGCCGTATTTTCTAACTGTTCGAGAAATTATTAAAACTTCTGATGGAGTTTGAAAAAACATCTTATTCTTGCTATCCTCAAGAATTATTACCCTTTTACCGACGGTAAGGAGGAATGCAGACAGTTTTTATACTCTCCTGGAAAATCTTGTTTTCCGAGATTCGCACTTCTGCACTTTCACCATCGATAAAGTGCTTTAATATTGTTTAATTAACATTTGCACAGGCATGTAATTGTGATCGTTCAGTCAGTAATTTTTTTTCTCAGTTATTTCTTCAAAAACATTTTCAGGTATATATGTTGCAGGCAATTAGCGATCGCCGGCAAATTGCAATCTATTCGTGTGTAATCAACAAATTAAATCGTTTTAAAGTGAAAAAACGAGATTGGAAGTAGGGATTATTATGCTTTGAATTCAAATATACGTTAGCCCCTTCTTCTTGGATACATGGTGGCAGCTAGCACACTCGCGAGTTCGTGAAATGTCATCAATAATCTGTGTTAGGTTCGGTTAAGCAACTGAACTAACTCCTCGATTCTACAAGAAAAAATATGTAGGTGTCGGTGTACTACAGTCATATTAGGTTTATTTAGTCATCCATGAATCAAAAATGAACAAATTCAATCTCGAAACATCGTCGATTTTCCGTAAAGAATCTTTAAAAATCGATTTAACCCATCCCACAACATTACTCAACACACAACTTAATGGGACTCGTCAACATTAAAACTCGATTTTGCGTGTAAAAATGCGTAGGAGCCGGTGTGTATAACATGTGTAAACAACGATAACAACCCCGTAGACACATCAATTCAACAAGATAATGGCGAAAAATAAGGCCGGAGTTTGACCCCTTTGCTTCCCCATAACTCGAAAACGGTTCCTATACTCATCTTGAAATTTTTTCCTGAGTTTTCTGTTATTAATTATAAGCTTCCACTTAAACCTTGGTTCGATGGTCGAATCGAATACCGAAAAAGGGGCGAAATTTTGGGAGGCTCTTTTCGACGAAAACTGCACTTGAAAGATCTGATTGTTCGCATCAATTTTGCAACTTTGGAATGCAGATACGTTCCTTCGACCAGAAAACGATTATTTACAGCGGAAAAATATATGTACTTCTATCTAATTATCATCGAATACCATAAATTGAAGTCGTCATATTTTCACTGAGGAAACACTTGGCAAATACAACAATATTTTTATCTGACTAAACTGAGTAAAGGAGCGAGTTGTTCGGGTCACAAAATTTAATTAGATGGTTGAATTTCATAGGAAAAGAAATGATAATATCTATCGAAGAGCCAGGTCTTTATGTTAAAAAAGGGCAGAACTATTTCTCATGAAACACAGAGAAAGATACGGACCCGGAATGTTATTTTTTCACACCTCCTCAAAGCGAATCGATTGACTCGGGGATTGTTATAATCTGATCACCCACCCCAATCTAATCATATCGATCAGTCACGAGTAGTATCAATTAGGGGTACGTTACCATAGCGACCGACTTTTTGCATCGTGTTTTTTCTCCCTCTTGGGGATCAACCATTGTTTTCGGGGGAAAAAAATAATCAACTTATGTCTGAATGTCAATTAGCGCTAAATTAATTCTGAGGAAGGAGAAGTCAATCAAGGTATGTTGCAGGCACTAATCAAACGCACAGAAGTGTTGTCAGGCGGAACCACTCGACAACACACGAGCGTTTACTTTACAATTTAATCGGGCAATTATCCGCAACCACAATTACGCCCACGTACACCCGTCGGGTTTGCCAAGGTATTTTGACTGATATTTATTCTCGTCAACTCCAGCCGTAATCACTACTTGCCGGGTTAAATACACATTTCTCAGCCCGAGGCAGTGTTATTAGACCATCAAATTTATCTGGGCCAGTTTATGATTCATGGGCGCTAGGGATAATGATTTATACTCCACGTATCATAACATGCTTCGGATTTTAAGAGCCAAGCCTAGATGTCAAATTTAACTTTGAAAATTTGTATTTAATGAAGATACCTATTTTTATGAAACTAAATTTCGGTACGGTCAAATAATTGTTCCAGGATAGGTTTTTGTCTTCCTCCTCTGTTGAATTTCTGCGAGAATCAAAAACTCAATTCCACTCCGTTTTCTTTGATCCTAAAAAGTGGAAGGAAAGAAATATTCCTAGATTCATAGTGGTCACATCCCTTTTCCTCCCCGAGTGTTCTGAACTTAATGCATTAATGCACCTGAATCTTGAGGTAGGTATAAACCATAGGCAAGTGAACAATGCGATGCACCAATCATGCATCTGACCATCCGCGGAAAAAGCTCCCAAAGCCTTAAAATGAATTCATCCATGCGAACGTAGAATTAAGTGCTCGACAACATTTTGGCGAAAAATCTAAACCAAATTGAAGTGACACACATTTGAAGTTTGTAAAATATCGTAGTCCCGAAAAAAAGCTTCTACAAATTTCAATCTACATGTCCAGGACATAAAATTACCGGATGAAAATGCTACTTTTCACCCGCCATTGTTGCAAAAATGAACTTAACCACTCGTGAAGGGCATATTTTTCTTAAAACAAAAGCGTTTTCCGTCGGAATTTCAAAATCCGATTTTCAGACGTAGCCCCTCAAAAATCGCTTCACTGAAAATTTCGCTTTCGTGGACTTAGCTCATTTCTCTATACGGTCATACCGTCTAAGAGGGTATACTATTCCCCCATTTTTGCTCAATTTGGAGAGTATGCGGATCGCTCCATGGGTGTGGTGGCTCTAATTTTTGAGAATCTAATAAACATCACCCGATTCATTAATTGCTGTTTGCTCGATAGACTGTTTTCCCGGCACGCATTTCTCACTATAACAGTTCATAATTAGTGCGAGGAGTGAACCGGGAAAACTCGGCTGACCGATATTGATATGTCTTTTCTTCACGCCTCCAATTAAAATCGCCCCTCCGCACGCGGATGAGACGCACTGTTAGTGTTATAAAGATCAATAAATTATTAATTATTCAATTAATTATTAAATGACCAACGCAGCTGCGTTGCCGCAAAGACCGAACGATCGATTTAGGTGACAGTATATACATCAGTAAGCTAGTTATTGAAAGAAGTACGCATGGATTCACCAAGAAAAACAGAGGTAGACGGAAATTGCGATAAAATGCTTCACGATAAAATGCTTGATGGGCATGCTTGGCTGCGTGTGGTTAAAAAAATTCAATGGAAATATGCAAGAAAAGTCGACCAAAGTAACCAGAACATTCCAGTAGAAAATGGACGCAACCCAGATTAATTCGTCAGCGTGCCTGGTAAAAACCTTGAATTTTCACATGACACAAAGAGTTCGCTGGCACAACTGACAGTTTTGGCGAAAATGAGTTAGCGACTTTGCCTTATTCTACAGTATAAAATAAGCTAGTTAATTTTTATAGTTTTTTTCCCAATTTTTCAAGGGCAGGATCCGTCCCTAAATTTACGTAACGCTCCAGGGGGATAGGGGGAGTCGAGGAGAGCGTTACGCCGTTTTGTTTTTAACGTGTTAAAGGATAAGGACCTACGTTACAAAAGCGTTACAAGGGAGAGGGGAGTCAAAAATTCCGAAAAAGTGCGTTACGTATTTTTGGGACGGCCCACAGTGGAACAAGTCAATAGGAGTGATCGGACAAAATTTGGAAACTTTAAACGCTTATAACTTCGTTAAATCAAAACTTTGGGGTTTTAAAAGTGGTTCCCTCGGTTTTCTCGTGAAAACTTCTAGAGCTACACATCAAAATTTAAAGTGTAACAAATTTAACATCAAAATTTGCAGTTTTAGTAGAAAATTACATGTCCAACTTCTCTGCTTCACTCGATCCACTGTGCGGCCCTAAAGCGCTCTAATGACGCTGTTATGAAAACATTGCAGATTTAAACTCAAAGTTACTAAAATGGCGACATTTTCTCTTCTTTCTGCAAAATTGTAAGATTGCAGTTACGCGGTATTCTTCCTCAGTCTTCGAAATGCTAGAATTTGTTCCCAATGTAGGTCTTCAGGTCACAATGAAAGCACCAACGCCGAGTAGAGACCGCCCTTTATTCTACCGTGCTAAGGAAAAACGCCGTACAAACATCCGAAAGATGCCAAATTTCTCCGGATAAATCAATTATTTTTGAGAAAAGTTATTTTCCTATTTCTACTCGAAATTTTCTGACATTTTAGATAAAAATGCGAACAAAATTGTCCGGAAAATTTGAAAGAAAATATTCACAATTTTCCAAGAAAATCCCAGTTTCATTGAAGTAAATCTGGCAACGTTTAAAGGTTCATACGGCGTTTTTCCTTAGCACGGCAGTATTCGTGAGCCACACACAGAAAAAAATTGAATGTCGATTTAGTATATTTAAACTGTTAAAAAAATGTGCGACACGTATCCAAATGCTGAATTCACAGTTGAAAAAATGCGAACTCAACATTGAATTTGTTCATTCAACTGTGGACGGGGTTAACATAGCATTTTTTTATTGTAAAATCAGCATTTATATTTGTCGCGCATTGTTTTAACATTATACATGCTAAAGCAACATTCAACTTTTCTCTGTGCGACAAAGGGCGACAACGTGTCCACCTAACACCTTTAAACGGGACTAAAAGGACCCCGCCTAACGCTGTTTTTCCGTGACAAAACCAAATTGATGCGACTCGTGGAGGCTTCCACGAGGATATTGTAATTAGTGGAGCGCGGGTGTAGGCCAGTGTAGGCTCGGCTCGGCCTCAGTTCATCCATTAATGAACTCCACGTGAATGAGTTCACATGGCCCCTGTTTAAGAGCCAGGGTCACCAGCTCTGGCAGGGAACCCTGGGATTCCGGGGCTAGCGCCCGCCAGGATCCGCCATCTTGTGGCAACGCCGTCGGGGTTGCGTGCCCCGCTGGCACCTCTGAAACTTGTTATTCTAACCTCCTTTGTTTTCCGTCCCATTCATTCTTCAGCCCCTACTCTTGCTTCGTTTTTTCCCGTATAATTTATTGTCTTCGATAACTTTGCCTTTAGTGGAATCAGGGTGTCTATAAGTCCGCAATTTCCGCAAAGTACCGCGAAAGTACTGATTTTTTAAGGGCGGTCCAGAAGTCCTGAAAAGTTCCGGAAATTCCACAAGAAGCCTCGGAATTTTTCTATTTCTTCGTCATTTTTGTCAAAATTTGAGCGAGGAATTTAAATTTTTGAAATTTTCCGAATTTTCTCGAATGGAGTTACTGAATGTTTCTGTTGAGAAAGAACTGAATTTCTTGGAATTATACTGAAATAGTACTGTAAATGTTCTGATTTCTGGACTGCCTGTTTCTGTAGACACTCTGGGAATGATGACCGGTGCAGGATACCAGAGTGTCTACAAGTCTGGAATTTCCGGAGATAGTACTGATTTTTTAAGGGTGGTCCGGAATTACTGAAAAAGTGCGGAAATTCCGCAAGAAGGTCCGAAATTTGTGTCTTTTTTGTCGCAATTTAAGCGAGAAATTCAAATTTCGTCAAGTGGAAGTACTGGAAAAGTACTGAATTTTTATGTTGAGGAGGTACTGAATGTCTTGGGAACGTACTGAAAAAGTACTTTACAAGTACTGATTTTTAGCCAGCTTGTTTTAGTAGACACGCTGGATACTGACGCAACGTACTTCATTTATTGTCCTAGGAAAAGCACCGTATGAGCCTTCAAACGTTGCAAAATCTTCCCCCGATAACCTATTCACTTCTGTGAAAAAAATGCATATTTATGCTAGAAATTTTCAGATATTTTAGATTAAATTGTGAACGAAGTCGTCTGAGAAATCTACAGAAAAATATTCACAATTTTCCCTGGAATTTTGTTTTTTTATGAAATATGGCAACGTCTGAAGGCTTTTTCTTAGCACGGCAGTCCTTTCCTCTGTCGGAACCTGTTTGTGAATTAGTGATGATGATATATCTGAAACCAAAAGGCTGCCTTCGTGGCATGTGTGACCTTTGCACTTCAATAACTCTGCACTTCTAGAAGTCATAATGTCATATTAACACAAATCCTGAGTTCATATGACATTTGTCTAATACTAACACAAACTTTTTGGCAGAAATTTTACTTTAAATTGCATTTGGGGGGGGGGGTGG